>OU744820.1:12979291-13295408 GCA_916614155.1 Mesoligia furuncula | reverse complement strand
GTAAGTTAGTCCTTATTAATAAGTTAAACAAACAACTTCAGTTATTAGGACCTTCTTTTCTCTGTGTTAGGGTTCAAAATCAATTGGCAATTAGTGTAATATTCGGTACATACGCCATTTTGAGAGTAGCGATTGAAACTTCGTGAGCAGTTGTTTACTGAGCTCGGGGAGTTTTGATACTTTTATTTTTATTATGAAAAAAAATGGGGGAAAATATTTGTGTTAGGTATTTGGATCTATTTTCTTGATTCTTTGAGTTAATTACGCGTTTTTCTAAAAGTACATTTGGATTTATTTGGATTTTTTTTTTTTTTTTTTTTTTTTTTTTTTTTTTTTTTTTTTTTTTTTTTTTTTTTTTGACTGGCCCGTTGGTCTAGTGGTTAGTGGCCCTGACTGCTATGCCGGAGGTCGTGGGTTCGATTCCCACCCAGGACAAATGTTTGTGTGATGAGCATGATCATTTGTTCTGTGTCTGGGTGTAATTTATCTATAATATGTATGTATTTAGAAATATATAAGTATGTTTATCAGTTGTCTAGTACCCATAACACAAGCTCTGCTTAGCTTGGGACTAGACGGCGTTGTGTGATAGTTGTCGAATATATTATTATTATATTATTATTATTATTTTGGATATACTAGTACGTGAAAAAATATGTTTTTATTTTTGTGAGTCATGGGGAGAATGCCTTTGCCCAGCAGTGGTGCAATGCTGCAGGCTAACAGACTTAACAGTAACTTTTGTGAGATGGTAAGGCTAACTTATTTATTTATTATGGATTTTAATCATGAAACAAATCAAGTGTTTTGACTTGGCTCGCGAAGTTATCTACATGTGGGATCCACATCCCACATGAGTCCACACTCAGCGATCATTGTACCGGTAGTCGTGACAGCCAATGGGTTAATAGCTAAGAGCCTCGACCAACACCTGAGGAGGCTCTCTTTGTGCAGCTGGATCAAGGGCTTGATTCAGAAATCGGTACTTCTCGACAAGGCTCGCATTGTCAGGAGGTTTCTCTCTCTGGAGAGTCTGGAGCCCTGACCCACGGTAGCTTGGAACCTGTTCTCGATACCGGTGGGTTACTATTTTTTTATATCTTAAATATTTTTTTAGAAGAATATTTAAAAATGTGATTTACAAGTGTTTAAATAATCATGAAATGGTATTATTAGTTACATAAAAGTTAAAGAAAAGCCTAAACTATATATTTTTTTTTTATTCTTAAAATAAAAACAGGTTTTTAAGACGTTGACTTCTAAATACATCCTTGAAAAATCTTTAACACACAGCATAATTTTATTCAAATTAATTATCTTCGCGTGTTAAGACTGTTAATCATAAATAATTGTTAATTTCTTTATTATCTCTGTGGATGAATACGAGTTATTCTAAGTAGGTTAACACATTGAAGGACACTGAACGAGACACAATAGAAGTTTTATTGTTATTACGTCTATAGGCGTTCAGTGTCCTTCAATGTGTTAAATACTGACTAGTCTACACATTTCAATATTCATTTTATTCGAACCATGAACTGCCTTGAAAAACGAAACGAAAAAATATTAACTTTTTTCTTTCTTTTTTTTTTCCTTTGCACGCGCTACAACTGAGCATGACAACCCGGATTCCCAGGACGTCACGCTCAATAGTACCCTGATTCCCAGGTCGGACAAAGTTTTACTGGAGTTTTTCATCGGGAATTTCTCAGTAGCAGTCCCGAGGCTGGAGTTAGTGTTCGGTTAGTGTTCGGTTGATGGCAATAGCCTCGCCCTCTATTACATAGGTGTACCTAACCTAATATAGGTAGACCCTTGTCTAACCCTTCGAGGAAACAAGGCGTGATATTATGTTTTGTAGAACCATAAAATTATTTTAGGTCTACATTATTATTTTATTCGAACAATGTTAAGGAAAGTTCTGACTCGTTTTACCACATTTTTTTTTTATCATTATCCATACTAATATTATAAATGCGAAAGTGTGCCTGTCTGTTACCTTTTCACACTAATACCGCTGAACCGATTTAGGTGAATAGTTTGAGTCCCGGGAAAGGTCGTAGGATAGTTTTTATCCCGATATTCCCACGGGATCGACACTTATGCGGGTGAAACCGCGGGGCGCTGCTAGTTTTTTATAAACTTATAAATAATAAATTATTTCATATAATTTTATCAAGCTCGGTTTTCGTAAGTGAAATAGTAATTAATGTTATTCATAATTTAGGTAGCAATTACTGTTGAAAAAGCCATATATTTCATTTTATCATCCGACTTGTGCGTTCATATCATGGTTCACTCATTATATTGTGGCTAATCTGAAATGAATCAATTGACTACACTATACATACTAAATATAGAAATAATGCGAAAGTAACTCTGTCTGTCTGTTACATTTTCACGCCTTAACGGCTGAACGGATTTGGATGAAATTTGGCACACCGGTAGACTATGACCTGGGTCTATTCTGTAAAAATATCACCTTGAAAACTTAGGTGAAGTGAGCTTTTAATCAAAATCAAGTGGAATGACAGCTCACATCACCTAAGTTTTCACGGTGAGATTTGTACCGAAGAGTTACATAGCACATATATTTTTATCCCGGTGGTACGTTCCCGTGGTAAAAAATAACGCGGGAAAAAGCTAGTCTATATACAATAAATTTCAAAGTTCTGACTGACTGATATATCGACGCACAGCCTAAACCGCTGGTCCTAGAGAAATTAAATTTGGAGTGTGTGTTCTTTGTGAAGAGTAGGTATCCACTAAGAGAGGGTTTATAGAAATTCCACCCTTATCAAAACTTAAAGTCGTAGACTACTAGATAGATAGGTGATAAATACTTGTGTATTTAAAAAAAAACTAGATAACTTAAGGATATTGAGAAATTTGCGCTGAAAAAAATGATTTTTCTGTGTTTAGTCCGCGAAATTGATAGGGACTCTTTAAGAAGTGAATGGGAGGAGGCTGAAATTACAAATTCTGACGAAGTCGCGGTCAGAAGGTAGTACATTATAATTACACAAAAGTTATATTAAACTTATACAAATGATTGCAAACACTGCCATGTCAACGTATCATAGAATTGTAATTTCCTTTCGCACGGCGATCGTCACAAATGAAAGAGTTACGTAATAGACCCAAGTATCAAGACTGTCGCGGCGCAGTCTGCGACCCGACTCTCATCTTTCACTGCTTTCCTTCGGGGACGGATTTGGTCGAGCGGATTTTATTGTTTTTTTGTTAGGATTTTAGAATGCGTTGCGTAAATTGGAGTTTGGAATTAATTTTAGTATATATGACGTGGATTTTTAAAACTAAGGAAGCGGTTTTTAGCCAGTGACTAGCTGTAGCCGCGACTTCGTATAGCGTGGTTTTCGGAAAACAAGAATGTGTATCTTTACTAATGCTTTTTCTGTTTCTAAAATAAACGTAGTAAGTTACTCATAACATCAGCTATCTGCCAGTGAAAGTCCTGTCACCCAGCTGTTTCGGAGATTAGCCGGAACAGATATACAACCAAAAAAAAAAAATTACTTTTTTTAGTACCGTATATACTTTCATATACATTGTAAAAAGCTGTTATTTTGACATCAATTTAATTAACAAACAGACACTTAAATTTTATTTATTTTTATAAATGTATAGATTTTTTTTTGGATATCTTACTGCTTGGCAAAAACAATAGTGTGGGTGTTCATTAACTGTTGATAAAAGCGATTGAAACCGATGTATTGATCACACACTTAAAAATTAAAAGATAAAGTTGTCTATAAAATGATGCTTTGTTTGACCTTGAAGAAACCGGTAAGAAGTTTATACATAATGTATGAATTTATGACACACCTTATCTATAAGATATTGTGAACTAAGAATTTGTTGTTCAAATATAAAATTTTATATTTACGACTCTAGAAAACTTCAATGAACAAAAAAAAAACCTAAGATACTTAAGGGGCTTACCTGACCTAAAGTGCGGTCACTGTCGAACTGCATAGAAAAGAAAGAGAAGCGCGATGACGCAACGATGGTCATTTATTGCAAAATATGAGGCAATTATTTAATTACAAAAAATCTATTGTTTGGACTAAAAATTAAAATACTAGTGTTTTTATTATGTTGCTTATACATAGAATAATCTGACAAAAAACCACAATGATTGATATATTAGTATGGCTTTTATTATCAAATTAGTTGTATTATATTTCCAACACACTATCTACCTAGCATACTCGTATATCCTGAAGAATATCATATATTTTTCTGATTTTGTTTACTGTAGTCGGTCATATACTTTTATTGTTTCTAAAACTTGCGTTTAGGTCCTGTAATCCCCTTAAAATATACTAAAATATTTCAAGGAATCGATTTTAATTTTTTTTTTTTTTAAACGTTGCTCCACACTAGGAATTTCTCCTGTGTTGTGGGTACGTTTACAGACATTTAAACTCACATACACAAACAGCCAGACCCGGAACAACTACTTGTAGGTCATACAAATATTTGTTCCGTGCGGGAATCGAACCCGCGACACGCAGCGCAGCAGTCAAGCGCTTAACCACTGCACCAACTGTGCCGTCAAATTAAAATAAATCAAAGCTCATTTATTCAAATTAGGCTGCGAATCAGCACTTTTCAAACGGCAAAATTACATAAAACAGACCCCCACAAAAGCTAATTTTATAACAATGCGGGACATTTTATTTCCTAACCATATGTATAACGCTTTATAGTCAAGGAAAATTCTATTTTTAGCCATCCCAGTCAATGCCTAGGTACATCATTATTGTGTAGCATCAGCTGAATTTAGTTATCGTAATATTTTTCCTTAAAACCAACGGAAAAAAAAACAGTTTTATTTGTGGAATTTCCTCATCTAAGTTCTTGTCAATTTTATAAAAAAAGAAACTCAAATAAATTTAAAATCTTAATAGTATGTAAAAAACGAACTAAAAAGGCATTTTTAATTACCTACAACAATAATTCCAATAATATCTCAGAAAACTCAAGAAAACTACTTAATTAAGAAAATTACTATAACTGAATTTTATATAAGTACTTGTACATTATATTTATATTTTAGTGTTAGATTGTATATTGTTTTTAAGATTTTATAACAAGCATGTAAATAATAAATATCTATATAATTTGTGTATAAATAAATAAATAATAGTCAAACTAAATTTTAAAACTGCCGATTTAACTAACCTACTAGACAACAATGATTTCAAACATATCATAAAATAAAAACTAAAAAAAGGAAATATTACAATAGCTACTTAAATAATAAAAACTGGTACGTGCGGAGTGCGCCCCTGTGTCCCCCCCGCCCCGCGCCCCGCGCCGCCATTTCGTGTTATTGAGAATTTATGTCGCTTAGGACGCTTGCACACTGTCGACGATAAGCCTTAAACATTAATTTGACTAATATAATAATTAGAGAATATTCGTTTTGATCTGGATTTATTGTAAAAGTTATGAAGAATTATTTGTGTTGACATAAATCCATACTAATTATTATAAATTCGAAAGTAACTCTGTCTGTTATGAATCAATAAACTTATTATTATTATGTATGTTACCTTTACCTATTATGTATGTTACCACTGAACCGATTTCTATCGAAATCGGTTTCGAAATTTGGCAGAGAGATAGATTGCATCCCGGCGAAGGACATAGGATAGTTTTTATCGACATACCTCGCGGGCGAAGCCGCGGGCGGAAACTAGTTTATTATAATACATAGATGGCTTTGTCTTTTTTTAAATTCATTGACATAAAAAATAAAAGACCAGCATTCTAATCGCGTAACACACTATCAATCATAATCGGACTCATTTTTAAGGAGATTGTTAATCCATTGCTTCGATGCAACTTAACAATTTTTTTTAACTGTTTATTTTTTTGTAAGAAAGAATACTGTTTTCTTAACATACAAATCTTCGATAAATCCAATTTTCAAATGCTTACACTTACCACATTTTTTAAATATATTTAAAGAAAAACTGTTTATTTTTTGTAGTATATCATAAATATTATTGTCTTAAATAATACAAGTTACTGTTTTTTTTACTTATATTATAAATTTACTCATCATCGTCTGCCTAGCCTTCTCCCAACTATATTGGGGTCGATTTCCATATAAATCTAACGACAAACAATAATGTATCACTCTCACAAGCACGAAAACACAAAAAAAAAAAACATTTGCATAATTTGCAAAAAAAAAGTCCGTCGGCGAGTGTGAACGCACCCTAAAGGCCGGGGCGTTGCACCGAATAGATCCGACGAACGCTATCAATTGTACATGTGGTTGTGTGCGTTTGTATGTGTGTGTCACATGTGGTACATACAGCGTGATGCTTTTTTGAAGAGGTTTTATTTAGGTTTCTTTTTGAGAGATAGAACAATGTGTGACTTTGCGAATTTGGTTTTATTATGGTAGTGTATGATTTTTATTTTATAGATGAAAATAATTGTTTTTGTGAATCGGTTAGACGCTGAACAAGACACGATAAAAGTTTTATTGTTTTTACGTCTGGCGACTTTTAAGTGTCCCGCAGCGTGTTAAAATATGTCTGCAATTTTCTTTGTCTATGGATTGTATGTAATATTCTTTTCTGTAGCTAAGTTGAATTGGATAAATGGTAAACAATAGTCAAGTGTGTAACTGTAGGCCTTTCTTAAGAACAGCTTAATTATTCAAAATATAATTTAAACTGATGAAGAATTTGGTGTATCTTTGCAAGTACCCAATATTCAATATTTATTTGCATTTCACAATGTGAACTTAAGTGGTAGGTACAAAAATAATTATGATCATTCTTTATTCCGTCGGGCTCAGCAAAGAAGGAGAGAGAGAAGAAGAGACCTTTAATCTGTTGAATTAATTGGTAAACTATACTATATTATTTAAGTACAGTAAGGGCGCATACACATAGCGATCCGTTGTACAGCTCCGTTATTTGATGGCGTATGTAGTTGTATGAGCAAGTTCACACACAATACAGTATTCCGGATCCAGTAAAAATAAAAAAGAGATGAGATAAGATCCGTTAAAAAGGATCCTGTAAAAACGGACGTTCTATGTGTACGCGCCCTAAGCCAACAAGCACTGGGCCCGCGTGGTGGATTACGGCCCACTCCCTCTCACAGAGAGGAGGCCTGTGTCCCAACAGTGGGAATATTATAGGCTGATTATTATGTAAGTATTTTGTAGGGTTCCATACCCAAAGGGTAAAATCGGTACCCTATTACTAAGACTCCACTGTACGTCTGTCTGTCTGTCACCGGGCTGTATCTCATAAACCGTGATAGCTAGACAGTGGAAATCAAAGATGATGTATTTCTGTTGCCGCTTTAACAATAAATAATAAAAATTTTAAAATTTAAAGGGAGATAAAAGAAAAGTTTTTTTCGTCGTTTTATGCCTTGTGGTACGAAACCCTTCGTGTGCGAGTTCGACTCGCACTTGGCCGGTGTTTTTATAAACCATGCAATTTAAAATATACCTTAGAAGAAAAGAAAATTTTGTAGTAGTATAATGTTATGTTAGTGTATAAAAATATTGTGTCATAGATAACTTATTACACACACATAATAATTATCTTCTAGAACTAAAATAACCTCCACACACCCTCCTACAACCCACAACTGAAATCAAACTCAAACTCAAAGCATTTATTTCAATTAAACCATTTACAGGCACTTTTGAATTGTCAAGAAGTCGGTCAGTCAGAAAATATGAAGCTAGTTGCCCATTCCAAAGCGTAGGTACCTATGGAGAAGAACGGGCAAGAAACTCCAAAAAACAAACTTCCAGAAAAGCAGCACGCTGTATAAGTTCACCTTGTTTCCACACACGCATAATCTTCGTATTATATACTTACGTATCTACGTGTTCATGTATGTATATGTACAATATCGAGTCGTAGTTTAGTCCAAAATATTGGATTTTAGAGTGCAATGTTATTTATTTTTCGTTAACGTTTAGTTTTGGAAAACTAACTTTGGAGTTTGTGTATTTTGGAACTGTCAAAATATATTTAGTAGGTAGTTGTTTTGTTTTGTCTAAAATATTGTAATTTGGAGTGTATCCCCTAAATAAATTGGGACAAGGGCAGGAGATCATTGATTTTTTTTCCTTTTTAGGGTTCCGTGCCTCAAAAGGAAAAACGGAACCCTTTTAAGATCACTTCGTTATCCGTCTGTCAAAACCCTTTTTCTCAGGAACACGTGGAGTTACCAAGCCGAAAACCGTAAAGGTCAATGGGCAAATAGTAGGGAATGCAGAACCGGTTCTGTTTTAAAGAACCGGGATTTTCGGGACCTTACGGCTAAAGAACCGGGATTCCCGGTACTTTCGATACTTTAAGTAAGCAAAGTCAAAGTCAAAACATTTATTTCAAATAGGCACTTAAAAAGCACTTTTAAACGTCAAAAAAAAAGCCTTTAAAAGATGAAGAGTTGAAACGGAGAAAGTAAAAGAAAGACGAAATGACAGGGCAAAATAAAAACATTTAAATCAAATCATATAAAACGTTTTATTTCTTGTTTTATTGGTAACTACGCATATTCTACCAGCAACATCTTTATTAATATTAAAACATTTTTGTACCTAATCCTAGATAATATTTATCAAAAAAAAATTATTAAACATCTTCTCCAAACAAATGATTTAAATCAACATGACTCCTATTGCAATTCTGCATAACCAAATTAAATTAAAGCGTAGCATTAATCAGTCTCAATATTATTGATTAGATAATCTTAACCGACATTTTTTAAATTGTTATTTATTAACATAATTCATCATCATCATTTCAGCCGAAAGATGTCCACTGCTGGACATAGGCCTCCCCCAAGCACTTCCACTTCGACCGGTTCTGTGCTTCTCGCATCCATCGGGTTCCCGCGGTCTTCACAAGGTCGTCGGAACACCTTGTGGGAGGCCTTCCAACGCTACGTCTTCCGGTACGCGGTCGCCACTCCAGAACATTTCGGCCCCATCGGCCATCTGTTCTGCGAGCAATGTGCCCTGCCCACTACTACTTAAGTTTGGCAATTCTTCGGGCTATGTCGGTTACCTTAGTCCTCCTGCGGATCTCCTCATTCCTGATTCGATCACGCAGGGAAACTCCATAGCTCTCTCCATTGCCCTTTGGGTGACTTTCAGCCTTCTTATAAGGCCTATTGTGAGTGACCACGTTTCAGTGCCATAAGTCATCACTGGCAACACGCACTGGTCAAAGACTTTCGTCTTGAGACACTGAGGTATGTGGGACAAGAAGATATTGCGTAGCTTCCCGAACGCTGCCCAGCCGAGTCGGATTCGACGATCGACCTCTTTTTCGAAGTTAGACCTACCTAACTGGACAGTTTGTCCTAGGTAAACATACTTGTCCACGACTTCGAGTGTAGTGTCTCCGATCTTTTTTTGTGTTACATGGGCATTTGACATGACCTTCGATTTGTCCATGTTCATTTTAAGACCCACTCTTTCGGAGGCTTTACTGAGATCATCCAGCATTGTACTGAGGTCCTCTATAGTCTCAGCACTGTCTCACACCTCGCTGCAAAAGGATAGGTTTCGAGGTCTGATCCTGGAGTCGGACTGACATAGTGGCGTTTTCGTACCGACACTTCAGCACCTCGATGTACCGATAGTCGATCTGGCAACGTTGAAGAGACTGCAGTACAGCCCGTGTCTCAATCGAATCAAAGGCTTTCTCGTAGTCCACAAACGCTAAGCAGAGAGGCAGGTTATATTTTTCGGTCTTCTGTATAACCTGTCGCAGCGTATGTATGTAGTCTACGGTGCTAAAGCCTTTACGGAATCCGGCTTGTTCGGGAGGCTGGAAGTCGTCAAACCTGCGCGCGAGACTGTTCGTGATGACTCTCGAAAACAGCTTGTAGACATGGCTCAGAAGTGAGATGGGCCTATAATTCTTAAGAAGGGCATTGTCGCCCTTCTTGAAGAGAAGTATCACCACACCTCTGTTCCATGCCTGTGGTGTTTTGCCCTCGAGTATTACGGAATCAAACAGCTTCTGAAGGGCCTTAAGAATGGGTTTTCCGCCGGCCTTCAGGAGCTCGGCCGTAATTCCGTCATCACCCGGCGCCTTGTTATTTTAGAGCTGCTTCAGAGCCATCCTAATCTCGTACAGGCTGTCGTCCGGGATGTCTTCGGTACAGTCTCGGGTCAATCTAGCTCTTGGGTCGTTTGCCAGATCCATAACGGGGTTCCTTGTTGACGTGTATAACTGTCCATAGAACCTCTCGATCTCTCTCAACAGCTCAGGTTTGGCGGATACGATCCTGCCATCATCGGTCTTTAGTTTCGTAAGCTGGCTCTGCCCAAAGGAAGCAGTCTTGTTTGAGTCTTTTTTGCGAAGCACTGTCCACCAAAATCACAAACACAACACTAAGCACAACATTCTGAAGACGCGATGGCCGCCACCAGCCCCTCCCGCACCCTCGTGCAGCATGCTCTTGTAGCATGCACGCTTCTTGTGCATGCTAGGTAACAAGTGTATTCCGCTTTAAGCGGTCGGGCTTTATGCTATAAAATTAGAAATATTCGAAACGCGAAGTATCTTTTCCCGAAAGTACCGAAAGAACCGGGATTTGGTTAAAAGAATCCCGGTTCCAAAAACGACGCAAATTTCCGGGATTTCCCGGTACTTTCGGTTCCGGGATTTCCCGGGACTATTCACTAGCAAATAGTATGGGAGAAAAACCCACGGCGGACAGAAATGCAATTGTGAAGATATATAGATAAAATGTATCTAGTTATCATGGTAAGGGTCGCTTTCTTGTGGGATGTGGGAGTAAAGAGAAAAAAAAAACTTTTACATTTTCAAATTATTTATTCGGCGTGATCAATATCTACTGTTATATCATCTAAAAATACCGCAGGGGCTTCAATTTGTTGTTGGTGCCTAGCCCAGGATAAAAAATAAACTATACTGGCTATATGCGCACAGCTCCCGACGGTGCGGCGGCCGTGTATACACGAGCAGTAGTAGTCTTCAACACTTTGTCATCCTTGTGTCGCTGGGTTAATTAAAATATATGTGTAATATTGTCGCGCTCTGACATGTCGCGACTGAATTCGTCCCCTTATCAATATTTTATTATTTATTAATTCTTGATGACGATAGAGTTCTATCATGTAGACACCATTAGGTCTTATGTGTTCATGGCAGTACGACCTAGCAAGTCTTAAATGATAGCTGCCCAATGTAAACAGTTCTAGTAATAAGTTCTTCAAATGTTAACTGTGGGAAGTCTCTAAAATCTGGATTGTTTCCATCTAATGGCATGAAAGCAACTCTTTGTCTATTCATATTGTTTTCAATTACGTGTTGCGCCAGTTCGTTCTCTCTATTCAATCTACCATTTATAATGTTAATAAGCTGATCGACATATACCTACACTATCTTCATAAGGACGCCTGGTAGCATTGATGATAGCCGCTGTTATTTTGAAGTCCGTCATCATATTTCGCATAGCAACGAGCGAGACGCAACCTACTGTGTGAGAGAGAGGGAGCGAACGTATACCTGCCGTTTTCATCACACGGGATGACGGGACGCACATGCACTCGCGAAAACCTTTTAGTAGCTATTTAACAGAACGACAACTAATATTTAGTAGTAGTATTCGATTTTTTAAGTAAATGTATTTTTAGTTCAAACTTTGTTCTCCCATGGATTAAATAAAAAATAACCTTATGTAATGTTAAGTGAATTTATACTCTTTCGTTTTAAATCATTTTCATTCATGTCCGCGACCGGGTCGGATTACGCCCAATGACCTTTGTAGTTACATACATACGAATTTGTACGGAACCCTCGGTGCGCTAGTCCGACTCCCACTTTAGGGGTCCTTTTTAGGGTTCCGTACCCGAAGGGTAAAAACGGGACCCTATTATTAAGACTTCGCTGTCTGTCCGTCTGTCCGTCTGTCTGTCTGTCTGTCACCAGGCTGTATCTCAAGAACCGCGATAGCTAGACAGTTGAAATTTTCACAAATTATGTATTTCTGTTGCCGCTATAACAACAAATACTAAAAACAAAATAAATTAAATATTTAAGGGGGGCTCCCATACAACAAACGCGATTTTTTTGCCCTTTTTTTGCTCGATATCAAAAATGGCAACAGGTAGGCACTTGAAATATTCACAAAATACTCAGTTTAATAATAAATAATAAAATTAAAATTAAATAAATATTTAAGGGGGGCTCCCATACAACAAACATGTTTTTTTTTCGGCGTTTTTGCCTTGTGGTACGGAACCCTTCGTGTGCGAGTCCGACTCGCACTTGGCCAGTTTTGATAGCTTATATTGTGTCCAACTGCTGGGAGGAAGCTTCAACAGTATCTTTAGGGTGTTTGCTGAAAGGCTGGATGGGCATACCATGGGTAGGTTTGTCAAGCTTCATGCATTACATGGGGCTTGATGAAACTATCTGTGGTCGTTATATTATCACATTTTTTTAGGGTTTTAGTAGGGCAAAAGTGGGACCCTATTACTAAGTGTCTAAACACACTATGCCGAAAGTACGAGACCGAAGTTCGGCATGAGTACGCCTGCAATGCTATTTGAATTACCGACGACACATTATGCCGAAATTACGTTGCGTTATAGCGTACAGCCGAACTTCGGTCGGGCGTAAGTTCGGCGGCAATTCGGCGGCAACGTATTCACAACGTATTGTAGAGCACACATTATATGCGACGAGTTCGGTTCGATTGCCGAAGAAGATCCGGGGCGGAGAGCAGCTGGAGACAGGCATGCTCACCCCGCGTGTGCGCAACTGAATTTCTGCTGCGTAAGTGCGGCACTTATGGTGTGTCATATCAGCCGAATACGTCGGAACGTAAAATCAGCCGCGGAATTTCAGTCGCGTAGCTTCGGCATAGTGTGTTTGGACCCTAAGACTCCACCGTCCGTCTGTCTGTCTGTCACCAGGCTGTACCTCATGAACTGTGATACCTTAAAAGTTGAAATTTTCACAGATGATGAATTTCTGTTGCCGCTATAACAACAAATACTAAAAACAGAACACATATTTAAGGGGGGCCAAACGTGTTTTTTTCCTTGTGGTACAGAACCCTTTGTGTGTGCGAGTCCGACTCGTACTTGACCGGTTTTTAATCTTATATTTTGAATTGTTTCTTCTTATGTTTTTTTTTTTAACATTGTTCTCACATATAGAAGCAACAAGAATAATGTAAGTACCCAGGATTTTGCAATATCTTGATTTAAAAGAGTGTCCATGGAGTTTCTTGCCCGTTCTTCTCCTTATAGATCTACGTTTTGGAATGGGCAACCACTTCAACTTTCTGACAGTAACTGACCGACTATTTAATTTTAACAATTCAAAAGTGCCTGTACAATGGTTTAATTGAAATAAAAGCTTTGAGTTTGAGTTTGTTATCACTTAAGCCTAGAGATGGGTCGAGGGCAAAAACAAATATGGACAAAATGGGCATAAACTTGGCATATTGGGCATAAATGAGTTTACGCCCAAATAAATGCCCGATCACTGGGCATAAAAATGAATAACTTTGTTTTGTAAAAAATAAAGCAGGAACTTAACTCAAAATGAAACTTAATATCAGTAGGTATTTTGTAAATTAAATTTTTAATGAAATATTCAGTCATAAGATCATCAGTCTTCTTAAAAAAATCACAGTTGAAAATTCGAATACGTAATTATAGAAAATGTCATTTTAACTCTCGTAAAATGAAAAATGAAGTGAAGTTTTGTAATTGGCTTTGATACTACAATAATCATAAGTAAGTATAGTATGTATGTTCGTAAGCTGTAAGATTTCCGAATAAAATAAAATAAATGTTTGTCAAATTTTACCATCATCGTGGTCCTAATTATAATTTTGGCTTGATTTTGATGTCTATTACGTAAACTAATAATAACTAATGAAATCGGTCAATACAATGTAGATAGCTGTTTTTTTTCGGATGGGAAATCATCAAATGACTCCTCCCGCTCTGGGTGGACCGGAAGGGAGTGTCAGACTCTTACTGACTAAGACCCACCCGTGTCCCTTCCTTAGCCCTTTATGTTCCGGGCCACCGGTAACCCTTTCGGACAATCCCGCTGCCCCGGCAGGCTTCGAACCTAAGGGGGCCTCCTCGATGCTGACATGTCTTTGAGGCGCGCGTGGAACACGTACGCGCCGTCCGGCACGGGCCTGGTCCTGATCGGATGGTGAGCTACCCATTACTCTCCGCCCGCAGGCCTGCGCCTACGGTGGCCTGGAGTCGTCACGCGGCTTCCGACGCTCGGAGCGTCTCCCGCGGCGGCTGGGACGGGAGGCTCTCTCCCTGAGTCGTCCCGCCACCTCCTTCGCTAGCATGACTGCTTCGCAGAAGGAGGTGACTGCCTCCCACTCCCTCTCGCCCCGGACCATGGCTTGCACCAGGGCCGGACGCGAGAGGTCGCCGCCGCTGCCGATCGCCTCTACGAGGACACGGCGGTGCTCCGCCCAAGCGGGGCAGACCTCCACCGTGTGCTCCACCGTGTCGTCTGGGCGATCCTGGCAATGGTGACACCCGGGCGTTTCCTCCTGCTCAGCAGGAACCTCCCAAAACTTCCGTGTCGGGTGAAGACCTGCGTCAGGCGGTAGGTGAGGGCGCCCTGGCGCCTCTCTAGCCACTCCTCAAAGAGGGGTCTTATCGCCGCTGTCGCGGCGTGCCCTGCGCTGGGTTGCGATAGTAACTCTTTCCATGCCGCCATGAGATCGCGCCGGAGATCCGTCCTCTTCGCAGCGATTTGCCTTGGAAGCGGAGTTTCCCGCGTAGTGCCTCCGCACGCCACTCATACAGGCGCGCGAGGACTATCGCCTCCAGATCCCATAGCGGCAGTCCTCGCCCGAGATCGTGCGGTAGCCCCGGATCAGCCTAACGGCTACCACCTTCTGGGGCGCATTCAGGTAGTGGGCGGTTCGCCGCCGCAGTGAACGCGCCCACACAGGGGCCCCATATAAGGCCATGGACCGCACGAACCCAGCGTAAAGCCTCCGGTAGGAGGCGTTTGGCCCCCTCAGGTTGGGCAAGAGTCGCTTGAAGGCGGACCCGGCCCGTTCCAGTTTAGGGGCCAAACGTCGGGAGTGCTCGACGAAGTTCCACCGGCTGTCGAGGACGAGACCCAGGTATTTCATCGTCGTCTTGACGCCGATGTGAACCCCTCCTACCATTAGTTGGGATCGCGATGGTGGCGCGTTCCGGGGCCCATGAAACGACATGGCCTCGGACTTGTGCAATCAACTGCCGGATCCTCTCCACGACTATCGCAACCCCGCGTGTCATCGCGTCGGCCGCCGCCTGATGCGACCTCCCCTGCGCCAGGACCAGCGTGTCGTCAGCGTAGCAAACCACGCTGACGCCATCAGGGAGGTCGGCCCGCAGCACCCAGTCGTAGCCGATGTCCCACAGGAGTGACCCCACAACCGATCCCTGCGCGATACCGCACGATATCTCTCGCCGGTTCCAGTCCCCATCGCAACCGGGGTAAATGACGGCTCTGTCCGTCAGATACGCCTCGACTATACGACGGAAGTAGGGCGGCACTCGGTGATACCGGAGTGCCTCCACAATGCAGCTCCAGGGCAGGGTGTTGAACGCGTTGGCGATGTCGAGTGACACCGCTACGACGACCCCACCCCGGGACACCGCGTCCCCCGTCGTGAGGGCTCTCACGCGCATGATGGCGTCCACCGTCGAGCGCCCCTTGCGGAAGCCAAACTGGCTGTCCGCAAGATCCGGCCCCGTCCTCACCAGATGCCCGACGAGGCGGCCCGCAATCACTCTCTCAAAGAGCTTGCCGACCTCGTCGAGCAGCACGATGGGCGAAAAATTGGCTGTTCCCTACATTTATGTTCGTATTACTCATCAAAATGTAGGGAACAGCAGATTTTTATTTGGCGATTTCAGGTTTGTTCCCATAGTAACAGTTGTTCATAATGATGAGTACAATGACTTCTTAAGAGGTTGTTAATGTTATACCAATAACCCTGTATAACGTAATTGCGCAACATATATTTCAAGGACGTATTCATATTATGTCCTACCCGTACCACAGATTAACCCGTACAAGCTATTGTTTACGTTTGCCTCGCTTAACAGGTAAAAGCATACTCTTAGCCTTATTATATCAATTTCTGGTTTATTGCATTATATTAGCTATAATCCAATATGTTTTTGTGAATTTAACTTTTGCGCACACTCAAATATAGATATTTCAATGAAAAATTTAATAAAAGTTCTGTTAAAGTTTTTGCCCAGGCAAAAGGCATTTATTGGGCGTTTATGGGCATTTATCCGGCGTTTATTCAATGCGCCCAATATGCCAGGGCATTAACCCATCTCTACTTAAGCCACGAGCATGGGTCAACAAATTAATGGATAAAAGAAAAATATCATAATTGACAGACGGATGGGTGGTCGCAATGGCTATCTTGTTATTTGTAGATATGAGTATTCAGGATAAGAGATTACACTGATATTTCATTGACATCTTTTCTTTAACAATCGTCATCTACTCATCATCACACTAATATTATAAAGGCGAAAGTTTGTGAGTGTGTGTGTGTGTGTTTGTTTATATGTTTGTTACTTCTTCACGCTCAAACGGCTGGAACAATTTTGATAAAATTTGGTATGGAGTTAGGTGACACCTTGGATTAACATATAGGCTACTTTTTATCCCGATATTCCCAAGGGATCGACATTTACGCGGGTGAAACCGCGGGGCGCAGCTAGTCTTAGATATTTCTCTACTGCTTTTTAATCAGTTTTCATCATCATCCGGCTAGATTTTTCCCAACTATGTTGGGGTCGGCTTCCAGTCTAACCGGATACATCTGTATACCACCGTTTCACATGGAGCGACTGCCTATCTGGGCCTCAAGTCTGCTATTACAATAATGTCAGAATGGTTTATCATTGATTTCATAATTGTCGATTTTGACAAGTTTGGTAATCTACTAATATGTATAATGGCGTCATTATGACTTTCCAATGGTCAACCACTGACACTCCATTGAAAGAAATGGCATAGAATGGTAATCTCGTACATAATGAAAAATGAATTACTGAGTTAGGCGGTAATCTGCTAAAATTTTGACAGTTCCTTTGATCAGTGACCTACTATTAGAACGTCATTGTGCAGTCATTGCTTTAAATTCGTTACGAGTATCCTATAATTTCTGTGCCATTGACCGACCAATGATCAACCATTATGAATTTAGCAGATTACGAACTTTTAGCAAAATGACAATGGGATGGTGGTGGGAACGTGTTGGAATGACGAATTCATAAAAACAGCAGACTAGGGCCCCTGAACTCCAGAACCCACTGGATATCAAGATATACCTTGGTAAGACTGGTTGTCAGACTTTTGGACTTCTAGACTACCCGTAACGACTGTCAAAGATCTACGAATGACAGCCGGGAGCGACGGTTCAACGTACTTTCAGAGGCACGGAAGAGAGAATCGTTATCTAATGGGCATGGGTGGTCACCCACCCGCGGACCGACCTTTCGACCCGTGGCTTTCGGGCTTTTTGTCTACCCGTTACGACTGTCAACAATCTACGAATGACAGCCGGGACCAAAGTGCTTTTACCAACCCAATTACTGGGTATTACTCTGTGGTCAGCTTCTAGTCTTAACAAGTGGAACTGAATACCTTCTTTTTTACTGACTTCAAAAAAACGCAGGTTATTTGTCTCTAAGAATATAAAATTTCATTATGATAATAAGTAATTCGTAAAGTATCGAGTGGCCTTCGATCTATTTTTAGAGTTGTCAACTGTTTACTGAATTTGAACCTTAGTTCTATGGAAGATGATTGTATTTCCATTGAAAGGGGTCGAGTTATGACTTTTATAAGTCAACAAAAGAGAAGTATGCAGGATCGTCGGATATACTTAGTTGAAATTTAGTAAGAAACCAATGATGCTGTCAACAGAAAAATTTGATAAATGAGCTGTTTGTTTTCTATTAATACAATTAAATTTTATTCGAGAACTTCCATCGGTTTCTTACTAAACATCAACTACATCCGACGATCCTGCATACTTATTAGGGTTCCGTACCCAAAGGGTAAAAACGGAACCCTATTACTAAGACTACGCTGTCTGTCCGTCTGTCTGTCACCAGGCTGTATCTCATGAACCGTGATAGCTATACAGTTGAAATTTTCACAGATGATCTATTTCTGTTGCCGCTATAACAACAAATACTAAAAACTGAATAAAATGAATATTTAAGGGGGCTCCCATACAACAAACGTGTTTTTTTTCGGCGTTTTTGCCTTGTGGTACGGAACCCTTCGTGTGCGAGTCCGACTCGCACTTGGCCAGTTTTTTTTTTTAAATTAAGTGTTATAATTTGTGAATGAAAGTGACTGTATATCTGTCCGTTTGGGACCTTTACACGTCTTAACGGCTAAACGGATGTCGATGAGATTCAGCACATATTATGTAGACCATGACCAGGGTTAGGTCATAGGAAACTTATTATCCCGGTAGTCGTATGCAGCTGAATATCAGTATTTTACATGGAGCGACTGACTCACTGGCCTCCACAACCCAGTTACTGGGTAATAATACGATACCCCTTGGTAAGACTGGTTGACTGACTTTCAGTATTCTGACTACCCACAAAGATCCACGAATGACAGCCGGGACTAACGTGCTTTCCGAGGCACGGAGAGTCATGGTATGTGTGGTCACCCATCCACGGACAAACCGCGGCAAGCGTAGCTTAACCTCGATCGACCCGTGCGGCTGTTATCAAAATCAGCTGTCCCATATACAGTATGATACCGTTTCGGTATAGAAGCGAGATCGCTCACCCCTCTCTAAATATCCGGGGGCCGGTTACTTATTCGAAAGCAATTTTAGTTCAACCCCCGCCCACCTTCATTTAGAATGGAAAAGGGACGGATTTGGGAAAAGGTTTTTGAGTTTTGGTCATTATGTAACATAACACGGGTCGCCAACCAAGGGGTATCGTGGAGGTCAGACAGGCAGTCGGTGCATGTCAAATACTGGTATTTAGCTGGATCCGGTTAGACTGGAAGCCGACCCTAACATTGTTGGGGAAAGGCTGACCGTATTCCACATTGGGCACCCGCTTAAATGGCACCAGAGTGAATGCACCTGACCACAGATATAGATATACCTAGATAACGCAAGTATCACGAACTGTATGAAAACCAAGCGTGCCATTTTTTAACCGACTTCAAAAAGGAGGAGGTTCTCAATTCGACGGTATGTTTTTTTTTTTTTTTTTTTTGTGTTTGTTACGCGATTACTCCAATTGTGGACCGATTTTCAAAATTCTTTTTTTGTTTGAAAGGGTATACTCTCGAGGTGGTCCCATTATCATCAAATTGAAATCTGATGAGAGGATCCCATGGAAATCGGGGGAAACCCTCAAATTTTATAGGCAAAGCTATAACGATTTGGGTATATTTTAAAATAACTTCAGCATTTGCTCTCGGAAATCATCATTTGGTAAAGTGGAGCTGATGAAGAAGACCACAGATGGCCCACTAAAAAGTGAAAAATAAAAACTTTTTACAAAAAAAAACAACCGACTTCCAAAAAAAACACTACAAATTGAAAAATAACTTTAATTTCGGAAGTCGGTGTCAATAAACGAAAATGCGGAACCACAGACACCGACTTCCGAAATTAAAGTTATTTTTCAATTTGTAGTGTTTTTTTTGGAAGTCGGTTGTTTTTTTTTTGTAAAAAGTTTTTTTGACTACCTACTATGACGTCACAAGCTACGACGTCACAAGCTGCGACGTCACGTCACAAGTACAAAGGACTGAGCGCGAAAGGGGCGGCTTACGATTTGTAATCATAAGTTGGTGCAATTTTTGGCACGCGAAGTAGTTACTCTTGCGTTATCTAGGTATATCTATATCTGTGCACCTGACACATAGCGGCACATTCACTCAGGTGCCATTTAAGCGGGTGCCCAATGTGGAATACGTCGAAGGCTAGGCAGGCAGATTGATTATAATATCAATATTTATTTTTAAATCACACTGAGTGTGTGTGTGTGTTTATATGTTTGTTACCTCTTCACGCTCAAACGGCTGGACCAATTTTGATAAAATTTGGTATGAAGCTAGCTGACACCCTGGATTAACATATAGGCTTTAACTTTTTATCCTGATATTCCCACAGGATCGACATTTACGCGGGTGAAACCGCGGGGCTCAGCTAGTCAAAAATAATAATTTATGATATCTAGTAGGTAGTTACTTAAACTATAATAAAAGTAAACACAAGATACTCGTAACTCACATTTTTACCCCTTTAAGTTGTTAAAAATCACCAAATCATTATGCTAAATTATTTTATTTCTATATTGGCCGATTAATATAATTATAATTTCATTCTTTCTAAATAAATCTCACCCCTAACTCCTAAGTCCGTTCCCTGGCCACCTCCCCCACCCGCCCGTAACTCGGGGAGCTCCCCCCTCCGATTTATTTGTGCCTGCTTTAATTATGTACACATACTGTGGTAGCGTCAGCATTCTAGTAGCCAAGTAGCGTCAGCAACGTTGCTGACTTTATGGGGTAAGCAGATCTTTAGCTCGGCTAGATCGGTTCGCTGTAGATGGGTGACCATCACATACAGTCACCTCTCCGTGCCGCGGAAAGCACGTGTAGCCGTTGGTCCCGGCTGTCATTCATGGATCTTTGACAGTCGTTACGGTCGTCAGAAGCCCGAAAATCTGACAACCAGTCTTATCAAGGGGTATCGTACTATACAGTAACTATGTATTGTGAAGGTCAGATAGGCAGTCGCTCCATGTAAAATACTGGTACGGTATTTTTATCTCACGAAGCGACGCGTTTTACTTGTGGTTACCAAGTGTATAAAGACGCTGTGAATGTGTGTGTAAGCCGCAGGAGCTCTCGGTACCGTCCGGTATTTAGCTGCCTTCTGGAAGGACTGTGTGAAATCATCTTTCAAAGTCAAAGTCAAATAAATCTTTGACTTTGACTTTGAGAGATGATGTGGCTGGGAGGTGACGACTAATACTAAGTATGGAAGAAGACATGCTGAGTCGACCACTAAGAAAGAAAGATAGAAAATAAGTTTATTTGACCCAGGTTAAGTAAGGCACTCAATATTCACACCTAAGCAAAAAACAGTGGCACTCTGTGAGTGCTGACAGAAGTGAAAACAAAACTCAAACAGAATACTTTGCCATCACTCACTGACATATCGGATATACATTAAAACCGACTACATCCCGAGGACAGCCGAACACTTCCGAAGCGGGTATTTTTTTAATCGTCTTATAAACAAAATACGCGCGGTGTCGCTTACGGTAACAGTGGCGCGAGTTCAATGGTTTTTTCCCATCTCAAAAAATGCCCTAAAGAAGTTTTCACTTCAAAAACATAAAATAGTGTGCCTCATTGGGTGCACCAAATAAGCCCAGTTCAGCATAAATACCACAACACATCAACAATACCTGTCTTAATTTGAGCTAAGAATGATCACACTGTCCTTCGACCTTCGACTTTCAGTTTATTGCACTTAAGGGGCTTACGGGACCTAAACCCAAGTTTAGAAACAACAATAGTATATGATCGACTACAGTAAACAAAATCAGAAAAATATATATGATATTCTTGAGGAGATATGCTAGGTAGATAGTGTGTTGAAAACTTAATACAACTAATTTAATACGATAGGAAAAAAATCATGAAGATACCTCTAAAAACTTTCTTTTTACAATAAAAACCATACTAATATACACACAATCAATATGATTTTTTGTCAGATTATTCTACAAGCAACATACTAAAATACTAGTGTTTTAATTTTTTAGCCCAAACAATAGATTTTTTGTAATACAATAATTGCTTCATATTTTACAATAAATCACCAGCGTTGTGTCATCGCGCTTCTCTTTCCTTTTCTATGCAGTCCGACAGTGACCGCGCTTTAGGTCATGTAAGCCCCTTAACTATGTTTCGCAGGACAGGAGGTCTTTAATTTGACTTTAACCGAAAAACATGACGTAATCCATTGATTGCTTATAGTAATTAAGTGATTACAATTCTATTTCGCAGAAGGTTGACCTTTTCTTGCGACTAGTTAGTTATTTAGCTCCTACGTGTGTATACAATAATCCCATCATCTGCCTAGCCTTTTCCCAATAAATAACAAACAAAATCACGTACGAATTCAACAAAAAAAACCCTAAAGAATAACTCCAAAAATCACCGCGAGTTGTCACCTCGCTCGATAGATGGCGTTGGGATCGAATTAGATCTCGCTATGGTTTCGTTACAAGCGCTTGTATAAGTCGGCGCACTTCTGAAATTTAAGTTGATTACAAAGATCATACTGCGATCACTAATCCATATTTTTGAAAAGGTTTCTGGGTACGAGAGTGCCTATAGCCTGTATGTTCGTCTAAAAGAATAATAAAAAAAAAAAAATTGGGGTCGGCTTCCAGTCTAACCGGATGCAGCTGAATACCTGTACTTTACATGGAGCGACTGCCTATCTGACCTCCACAACCCAGTTACTGTGTAATACGAGACCCCTTAGTAAGACTGGTTGTCAGACTTTCGGGCTTCTGACTACCCGTAACGACGACTGTCAAAGGATTTTTTTTTTATTCAAATTTTCAAAAACTTCTACAGGTCATTGTACTCATCATTATGCACAACTTTTATTATGGGGCCAAACCTGAAATCGCGAAAAAAAAATCAGCTGTTCCCTACATTTATGATCGTATAACTCGTCAAATGAAAAACAATGACCTCTTAAGAGGTTGTTAATGTTTTACCAATAACCCTGTATAATTTATAGTAATAAAATAATCTATTCTACAACATTATTTTTAGCATGGAGTTTTAGTATATGCGAAACCCGAAACAACGTGTCTAGTATTTTTATGTAAGGAATCTATGTACAAAATTGCAAAACTGTATCATGAAAAATTAAAACTACTATGACATTATTAAATTGCTTGACATTACTGTTATACAGATTTTTTTTTTTTTTTTTTATGAAAAACGTTGCCCCACACTAGGAATTTCTCCTGTATCGTGGGTGCGTTTACGAACATTTAAACTCACATACACAAACAGCCAGACCCGGAACAACTACTTGTAGGTCATACAAATATTTGTTCCGTGCAGGAATCGAACCCGCGACACGCGGCGCAGCAGTCAATCGCTTAACCACTGCGCCAACCGTGCCGTCAAATCAATTTTAATTGACTATGTATATTTCCAATGACAATGTAATTTAATAAGATAAATTAATAAGAATAATTCGCGTTCCCGAGATAAAGGGTCTTGACAGACAGACAGACGGACAACAAAGTGTCCATTTAAGGGTTCTGTTTTTTCCTATTTATGTACGGAACCTTAAAAATTAGCACGAAATAAACCACTCTTGATAATAAAACACTAGACCACGGGATTAATTGACTAAACACGCGCCCCGCGATGGTAGGTAGGTACATAACAATTGAACGCTATGAAAATTTTACCGGTATTTAAAATTTGTGTTGAATTGTTGATATTGGCGAAGATTCTGTTGTTCACAAACTAAACTAAATTTAAGTTCAGGCATCTTTTTCTTTCTATTTCATTAAGAAAAGAATAGAAGAGAAATATTAGTTTAGTCCTGTCAAATAAAGGTACTCCATAGACAACTTAGTGTCTAAACACACTATGCCGAAGTTACGCGACCGAAGTTCGGCAAAATTACGCCCGCAATGCTATTTCAATGCTATTTAACGCAACGTAATTTCGGCATAATGTGTCGTCAGTAATTCAAATAGCATTGCAGGCGTAATCATGCCGAACTTCTGTCGCGTAACTTCGGCATAGTGTGTTTAGACACTTATGCTGGTATTGTTACCAAAAAATCACAAATGAAGTTTAATGTTGTTAAATACCAAAAAGAAATAATGGTCCCACGGCTAGAACGTTAACTGTTAATAATTATTTTAATTGCGTATGATTAAAATACGTAATCTTAAAAAATAAACCTGAAGAGGTTTTTTTTGTATTTTTGTTTGTTTATTTGAACGCGCTAATCTCTGGAACTTACCAGTCGGATTTAAAAAAAATACTAGCAACGCCCCGAGGTTTCACCCGCATAAGATTCCCGTGTGAATATCGAAATAAAAACTATGCTATGTCATTTCCCGGGACTCAAACTATCTCTATACCAACGACATCTAAATGGTGAAGAGGTAACAGACAGAGAGACAGACACACTTTAGCATTTATAATATTAAGTACTAGGTTCCGCCCGCGGCTTTGCCCGCGAGGTATGTCGATAAAAACTACCCTATGTCCTTCCCAGGGATGCAATCTATCTCTCTGCCAAATTTTATCTAAATCCGTTCAGTGGTTTAGTCGTGAAAAGGTAACATACAAACAGACACAGAGTTACTTTCGAATTTATAATATTAGTGTGGATGGATATGGACAGCCCAATTCTTGAGGAAGGGTATAGGACCCTTAGGAGCTAAGCAAACAGAAAAAAGTCAGAAAGTCGCTTAGCTAAGCGAAAACGCAGTAACAGCGCGGGCGGGCACTGCGATGCTACGCGGTACAAGAAACACGCGGACGAAATCGCGGGCAAAAGCTAAGTTTTAAAATAACTCGCTCACTACCAATTTATTCTGTAAACGTTTGAGAACGGATATTAAACCATTAGCGAGAATAACGGGCTTAGAAAATATCTTTTATGATTGTCATCTCCGGAAGGATTAAAAGGGCTTTATAGTCAATGGTTTTTATATTGTAAAATGAAGAATTTATTGGCTCAAACACGAGTACAATATGCGGGGTATTCCTCGAAACGCACCAAATGAAACGGCTATCGATATCATTTATTACTCTTCTCTGTTTCATCGTTGATGCATTTCGAGGAATAAAATTATAATATTTTTATGAATTTCTTTTTTTCGAGGTGCGTTTCAAAGTTGGTGCGTTTCCAGGAATACCCCCAATATGCAATTCAAATTATCACTATGCAAGAGACGTTAAAAGTGAAGATAAAAAAAAACACAGGGCCAATCCTCGTAATTTTATGAACATTCACATTCTGATCTCAGCCTCAATCTGTCATCAATCAATCAATCAACTCAGCCTATCGCAGTCCACTGCTGGACATAGGCCTCTCCCAGACTGCGCCACAGCACCCTGTCCTCCGCCTTCCGCATCCAGTCTACCCCAGCCACCTTCTTTAGGTCGTCCGTCCATCTAGCTGGGGGGCGTCCCCCACTACGCTTGCCTATGCGCGGTCTCCACTCCAGGACTCGTCTGCTCCACCGGCCATCGGTCCTTCGACAGGCATGGTCAGCCACCTGCCACTTCAGTTTGCTTACTCTGCAAGCTATGTCGGTAATCTGTCATAAATACTTCTAATTTCCCTACACTTTTGACAAGTTTTTGACATGGTTTGACCTCCACAAGGTCAGATAGGCAGTCGCTCCATGTAAAATACTGGTATTCAGCTGCATCCGGTTAGACTGGAAGCCGACCCCAACATAGTTGGGAAAGCGCTAGGCAGATGATGAAGCATATTAATGGTTTTAAAAGTACTTTTTACCTAACTGCAAAGAAGTAATTGACATCGCCAATTGCGGCAGTGAGACACATTTTAAATCATTTTCCTCTCTTTCCAGGACGAAGTACTAGCCATCAACGACAAGGTAGTCCTGCGCGCAGACGACCTGCTCTCCTGGATGTGCGTGGGCACCGAGTGGCGCTGGGGACTGCGGGCTGTGTGGCGCGGAGCCTGCGCACCTCCTGCCGACATACCACGCCACGCACCGCTCACGCACACCAAGTTGGACTTCAGTGACGTTGATTCAGAGAAGAGTTCTATTGGTAAGTTTATGAGCTGACCATGTGTAAATTTTACTATATAGAATGTTTAGCCCCAAGAATTACCAAACTTAAGTGGCAGTGGGCAGGGCACATTGCTCGCAGAACAGATGGCCGATGGGGCCGAAAGGTTCTGGAGTGGCGACCGCGTACCGGAACACGTAGCGTTGGAAGGCCTTCCACAAGGTGGACCGACGACCTTGTGAAGGCCGCAGGAACCCGTTGGATGCGGGAAGCACAGGACCGGTCGAAGTGGAGGTGCTTGGGGGAGGCCTATGTCCAGCAGTGGACGTTTTTCGGCTGAAATGATGAATGTTTATGATAGAATGTTTAGGTTCCGGAAATCAAACAACGATGTTTATGTATGAGCAGGAATACCTATATGTTAGAGCAGTGGTGGCGACAAGTTGTAGATCGTAGGTTCGAACCCAGACGGGTGCTTTACTTTGTGTAAATTATTTCATCACCACTGCTGTCAAAACGGCGAAGGAAAACATCGTGCGGAAACCGGCATGTCCTAGAACCTTAAATTCGAAGACATGTGACATCTACCAACCCGCACTGGGCTCGCGTGGTGGATTAGAGCCCACTCCCTCTCACCGAGAGGAGGCCCGTCTCCCAGGAGTGGTTGTGTTACGAATAAAACCTTTTTTTCTTACAGTGGTGGACGAAGCTGCTCCAGGCGTGGTAGTCTTCTCCTACCCGAGGTACTGTCGCTATCGGGCACTCATAGCCAGGCTTGAAGGTATCCAGGCCTCATGGCTGCGAGACTCCTTGGTGGCAGCTCTGGGAGGGTACGCGGCCCCGACTAGCAACACCCGGATACTGTACTGCAAGGTGAGGAGTTGTTGAGCGTATCTTACCGCGGCATCTTCTAGCGAGCTCTTCAATGCTCCGAAAGCAAAACCTCTTTGATACCTTGGGGTTGATCTCTAAACATTGGAATCGGTATCTTGTTACCATTAGATACGTATACATTTACGATGGGTAAAGATAAAATGCTCTGCCGTGCCGTCCCCGGAGTGCGCAGGCCTTAAAAGTAGCACGGATGTATTCTTTTCCTATTTTATAAATTTTCGGAACTCCAGCAGACCAGCGCAGCATCTTCATCTTTGTGAACTTGTGAATTGTACTCATCAGATTTTCAGTTAAGATTTCCATTAAACCTTTCTCATCGTTGATCATCAATTGCCTCCGTTCCCAGGACACATTCGAGTACCCCGAGCTGGAGGGGCACGAGTTCGTGTGCAACCACCTGGCGCCGCGCCTCAAGGGCCGGCCGCGCGGGCGCCGGCGCCGCGCGCACACGCCCGAGCACGCGGCCGCCGGGGAGCGCGGCTCCGACCGCTCCGACTCCGAGGAGCCGCCGGCCGGCGGGCCCGCCCACAGCAGTGATCCGCCGGTGAGTTACGTCTTGTCGCTCGGTCGGTGCCTCGGACAGCACGTTAAGCCGTTGGTCCCGCCTGTCATTCATGGACCCTTTGGAGACCAGCCATCTTCCCTTTCTGCAGTTCGCTTAGGGCAACTGGATCGAAGGTGGCCCCTTTCCCCACAGCCATAGCACCTAGGGCAGTATCTTCTATTGCGGTCGCGAACTGTAGCCGCTGCAACCTCCCTGACGCGATGGGAACGATGATCCTGCCGCACAGCTTCCACCTCCAGTGCATGGGCCAAGGCATCCTTAAGCGTCCCATGGTGACCGAGCCTCACAGCAGCTCTAACTTCAAGGTCGCGGATGCCGTCGATGAATGCTTGCACCAGGTTTCCATCAGTCATTACAGTCATTACTGATCGTCAGAAACTCAAAAGTCTGACAAACAGTCTTACCAAGGGGTATCGAATAATACAAATAATGAACATGTTCTTCATCCCCTCTTCCCAGACACGACGCCGCCTGTCCCTCCGCAACGGCGCCCCCCCTCCCAGCGACGACGACGAGGAGGAGTACAAGAGGATAGAACAGACCCCCGAGGACAGAGCCTTCCTCCAGGCACTGAAGATGTTCTACAAGAGCCGGAGCGAGCCCTTCAAGAGTGGACACACTCTGAAGCACTGTGAGTACATAGATCATAGTACAAGCGAATAGAACAGACCTCCGACACACCCATACACACCCACACCCCCACATCTTAATCGCCACCCCCGACACACACAAACACACACACACACACAGACATACAGAGCCTTGAAGCCAATGTTGAGCTGCACGATTTTTGACAAATGCGTGCACTGATTGGACAGGTCCGCTAAATCTGTGTGGTTCTTTCCTCAAAAGACCATTTAAGACATCAATCTACATGGTCTTCACACGATCTGACCAAGATTTTGTCTGGACTTTAAAAGAGACTGTGACCTCTGAGTTTGTTTCGGCCTTTCTTCTCAGAGTAGACAGATAGGACGTGTAAAAGTGTTTGTAAAAACCTACTTACAGAAAATAAATCATTTATCATTTAATGCGTGCACTGACTGGACAGGTCCACTTAATCTGTGTGGTTCTGTCCTCAAAAGACCATTTCAGGCCCTAATTTCACGTGCTCTGACCAAGATTATGTCTGGACTATAAAAGAGACTTTGACCCTTGCTTTGTCGCCATTTCTTCTCAAGGGAATTGCCTGACGTAATCGCGTCTGACGTAAATTGACGTTATTTTAGCAGGCAAGTTTTTAATCACGTCTAAACTTGTATGGAGTAGTGTAAGGCGCTGATTAATTTGACAGGACTAAACTAAAATTTATTTTCTGTCCTTTTCTTAATGAAATAGAAAGAAAAAGATGCACTGAACTTAAATTTAGTTTAGTTTGTGAACAAGGGATTCCGCACCATTGTATATACAGAATGATTTTTTACCGGTTAAAATTTTTACAGGATGTTCTACCCATGAATATGAACAACTTTCACTATGGGACCAACTTTGAAATCACGAAAAAAAACTACCCATGAATATGAACAACTTTCACTATGGGACCAACTTTGAAATCACGAAAAAAAAAATCTGTTGTTTCATACATTTTGGTCAAGTAGGTATTGAACTTTTGTATGAAACAGCCGATATTTTTTCGTGATTTCAGAGTTTGTCCCATAGTGAAAGTTGTTCATATTCATGGGTGGAAAGAACAGCCTGTAAAAATTTGGACCCGTAAAAAAAATTAAATAATAGTAATAAAAATTATTAAATAAATAATAAATATGACAGTATTTCGTTCCTTGCCAGTGTCCCTCCGCGCGCTGTACGTGTCCGTAGCGGCGCGCGGCGGCTACGAGGCGGTGTGCCGGCACCGCCTGTGGCGCGCGCTGGCACGCGACCAGCCCGCCAGGACCCGCAGGCACTACGAGAGGTATGTAACGTCGGCCTATACGCGTCAAAAATCCAAATTCAGAGTTCGTATACGGTTGGAAAGGGCTTTTCAAGAGCAATCGAATGGTACCAATAAAACACCATATGACCGAGTCAAGCAATGCCGGGAACGTAAAAGAATGAATGCGGCCGAGCGGATCAACACCGTTACGTAAACGTATTTACGAACAACACTCGGCCGTGTCCATGACATAGCCACACCCCATTCTTTTTTTTTCCATGAGAGGTAGGTATATCATAGGCAGCCTATAATGTTCCCACTGCTGGAACACAGGCCTCCTCTCGGTGAGAAAGAGTGGGCCGTAATCCACCACGCGGGCCCAGTGCGGGTAGGTATATTACGGTTGTAAAAACCCTTCACGAAGCCAGGGGTCATTTGTTCTTCCCGTTGTTATGATCATTTTATTGTACTGGACCATACCTAGGAACCGTCTGGTTTCGGAGATATTGAGGCTTAAAAATCCAACTTCTTTTGATCTTCTTATCCTTAGTGTGTCGATGGTAATCTAAATGTACTCGGCCACGTGTTTGGCTCCATCACTAGTGTCTATCAGTTCCTGTAACGTGCAGTACACGATATTAAGTGTTCCATCGTTAGTGAAACACCAGTACAACTGTTTCATAAACGATGAGACTACTTTTTTGATGATTTTTTACCAAGTTTTAAGTAACTTTAAATACTCCCACGCTCCGTGTACATCATCTGCCTAGCCTTTTCCCAACTATGTTGGGGTCGACTTCCAGTCTAACCGGATGCAGCTGAATACTAGTATTTTACATGGAGCGACTGCTTATTTGAACCCACAACCCAGTTTCTGGGTAATACGATACCCCTTGGTAAGATTGGTTGTCAGTTTCGGGCTTAGGACTACCCGTAACGACTGTCAAAGATCCCAGAATGACAGCCGGGACCAACGGCTTAACGTGCTTTCCGAGAGGCACGGAGGGGTCATGGTATGTAAAGATGGTCACCCATCCACAGACCAACCGCGGCAAGCGTAGCTTAACCTGATCGATCGACCTGTGCGGCTATTATTATTTAGCCACGAGCCCCTCCTACGCTTCTTGTACAGTTGTATGCATTCATAAGCACAATATTTAGCGTGCATTACATTGCGCACTTCTGTAAATAGCAAATTTTGACATCAAAAATAAAAGTCGAAGATACTTTGATGTACGGAAGGCGGAGATAACGGTCTCGTGAAGGGTCTTGAGATGGTCAAGGTCGAAGTCGAGTAGACGGGGTTGAATGATCGTGGTCGAGTTATGGAGGTCGTGTTGTCCTAGGATTGCATTGTCCCGGGTCGAGTTGTTTCAGGGTCGAATTGTCGTGTTACCCCCTGGAAAATCATAAAAATGTCACCTATGTTTTAAAAATACTACGGTTTTTATCATAAGCTTTTTATTATTCATTAGCGTATCAAATAAAATTACTAGGACGCCAAAATAAAAATTAAAGTCTGTCTAACAAAGAACTCTCTCATTCCAGATTCCTTCTCCCCTTCGAGAACCACGAGCGACGCAACGGCTCCGCCCTCAAGCCGAACGGCAAGCTGGACGCGGAGCCGCGCACCATCGCCACCATCGACGTCACCGACTCGCCGCGCCGGGACGAGCCGCGCACTCCCTCGCCCGAGTCCGACTTCGACAAGCTCGACAAGCTCGACGCCTTCGACAAGCTCGGCGTCGACAGCGAAACGGGCGAGATCACCACCAAAGATGAAATTATAGTCAAAAACGCCGAAGAGCTGAATAGAGAGTTCTTGGACTCTCTAGCGAAAGAGGAGAAAACGGTTAAGATCTCGGTGAAACCGGTCGAGAGTCTGATCGAGCCGGATAAGGTTTTTAAGGGGTTGGATGTATCCAAGCTCGAGGGACCGAAGGAGGAGGGGAGGGATTTTAGTCAGAACTATTTGAGTGATATGCAGAAATTTAGTATGGGTGAGTTTTGAGTTTTTTTTTTAATAGTTAAAACACAAATACAAAGGTACCTGTGGTTTATATTAAAGACTCTTCCAGCAAATATGATCATTATTATTAAGTTCAGGGAACAAATTAGTATCTATACAGGGTTATTGGTAAAACATTAACAACCTCTCAAGAGGCCATTGTACTCATAATTGTGAACAACTTTTACTATGAGACCAAACCAGAAATCGCGAAAAAAAGCCAGCTGTTCCCTACATTTTGACGAGCTATACGAACATAAATGTAGGGAACAGCAAATTTTTTTTTTCGCGATTCATAATGATGAGTACAATGACCGCTTAAGAGGTTGTTAGTGTTTTACCAATAACTCTGTATAATACAGAACCAGTAATTAAATTCATAATTGATCTTAGGACTGATTTCTCGACGTGAATTAACTCAGGTGCCATTTATCGATTTCTCAATAGTCAGATAACTTTTATCTGATGAATAAATATTGCGGTTTGACGGCTTTTGTATACAGAATATATTAAACTGTTAGAATTATTCTTTATGTCAATAATTAAATGAGTTTGCCCTTCAAGCCCTTAATTGAGTTGAGCTGCACGATTTTTGACAAATGCGTGCACTGATTGGACAGGTCCGCTCAATCTGTGTGGTTCTTTCCTCAAAAGACCATTTCAGACATCAATCTACATGGTCTTCACACGATCTGACCAAGATTTTGTCTGGACTTTAAAAGAGACTGTGACCTCTGAGTTTGTTTCGGCCTTTCTTCTCAGAGTAGTCAGATAGGAAACGCTGACCACATCTAGTTTAAAAAATATGATGACGTGTAAAAGTGTTTGTAAAAACCTACTTACAGAAAATAAATCATTTATCATTTATCAATTTATCATTGAAAAATACGAGTAAATAAATAAGACACTACAAAAGAACTCTGTCCTCATTGAATAAATAATCATTCGCTGCTGGCAGATATTCGTATTTAGGAATAGTTTCTTCTATAATATGTGTTTTAAATACCAATTATGGAGAAAAGTGGTGCTGCAATGGTTACAGAAGAATATTTCGAAGACATGTCAAGTGTTGACATCATGACCGCGACATATACGAGTTCTTGTTATTATTAAATCGCCAGTTCTCTCCAGGACCGTTTTTATTAGGGTTCCGTACCCAAAGGGTAAAAACGGAACCCTAATAAAGACTTCGCTGTCTGTCCGTCTGTCCGTCTGTCTGTCACCAGGCTGTATCTCAAGAACCGCGATAGCTAGACATTTGAAATTTTCACAGATGATGTATTTCTGTTGCCGCTATAACAACAAATACTAAAAACTAAATAAAATAAATATTTAAGGGGGGGCTCCCATACAAAAAACGCGATTTTTTTGCCCTTTTTTGCTCGATATCAAAAATGGCAACAGGCAGGCACTTGAAATATTCACAAAATACTCAGTTGTATTTTAACTTTAATAATAAATAATAAAACTAAAATAAATATTTAAGGGGGGCTCCCATACAACAAACATGTTTTTTTTGGCGTTTTTGCCTTGTGGTACGGAACCCTTCGTGTGCGAGTCCGACTCGCACTTGGCCAGTTTTTTTAACCTATTGGAGGCCCTGGGCACATAAGGATCACGGGGCTCCTGTGGTAGATAAGAGTTGGTGCCTAGATAAGCAAAATTCTAAAATCATTTTTATTTCTTTACAATCACAATTGAAATTCGCACTTGAATTATTTTGTCATTGAATGGGGTACTAATAATACGTTGAATGGAAAGAAAAAAGAAAATTGGCTGCAAAGAATGATTTTTTGAGGGCAGGCCGGGGCCCCCGTCGATCGCTGGGCCCTGGGCACTAGCCCAGATTACCCGATGGAATAAAGGGGCCTGGTTCTCTCCAATCGGTGAAGGAAAACATCGTGAGGAAACCGGCATGTCCTAGAATCGAAAAATTCGAAGACATGTGATTTTCTATCAGCTCGCACCTCCCGCTCATAGAGAGGAGGACTCCCAGCAGTAGGAACGCTGATTATTGTGTATAATTATGTTAATGTACAGTGAACAAAAGAGATAGGTATGCAGGATCGACGGATATAGTTGAAGTTTAGTAAGAAACCGATGAATGTTCTCGAATTTAATTTAATGTTATTAATATAAAACAAACAGCTCATTTATCAAATTAAATTTCAGTCGACAACATCCACCGGTTTCTTACTAAACTTCAACTACTTATATCCGACGATCCAGCATACTTATCACTTTTGTTGACTGTACATATAAGGCAAAAAAAATCGACGGGTTGCACTCCGGGAGTGCCGGCAGAAGTGAAAACTTGAATATTAACGTTGTTTACTGTTACTGTCACCGTCACCGTCGCCGTCACCGTCGCCGTCACCGTCACCGTCACCGTCACTGTTTCCGTCACCGTCCCAGTCACCGCCACCGTCACGGTCACCGTCACCATCACCGTCACAGTCACAGTCACCGTCACCGTGAGCGTCACAGTCACCGTCACCGTCATTGTCATCGTCATCATCATCGTCACAGTCACCGTCACCGTGACAGTCACAGTCACCGTCACCGTCACCGTCTTCTTCACCGTCACCTTCACCGTCACCGTCTCTGTCTGTCTGTCTTTCTGTAATTTGATCCTGTGTACTTGTTTTCAATTTTTGATATTTTGGATTCTTACGAATGTTCGATCAGGGTCACGTGACATCTTACAATCAGGGTCACGTCTATAATATGGGAAATCTACCCGGGTTTAAACCCGGTGCTTTGATAAAAACCCAATTTTGTGGGTGTTTATGGGTGTTTACGTGTGTTTATCGGGTGTTTATCAAAAGCACTGGGCTTAAACCCGGTGGATTGCCCATCTATAGCACGTCTCATCTTACGAATCTTACGATCAGGGTCACGTGACCTGACGCGAGTTTAACATTTTTTACCCATTACAAAAAAAGTGTACAACGCCGCTAAAGAAGTTTTCACTTCAAAAATATTATAGAACTGCAAAATTATTCATAATTTAAGCTTAATTTAGCAGATGGATTTTTTAAATGAATTATTTTTAATTATTACAATTTCAGGTCCGGAGTCCCTATCGTCGCGTGCGACGCCTCTCAACGGTCACGCCGCGCCTGCGCCCACCGACCTTGTAAGTTTTATAGTTTTTAACATTATACGCCACTTCTTCTCCCCAGCGAGAGCACTCAAAATCAAAATCAAAATATTTTATTTCACATAAACCTACATGGGCACTTATGAAACGTCAGAAGCTAGGTGCACGGTTCCAGTTGGTCGTTTCCTATGGAGAAGAACCGGCAAGAAACTCCATGGAACCACTAGGAAGTGGTGAAGGGCGGGCGTTTTGGGGGACTGTCTTTTGTAATTTTGACGTTCGAAAAGTGCTGATTCTCAGCCTAATTTGAATAAATGCCTTTTTATTTTGATTTTGCCCTCGAAATTGACCTCATCCATCACTCCCTCCACCAGGCGAGAGAGAGAAGAGAGGCAAGAGTTGGCTTATTTCGCAATTTTTTTTAAATTCTTTCGCTTGCCACTAAGAGGGATCCATTGGCTAGTAAGTTTGGTCCATTGGTCGTCTGACATGTGGCTGTTGTGTCCAGACCAATTTCATTTTAGCGTGGCAAAGTGATATTATTTAGCAGCTTTGAACAGAGAGAAGTAAAAAGAGAGTAGGGAGGCCTTTGTCCAGCAGTGGGAAATCACAGGCTTTTAACAATAAATTTTCTTTTGTTGAAAATGAAGCAATGACAGATAATTAATAGTACATTACGATACTTGTGACTTAAGTAGTACATTATAGCACGCCGTGCATTAATACTGCTTTTGTGTCTACACACACTAAGCCGAAGGTATGCGACCGAAGTTTGGCATGATAAATGATTTATTTTCTGAAAGTAGGTTTGTACAAACACGTCAAATTTTTTTTTTAAATAAATGAGGTCGGCGTTTCCTATCTGACTATTCTGAGAAGAAAGGCCGAAACAAACTCAGGGGTCTTAAAGTCCAGACAAAATCTTAGTCAGATCGTGTGAAGACCATGTAGATTGGTGTCTGAATTGGTATTTTGAGGAAAGAACCACACAGATTGAGCGGGCCTGTCCAATCAGTGCACGCATTTGTCAACAATCGTGCAGCTCAACTCAGAAGTTGAGGAGCTCAACGATTCGACGAACAACACCAAAGAAAGGACATTTGGTTAGCCCATGATTACATCTGTGTGGTGCCGGACTGGTCTGTGTGGTGCCGGACTTAAAGAATACCACCACCCCTTACTTCCCGTGGGTGTCGTAAAAGGCGACTAAGGGTCGTACCGGAGAATGGGCAGCAGCGTTCTCTATGTATTCCACCATCATACCATACTGCGATCGCCAACCCGCCTGCCAATCGTGGCGATTATGGCAAACCCTCCCAAAATTGGGGGAGGCCTATGTCCAGCAGTGGATGTTTATCGGCTGAAACGACGATGATTACGCCTGCAATGCTATTTGAAATACTGACGACACATTATGCCGAAATTACGTTGCGTTAACTAACATTGCAGGCGTAATCATGCCGAATTTCGGTCGCGTACCTTCGGCATAGTGTGTTTAGTCACTAAGAGCGTTTACGTCGTACGGCATTTCATAGAAATTTTCAAGCCCTTGTTTTTCGAAATGAATAAACCGATTTTTATGTGACTTCATACGCATAAGCAGGATACAAAGTGTAATGATCGATAGTTTAGTTCTCGAGTCCAATACTAGATGGCGTTACTAGGTTCGCCGCAATAATTTTAAAGACATAATATTGGACAACGGCGGGCAAGTGACGGTAGCGGCAAAAATAAGAAAACGGGGGTGATGCCATGTCAATGTTGGAAGAGAGAAATCTAACGGTTGCTCCGTAGTTATTTGCATAATTTCTGTAAAGTCATCATTATTCGGATATTAAGTACTATCTACAGAATAAACTTACGCATTTGCATAGTAGTTGGTGCAATATTGTGAATGTGTGTGCGAGTAATGGAAGTAACGGGGTAAGTGTTTGCGTCAATTTAACGAAGTGTAGCTTGGGTAATAGGAGATGTTTTGCAAGGCTGACTATTCTCAACTTGTCCTCAGCTTGCAGAAACGCCCTTACCGTTCAGTCATAAGTAATCCGGCTTCGATTGATTGATAAAGCTGCGTAGTCTTGATCCATCGCGAGATTGTGATCGACATATTCGCCACGGTTTACAAGAAGCCAGTTGGTCTCGAGGCATAGTGCCGGGTTCAAAACTACTTGTCGTGGGTTCGATCCCAGCCTAAGGATATTTTTGTTTTATTCTTATTTTGTTTTTTTGTATACTGTGTTTTATTTATTTTGTTTTTTTGTATACTTTGTTTTATTTTTATTTTGTTTTTTTTTGCATATTTTGTTTTATATTTTGTTTTTTTGCATATTTTGTTTTATACTTTGTTACTTATTTTTATTTGTGTTTAGTAATTAAGGTGTTAGTAATTTAAAGCCATTAGTTGAGTATATTGGTTGAGACTACCTATGTTTTCTTTCTTTATTCAGTTTACTTGGAACCCCGGTCATTACAGTGGCGCCCACGGGTTAACTGAATGAAAGATAAACAAGGTGTATAACGGTTATGGTCTTTCAGTGTATTTGAGGGTATAATCTGGACGAACGCTGGTAACTAACATACTTTTGTCAAAGTGGTTTCGTAAGTTCGACAAGCATAATTGCATATCTGTGATTCGGAATAGAAACCTATTTAACGGTTTATTTTCAAATTGCTATTGTTTATTGAAATTGTATTACTGTTTTTGATCATGGATGTTAATGCACTGCATAAAGATGAACTTGAGTTTGAATTGGCTTGTCGAGGGATCTCGGATTGTAAGACCGTGGCGACTATGCGGAAATTTTTGCGGGAAATTTTAGTTCGAGAACAGTCGGGCGAGTCGACAATTTCCTTTAAGGTTCCTAAATCCTGCATTGATAACCCGAATAATGAAATATTGATTTGTGAAAAAAAATTATCGGCAATAATTTCACTTATAACAGAAGTATCGCACACCCCAGAACATTCATTTTTTAGACGCATACACTCTCGTTTGACACACTTATCGAACCGTGCTAAACTTATTATTCCTTCGGAGTCTAGTGACATTGAGAAACATTTGACATTGCTGAAGAACATTCAGGATACCTTGTCGTCACTAAGGCAGCTTGAGCAAGAAGAAGGTGAGGAAGAAGATGTAATTTCCGAACATGATAAAGACATCTTACAGAAATCTCTGGGCGAAGGGGCTATGCGCTTACAACAATTCGATTACGAAATAGTCCATCGCAAAGGTAAATATAACACTGTGCCGGATGCTTTATCTAGAGCGATTGAAGAAGAAATTAACCTGATAGAGATAAAACCAGAAGATAAAGATGAGTGGTATAAATCAAAGGAGGACTTGGTGCTGTCTGGGAAGAATGATTCGGATTGGGAAGTCAGTCAAGGACAACTGTGGAAATACATGAAATTAAAACAATTTCCCAATGAAAATGACAGTTGGAAACTTGTGATTCCAGAAAAGCTTCGTCAAGGAATCCTAAAGGAATGTCATGATGACCCCACAGCTGGTCACTTTGGTGTTAAAAAATCAGTCAACCGCGCTAGACAGCAATATTTTTGGCCGACATTGATCCAGGACATGAAAAACTACGTACGGAAATGTGAAGTGTGTGCAAAATACAAGCACTCACAAAGTAGGCCATCTGGACTAATGGGAAAACAACGACAGGTAACAGAACCCTTTCAAATAATATCTATGGACCTAATGGGACCTTTTCCAAAATCTAAGCACGGCAATACTATGCTGCTTGTCATAACATGCTGGTTTAGCAAATTCTGTTTTCTATATCCACTCAGAAATGGAAAGTCCTCAACTATAGCTCAAATACTGGAGGAACAGATATTTTTAATGTTTGGAACCCCTAGTGTAATAGTTTGTGACAATGGAAAGCAATTTGTATCCAACCAGTTCAAGGATCTAGTTTCAGGGTACGGTGTAAAACTATGGTATACCCCTTACTACCATCCTCAGGCCAACCCCACTGAGCGGGTAAACAAAGTCATTGGCTCGGCTATAGCTTCTTACGTTGAAGATAATCACAAAGAATGGGACAAATATATACCACACATAGGACATGCAATCAGAACATCGGTTCATGAAGTGACAGAAAAAACACCATCATATTTGTTTTTTGGACGCGAGACGATGGTCCAGGGCATAAAACCCTATAGCTTTGAACCAGAGGAACCGATTACCTTCGACAAAGGGAAATTTGAAAGAAATATAGCCTTCAGGAGTAAGATTTATGACGAGGTTAGTGAAAGGATACGGCAGTCACATGAGACCAACAGCAAACAGTACAACAAGAGACGTCGCATATGTAACTATAAAGTTGGTGACCTGGTTTGGAAACGCACTAAACTCCTATCAAATGCTGATAAGGGCTTTATGTCTAAATTGGCCCCTAAGTTTGAAAAAGCAGTTATAGCAGAAAAGATATCAGGCGACGTTTACAGATTAAAGAGTTTCAGAGGCAAAGATTTAGGAAAATGGCATTCTTGTGACCTTAAACGTTTGATTTGAATCCGGTTGGATTCTTTAGAGGAGAGGGGATATTGTAATGATCGATAGTTTAGTTCTCGAGTCCAATACTAGATGGCGTTACTAGGTTCGCCGCAATAATTTTAAAGACATAATATTGGACAACGGCGGGCAAGTGACGGTAGCGGCAAAAATAAGAAAACGGGGGTGATGCCATGTCAATGTTGGAAGAGAGAAATCTAACGGTTGCTCCGTAGTTATTTGCATAATTTCTGTAAAGTCATCATTATTCGGATATTAAGTACTATCTACAGAATAAACTTACGCATTTGCATAGTAGTTGGTGCAATATTGTGAATGTGTGTGCGAGTAATGGAAGTAACGGGGTAAGTGTTTGCGTCAATTTAACGAAGTGTAGCTTGGGTAATAGGAGATGTTTTGCAAGGCTGACTATTCTCAACTTGTCCTCAGCTTGCAGAAACGCCCTTACCGTTCAGTCATAAGTAATCCGGCTTCGATTGATTGATAAAGCTGCGTAGTCTTGATCCATCGCGAGATTGTGATCGACATATTCGCCACGGTTTACAAGAAGCCAGTTGGTCTCGAGGCATAGTGCCGGGTTCAAAACTACTTGTCGTGGGTTCGATCCCAGCCTAAGGATATTTTTGTTTTATTCTTATTTTGTTTTTTTGTATACTGTGTTTTATTTATTTTGTTTTTTTGTATACTTTGTTTTATTTTTATTTTGTTTTTTTTTGCATATTTTGTTTTATATTTTGTTTTTTTGCATATTTTGTTTTATACTTTGTTACTTATTTTTATTTGTGTTTAGTAATTAAGGTGTTAGTAATTTAAAGCCATTAGTTGAGTATATTGGTTGAGACTACCTATGTTTTCTTTCTTTATTCAGTTTACTTGGAACCCCGGTCATTACAAAAGGTCTAAAAAGTTAGTAGAGAACATTTTCGAAATGTCTTATTTAAAAAAGATAACTGAAAATCTCTGTTTCTATGGAAAAATTAAAATCGGTCCAATTTGGCTGTAACACTATTTTTCGAAAATGTTCTCTACTAACTTTTAAGACCTTTGTATCCTGCTTATGCGTATGAAGTTTCATTAAAATCGGTTCATTCATTTCGAATAATAAGGGTTTGAAAGTTTGTATGAAATGCCGTACGACGTAAACGCTCTTAAGTAGTGTATTTTACACAGAAAAGCGTGACTTGAGTGCGGGTTTAGATCACGAGCTATACATATAATAGTATACGATACGCGTGTGACTTATGAGAGTTTACGCCGTACTGCATTTCATCCAAACTTTCAAGCCCTTGGTTTTCGAAATGAATGAACCGATTTTAATGAAACTTCATACGCATAAGCAGGATACGAAGGTCCAAAAAGTTAATTAAGAACATTTTCGAAAAATTGTGTTACAGCCAAATTAGACCGATTATAAATTTTGCATAGAAATAGATGTATCCAGTTATCTCTTTTAAATAAGACATTTCGAAAATGTTCTTAAGTAACTTTTTAGACCTTTGTATCCTGCTTATGCGTATGAAGTCACATAAAAATCGGTTTATTCATTTCGAAAAACAAGGGCTTGAAATTTTGTATGAATTGCCGTACGGCGTAAACGCTCTTAAGTCATAAATAAGCGTGACTCAAGTGCGGGTATATAGGTCACAGAGAAAAAGATACATTATGTTTATAGATACAATATGGTGTTTACATATTTACTAGTTCTTTGACCGCCACAGTCATGTATAGATCACAAACCAAAATATGCCCAGCACGCCTCGGTTCGACTACATGACAGACTTTGACGCAGAGGGCATGTTTTTGATTTGTGGCGGTCAACAGGTTAATATTGCAATCGTACCCTTTCTACGAAAATGACACAGTTAACCATAGAATGTGTAGAGTCCACCGTATGTAACTGTACCGCACGTGGTGTTCCAGAAGACGTCCCGGCCGGCGGGCCGCAGCTCGCTGCGCGCGGTGCGCGTGAAGCCGGCCAGCACGCGCCCGCACGCGCAGCTCACGCCGGCCAGCACGCGTGAGTCTAGCTATCAATTACATACCTTTTATTATCACAAGTGTTTTCCTCAAGGAACTAGGATAGACGTAACAAATAAAAAATAAAATTTATTTTTTATTTGTTACGTCTATCCACTTTCCTTAGGATATAAAATTCATAGGATTTAAGAAAACCATTTAATGGTTTTCTTAAATCCTATGAATTTTCACCTAGGATTTATGGAGTGCTTAATTGTTGTAAATGGGTCACTCTATCACGTTCAGGAAGGAATATGTAAAATCACATTGACGTCACGCAAAATCCTACATCACGCAAGCAAAGTTTACCGCCTGACTAGCATATCCTACTAATATTACAAATGTGAATGTTTGTGCAGATGTTTGGATGTTTGATACTCAATCACGCGTAAACCGTTGAACAGATTTGGATGAAAATTGGCACATAAATAGACCAATTCCTGGATTAACACATAGGATACTTTTTATCCCGATATTCCCACGGGATCGAAACTTACGTGAGTGAAACCGCGAGGCGTTGCTAGTACTTACATACAAAGTCCCAAATCAATCGTCGGGCAGCAGCCCACCAGACACGATCTCCCCTGGATGAGTGACCTTTACACCCTGTTCCTCATACCTCTATACACTTAGTTCTCACGGTAAGACTTTTACAGGATAAACCGACTGGTATTCAGCTGCATCCGGCAACACTGAAAGCTGACCCCGACATAGTTGGGAGAAAGCTAACCAGTTCTTTTTCTTAGCGTGTCGACAGCAATCTAAATGTACTCGGCCCAGAATTCAGCTACTTGTTTGGCGCCTTCACCACCGCCCATCAGTTCCTGTAACGTACAGCTCACAGGACACGCAGGACACGATATTGTGTCCCATCGTTTGTGGGACAGCACCACATTTACACTAACATTTAGGCTAACCGGTTGATGGATGAATATTGTAGAATAATTAATTTCCCGTTCCAGCCCCGCACCCGCTGCGGCCTGAGTCGGTCCCGGCGTCGCCGCCGGTCACAAACTTCGGCATCCACCACCCGCCGCCGCACGCGCAGCACGACGACGACATCGTGGAGGTAACCATACATTCGTAACGTCACGGCTGTACTCACCGGAGAGATTCCAGATCACCACAGCCTGTACCTATATTTAACCAGTTATGTTATATGCTAAAGATACACATGCCAGTAGCTGGTACATAAGTATGCAAGTAGCCTGCACGTCATCATGGCATTCACCAATCAGCTTGCATGCCGTGTGCCATAACAACTTCTGATTGGTGAATACTGTTACGAGCTTCGGGTTCGTGACAATAAAAACTGCCGATTTCATAACCAAAGAAATTACAGTTTAGTCAACAACACTAATAACAACTCAACACACACTAATTATGAAACACAATTGCACTACTGATCGCTCTAAGTCGCACTTGAAGATCGCTTCGATGTGTTCGCTTGTGTCGCTGTATCCAAACTTTGTCGGTCGTGGCGCATACCGGCCTTATATAGTGCCACAGATAGTTCTAGAACCTTCCATTGTAGAAACATCTAGAATGTTCGAGTACATACCGGTCGGTCCTGGCTGACCAGATGTCGATATTTCGAGAAAGTTCTCGAATTGAAATTAGAAGGATCTTAACTACTAGTTCCGCTACTCGATACTAGATGGCGCTAGTGGTAACTAATGTCAAGCAAGCTACAGGCACGTGTGTGGGAGCCCTAAGTCCCTTGTAATAGGGGTGAGCTTATTACCATCAACCGGGGCACAAATCCACACCCCGGGCTGCTACTGGGAAATTCCCGATAGAAAAATCCAGTAATAATTTCCCCGACCTGGAAATCCAGGACCTCATGCTCAACATTAGCGCTTGCTACCAACGAAAATAATATGTACTAATTAAAATCTTTTAACCCACAGGTCCCCTACAAACCGAAAACCCCAGAAATTATCGACTTGGACGAGTACCCAGAGAGCCCTCAAGCAGTAAAAAAGAAGAAACTGGACATCCTCAAGGAGCGAGGCCTCGAAGTTACCGCCCTGCCGGCCCCCTGGCAGGGCGTGGGCCCCCACATCATGGGCCCCCCCATGCTCCTCAACCCAGCAGTACAGCACCAGATCATGACGCAGGCACAGCTCTTCCAGATGTACAACATCATCCCGCAAAACTATGCCAACGGGATACAGCCTCCGAAAGTCATACAGGCGTCTTCTATCTTCGGTAACACAGGGCCTGAGAAGACTGTCTATGGCAACCCCAAGGATCCCTTCATGCCACCTCCTCACGTTCTTCACGGAGTGCCAGTCAAGCCTTTGAAGACTGCCCCCCCTCCTACCATTCCTCAGGATATACTAGACCTGACCTGCAAGTCTTCAAGCCCCCCTCCGCAGAAGCCTGCAGTCGAAATAGTGAGGGTACCCCCCTCCCCCTCTCCAACAGCACAGAATTTAACAAAGAATTACACTTTAGTCGACGGGAAAGCAGTAGTTGGGTCGAATTTAGAAATTACTTTAGTCAATAAAGCTATGAGTCCTGGCAAAAATCGGCCTCCGCAGAAGAGGTCAAGCAATGGAAAGTTCATGTCCGCTAAAACCCCTACCCCGCCTAAGGAACCTTACCCTAAGTACACTTCACCAACCACCACCCAGAAAAAACCACCTATTAACATCCCCAACTACCAAATCAGAGAAGATTCCTCTCCTACCCAAAGCCAGGTACTGCAAAACGCAATGAAAAACCAGAATCTAGCTCAAATAATGGATTTGCAGAAGAACTCAGTTCCTATGACGTCTTTCATGGACCCCTACGTGGCTCTATACAGCAGTTTGGCTGGTCAAATGGACCAGAGACAGCTGGCTATGTACCGGGATCTAATGACCAACCAATTTCGCTACCCAGGACTTCTAAACCTTGGCGTAGGGACACCGACAACGAAAAATTAGGTTCTAGTCTTTGGTTATTTGTGATATACAGTTTAATGGTGGCTTTGAGTTCTTGAAAGGTCAAACAATCACTTTAAATGGGAAAAAACCGTTAAAATTGACGAAAATACCATCTTTTTTGGGTTTTCTTTTGACTTGTGTAATAAATTTTGTATACGACTGTTATATTTTTAAAGTGTGACCTACTCTCTGGCTCTACGAGACTGTCAAAGGACTATTAGTAAGTTCAAGAGGACTAATTGGAATTGTAAAAGATACTAAGGCCCAGAGACTAAAATGATCGCCCTTGTCTGTCAAGAAATAGGCCTATAACCCTAGGAGCCTCTACGAAAGACAAAAATGACTCTAGGAGACTTTTGAGCGGTACTAGGAGTCTCTTGAATGGTTCTAGGAGAATCTTAAGCTGTTCTAGGTTCAAGCAGACCCTTGAAAGGTTCTAGGAGACTCTTGAGCGGTACTAGGAGACTCTTGAATGGTTCTAGGAGAATCTTAAGCTGTTCTAGGTTCTAGCAGACCCTTGAAAGGTTCTAGTACACTCTTGTGAGGTACTAGGAGACACTTGAATAGTTCTAGAAGAATCTTGAGCTGTTCTAGGTTCTAGCAGACCCTTGAATGGTTCTAGTACACTCTTGTGAGGTACTAGGAGACACTTGAATAGTTCTAGAAGAATCTTGAGCTGTTCTAGGTTCTAGCAGACCCTTGAAAGGTTCTAGTACACTCTTGTGAGGTACTAGGAGACACTTGAATAGTTCTAGAAGAATCTTGAGCTGTTCTAGGTTCTAGCAGACCTTTGAAAGGTTCTGGGAAACTTTTGAGCGGTACTAGGAGACACTTGAATAGTTCTAGAAGAATCTTGAGCTGCTCTAGGTTCTAGCAGACCCTTGAAAGGTTCTAGTACACTCTTGTGAGGTACTAGGAGACACTTGAATAGTTCTAGAAGAATCTTGAGCTGTTCTAGGTTCTAGCAGACCCTTGAAAGGTTCTAGTACACTCTTGTGAGGTACTAGGAGACACTTGAATAGTTCTAGAAGAATCTTGAGCTGTTCTAGGTTCTAGCAGACCCTTGAAAGGTTCTAGTACACTCTTGTGAGGTACTAGGAGACACTTGAATAGTTCTAGAAGAATCTTGAGCTGTTCTAGGTTCTAGCAGACCCTTGAAAGGTTCTAGTACACTCTTGTGAGGTACTAGGAGACACTTGAATAGTTCTAGAAGAATCTTGAGCTGTTCTAGGTTCTAGCAGACCTTTGAAAGGTTCTGGGAAACTTTTGAGCGGTACTAGGAGACTCTTGAATGGTTCTAGGAGAATCTTGAGCTGTTCTAGATACTAGCAGACCCTTGAAAGGTTCTAGGAGACTCTTGAGCGATACTAGGAGACACTTGAACGGTTCTAGGAGAATCTTGAGCTGTTCTAGGTTCTAGCAGACCCTTGAAAGGTTCTGGGAAACTTTTGAGCGATACTAGGAGACTTGAACGGTTCTAGGGGAACTAAATAGTTCAAGGGGACTCCAGATGAATCTAGAGCTGTCTAAAATTGTTCTAGAAGACTCTAAATGGTTCTAGGCCACTTGAAAGACCTCTAGTTTTTAAAAAGAACTTCAAAAGCCACCAAAATGATCTCCAGGGAATGATTTATTATAATTATATTGAAAAAAATTATGGGAACAATTAAAATATTGTTTCTAAATGAAAAAAGATTAAATTTTGTAAATATTTGTTTGTAAGTAATTATTAATGAATAATTGACGATAGCTATTATTAATATTGCAAAGTTTTTATTTGAGTGCGTAGTGAGTTTATGTTGTTTCTCTGTTTGTGTGTGTTTATCTACGAAACTTCAGACACTGAAAAAAAAAATATTTTGGTTTATTTATCAAGCTGTTTTTTATAACTTTCAATGTTGATTTTGTTGATAATGTATTGAAGAAAAACTAATAATTTTATTTGTATTTTTGTCAAAATCAGTTTCTGAGATGAACACAACATACGAACTAACATTACTACACACTTGTAACTGTAAAATAATTTGTTTTATAACTATTAGCTGAATTTGTAGTTTAAATACATTCTTCTTGTTAAACGTCTAACTGACCTCAGGATTCAAGGTTTAATACAGATGGGTGTGCAAATCTTTAGTAGTAACTAAAAACTAAAAGGGGTTTGAAGATTTTTATATGCAATCTGGCATTCCTACCTGTCAGCCATTTAGATTTTTTTTCAAAATGGCGGCCTCGCGTGTATCCTAAATAAATAAATATGGATATTACGTCATCAACTTCGAAAGTTAATATCTCGGAAAAGTGCCACTTTACGGGATTTAGTTTTATTATGTTTTCTGTTTGCATTAATGTCAGCGATCGATATATATAGTAACACTTTCAATCCGCAAACTAACAGATGTTAGTCAAACAAAATCCTGATGTAATTTAGATGTGGTTGAAACAACTTTTTGATAACAAAACTGCTTCAAATCGATGGCATTATAATGTATATCCCCTTATTCAAGGTCAAATTAAGATTGTTAGCGAAACTCCGCAAATGTGACGGTTATCATTACCGAATGACGCAAAAACGAAAATAAAAGGTTTTCTAAACTCATATTTTCTACTAACTGACTGGACAGGTCCACTCAATCTGTGTGGTTCTTTCCTCAAAAGACCATTTCAGACGCCAATCTACATGATCCTCAAAGATTATGACCGGATTTTTTATAATATACACGTTGTCATTGATGAATTTTTTAGACAACTAGCTGACCCGGCAAACGTTGTTTTGCCATATAAATTATTAAAAAAAAAAAAATATTGGTGTCCTACCCCTACCCCAACCCTACTCCTACCATACTCCTACCCTACTTCTAACCTACTCCTACACTACTCCTACCCTAGTCCTAACCTACTCCTTCACTACTCCTACGCTACTCCTATAAGTAAAAAAAAGATAAAAGTATCCTATGTCCGTCTCCTGGTTCTGAGCTACCTCCCCACCAATTTTCAGCCAAATTGGTTCAGCCGTTCTTGAGTTATAAATAGTGTAACTAACACGACTTTCTTTTATATTGTATATAGATGACAAGAATATTTTACTTTGTAAAGTATTTTTTAAATTTTAATTATTGTGAATGTGAGGACTATGTGGGTCATTTCTTTTTTCTGTTTTCCTTCTTAGTTAGTTTTAATCATGATCTGGCAGTTTGAGTAATTTACGCGGCCTACCCATTATGTCTACCTTTCTTTGGTATTGTTCGTCGATTCGCTGAGCTCCTCAAGTTCTGAGTTGAGCTGCACGATTTTTGACAAATGCGTGCACTGATTGGACAAGTCCGCTCAATCTGTGTGGTTATTTCCTCAAAAGACCATTTCAGACTCCAATCTATATGGTCTTCACACGATCTGACTAAGAGTTTGTCTGGACTTTAAAAGAGACTGTGACCTCTGAGTTTGTTTCGGCCTTTTTTCTCAGTATAGTCAGATAGGAAACGCCGACCTCAAACCTAAACCTCGAACCTTTAAAAAAAAATATTTTTGACGTGTAAAAGTGTTTTTACAAAACTACTTACAGAAAATAAATCATAGCCCTTGACCCCGTTGTCAGCTGTAGGTTTTTGAAATGAAGAGTTTAGCTATTTTTGTTTTATCATCATTAGATATCGATGTCCGTCACCTCTGCGGAGTTTCGCTAGTTCATTTAATCTGACCCGGTAGTACTCAATACCAAAGCTTAAATGTATTCTACGAGGGGGTAGCCGGGTAGGGTAGGGTATAGTACGGTCAGCGCTCTGCGTTACCTGACCCTGTTATGAGAAAATGCGGTCGGAGAATTTTTTGAAAAAGTCTTAAGTAAAAATTCATATTCGAGGTTTGGCTCCCGCCTATTTTCTCCTCCAATATTGAACCAATTTAAAAGATATTTCATAAACTGAATAAGAAGGATATATACTGTGGGGACCCTGTGTTCCTTTTTGATAATACATTATTTTTATAAGCACTAGAACCCTCAAAAAATGCTCAAAATTGCCGCTGTCAACAGAGGCCTAGTGTACAAATTTGACAACTATTAATGTAAAAAGAAAAACATAGGGACACAGTATATATCCTTCTTATTATGTTTATGAAATATTTTTTAAATTGGTCTAATATTGGAGGAGAAATAGGCGAGAGCCAAACCTCGAATTATGACTTTTTACTTAGGCGTTTTCAAAAAGTCTCTCTGACCGCATTTCTTCTTAACAAGAAGAAGAGGGTTCCGGCTATGAAGGTCACTGACTGTGCACCCACATTTCACCAGTTCTATCCAAGTCCCATGTCCTATCTCCAGGTCGGTACTGAGAATGAAAAACCCAATAACACAGCGCGACCCAGGAATCGAACCCAGATAGAGAGGTTTTAATAATCTAAAAGTTGTTTCACAATAAATGGTTCCCGTTAGAATAATAATTGTCTTCGCAATTTGTAAATATAAAATAATATTGCAATGTTTGTGCGAACGCCGTACAAAATAAAATTATTAAAATTTTCTACTTGAGTATCATTTTTACCCGACTCACTGACACTGAAATCGTTTCCTGTTACCCAGTAACTGGGCTGTTGAGAACAGGGGGACTAACAAGGCCACTTTGGCAGAATCATAATAGGATAACATCATGAATCAATATGGCGAAGACAGACAGTCCGCGTTTTTTCTTTTTTTCGCTGCAGTACGTAGGTATAAAGATATTGGGATTGGATTGATTGGTACTTTAGCACAGACAAAAAAAAGTTACTGAAATATCCTTCACCAATGGGATTTGATACGATTAACTTATTATGATTCAGAATGTTATCCTTTTATGATTCTGCCAAAGTGGCCTTTTTAGGCTCCCAGATAGGCAGTCGCTCCATGTAAAATACTGGTACGGTATTTTTATCTCACCAAGCGACGCGCGTTTTACTTGTGGTTACCAAGTGTATAAAGACGCTGTGAATGTGTGTGTGTTATGTGTTGACAGTACACGTCTTCACGCACATATTCACAGCGTATTTGTAAACTTGGTTACCACGAGAGATCACGCGCAGGAGTCCTACGCCTGCATAGTGTCACTGACTCTGGCAGAGCCACTATCAGGAATTTTAATTTTGATAATACAAAATATTTTTCGCTAATTAGTCGAAATTTGTCGCTAATATCAGAATTTGTCGGTCACTGGTTCAAAAGATATAAGGGTTTATAGGTGGCCAATCTGGAGAGTCTCCCCAGCAGGGCCACATTTATATCTCAAAAACTAGGGCACCTAGCGAAGATCTGTTTTCTCCCATATTTTGTCGCTAGTTAGTCTGAAATAGTCGCCAAGGTACAGAAGATATAATGAGTTCAATTAGTAAGGTATAGTCCAAGAGCTGGATCGAAGAGTTAAAAAACTCTCGACTAGCACTAACTACTAACTCTAGCGACTAATTATTTGTTATCAAAATTAAAATTCCTGATGGTGGCTCTGCCAAATTCAGTGACACGCCTGCATAGCTTATATACACCGTCCCGACAACAATCGTCGGGCAGTAGCCCAGACACACCCGTCTGGTCGGAGGATCCTCCCTGCATTATGGAGGATGTGTGAACATTACACCCTGTTCCTCATACCTTTGGGGGCGTCCGTTAATCACGTGATGTTTTTTTTTTTTGGCATTTTTAACCCCCCTCCCCCTTGGTGATACATGGAGAGGTTTAAGACTACCCCCATATCACGTGTATTTTTTAGTACCTACAAAGAATCTTATTTTTTTTTATATTTATAAAATACAGGTATAAGTATCATATAATTTAATTATAGAAAATTAAAGACTACGAAAAAATAAATACACGTGATATATTATTACACCCCCCCTCCTCCCTTGTGATATTTCGTCATTTTTTAACGACCCCTCAATTGAGCCTTTTTTAGGGTTCCGTAGTCAACTAGGAACCCTTATAGTTTCGCCATGTCTGTCTGTCCGTCCGTCTGTCTGTCTGTCCGTCCTCGCTTAATCTCTGTGACCGTTAGCACAAGAAAGCTGAAATTTTGTAGGAGTACGTATATCAGTTACGCCGACAAAGTGGTAAAATAAAATTTTGGAAAATATTTTTTTTTAGGGTAGCTCCCCTACATGTGAAGTGGGGATGAATATTTTTTTCATCATCTACCCCATCGTGTGGGATATCGTTGAATAGGTCTTCTAAAATGGCTTAGGGGTTGCTAAAATTATTTTTCGATTGAATGCTCCATTAATGTTTAAAGTGCAAATTTTTGTTCCAGTAGGGCGTCCCCCCCCCCCCCCTCTAAAAGCTAAACTACTGGTTTGAAAAATCTGGAAAAATTCTCGATGATAGTGCATTTCATGAACTTTAAAGGAAAAGTATAGCGGTTAAGATAACTTTATTAGTTTAGTCGTTGAACTTGGGTGTTGGATAATTTTGTACCAAATACAAAATCCTTAGCATTAATCCTTTAAAGTGACTAAGATGAAGTAGTTGCTTGTTTATAATGGGTAGAGACTTGCATTGAAAACCAAAATATGTTTTTTTTTTTACCTATTCAGAATAAAGAACAAAAGAATCGTACTACATTGTGATAACGGGCTACTACGGAACCCTACACTGTGCGTGGCCCGACACGCACTTGGCCGGTTTTTTTATTTTTGTGGATGGGACATCATCAAATGACCCCTCCCGCTCTGGGTGGAGCGAAAGGGAGTGTCAGACTCTTACTGACTAAAACCCATCCGTGTTCCTTCCTTAGCCCTTTATGTTCCGGGCCAGCGGTAACCCTTTCGGACAATCCCGCTGACTCGGCAGGCTTCGGCTCTAAGGGGGGCCCCTCCTCGATGCTGACATCTCTTTGAGGCGCGCGTGGAACACGTATGCGCGTCCCGCCACCTCCTTTGCTTCCCTTTCGAGCCTCACGTGATTAATGGACAGCCCCTTTATAGGCTCGCCGGTTTATTCCCGGTCGTCCCCACTGGGCACGAGTGGGAAAAAAAGTTTAATCCCTCCCTTTTTCATTTCCCACTCGTTCTGCTATAGACCGAAAGAGTCAAAGTGCAATAATGGGGATTTCAATAAGAAATTTCACGGATTGTTAAAATGTTTTCATTACGACTTTCTGAACAAGAATGTCTTTGTCTGTGTGGTGCCGGACTTAAAGAATTGCACCACCCCTTACTTCCCGTGGGTGTCGTAAAAGGCGACTAAGGGTCTTACCGGAGAATGGGCAGCAGCGTTCTCTATGTATTCCACCGCCATACCATACTGCGATCGCCAACCCGCCTGCCAAGCGTGGCGATTATGTCAAACCCCCTCCCCAAAATTGGGGGAGGCCTGTGTCCATCAGTGGACGTCTATCGGCTGAAACGACGACGACGAACAAGAATGAACAGTGGGGACGACCGGGAATAAACGAGCTCGCCCACTAATACATAGAGGACTCTAAATAAAATCACAAAAATATTTCCAAACGCCTTTATTTCTTACACTTTATAGTTAAACATAACATCACAGTCTAGGCGAGGTCGGGCGCCCACAGCTTGAACGTCCTGTCGTACGAGCACGTCGCTATGAACTTGTTGTCGAACGAGATGTCCGCGCTCATCACCTGGAGATATATAAATATACATAAGTTTATATACAGGCTGTTGATTTGCATCCTAGTCAAATTCAAGGACGTAATTATGCTAATGATTCTCGACCCAAATCAACAATAAAATGGGTAGGTATTGTTTTTATATTTTTTTCTTATTTACGGAAATCCGTAAGTGTGAACCAGCCGTATTTGAACGCGGCCCGTCTGTTACTAGCCCTATAACCGAGCTTTCATGCACAATTGCACACACACATTCAAATGAGCATGAGAATCTATCATTCGATAAATTCGTAGGTAATCAATCCCATCCCCCAATCACGATGCGGCAAAGCGGGTACTTAGTCTCCCGCGCACCCTAAGCCACGCCCCCGCGGCCCCGGAACTAACAGTGTAATGGAAATCGCCGCAGCGTTCGTGCGCTTTGCGAATTCCGCTTCTCGGTACATCGTTGAGACGTAGGTACAAAGTGTTCAATTCAAATGTCGTGCTGGTGGAGATGGTCAGGTGGGTATGCCATCAGTGGAGACAGCCTACGTGGAGTCATCCGGATGTTTCCCGATCGGGAACCCTCATCACGTCATGCTGGCTGCTATGCACCACACCAGTGTTGCGCATACTGAAGCGTGAACTGCAACACCCGTTCCACTACCCCAAGGCACAAGACATTCACCCAGGTGATAATGCCGTGCGGATTACATTTTGTCGTTTTCGACAATTTAAAAACGAATGTGTTAGTGTTGTTAAGCTGAAGGAAAACCAGTACGTACTACCTAAGTACGTGGCAACTTTACCTCCGGTAACATAGGTAGGTAATTTATTTTTTGTACATTTTGTAAATACGTTGTTAGCTTAATCAATTTCATTAGTGTAAATAAGTTATTTCAAATTTTTAACTACCTACGCCAATAATACCTAAGAGTCGAAAGTATACCACGTGTTTACACTTTACTAGAACGTCTTTCCATTTCCATGAAACGTAGAAAACATTTTTAGACTTAGGTAGGATTATTGCCGGTCCTAAGCCCGTTAAGTAGGAAGGAAAGTTTCAAATCAACCAATTTAATCCACAAATAAAAACAAAATTACTACGAAAACTTTAGCTTGAAGGATATTATTAATCATCTGATAACAGGTCAGTGAACTTTTCTTTGGCACACTAGTATTACTGTCATTAGTAAGATTTCCGTATTCCAATGATGCTCAAAAATGAGTTAATTATCAAGCGAAATTTATGACAATAATGTAGGTGATTTTCGAAATAAAATTAGGTAAAATTATTGCTACCGGTCATTGCACGCGCATTGGCGCGACGGCGTTACCATTTCGGGGAAAAACAGCTGCATGCATTGTCGCTGTGTGCGTAGTCGGGTGATTCTGTTTTATTTGTATTGAATTAAGGGTGTAATTCTGAAATACTGTTAAATTTCAACAACAAAAAAAAAGGCAGCGCTTACTAGTTATTGCCCCATAATGTACTTCAATTGATTATTTATGTATTTTATGACAACCTCCTGAACTTTGACGAGGATGCAAATCAACATATTGTATACACCTACTGAAACCTCACAGAATCTCTTTAAATCTGTGAATAATAATAAATATACTCGTATGTATAGAAGGGGGCCCCTAGCTAAATAATAACAGCCGCTCGATCCAGGTTAAGCTACGCTTGCCGCGGTTGGTCTGTGGATGGGTGACCATCTTTACATACCGTGACCCCTCCGTGCCTCGGAAAGCACGTTAAGACGTCGGTCCCGGCTGTCATTCGTGGATCTTTGACAGTCGTTACGGGTAGTCAGAAGCCCGAAAGTCTAGACAATCAGTCTTACCAACCATGGGGTATCGTATTACCCAGTAACTGGGTTGTGGAAGTCAGACAGGCAGTCGCTCCATGTAAAATACTGGTATTCAGCTGCATCCGGTTAGACTGGAAGCCGACCCCAACACAGTTGGGAAAAGGCTAGGCAGATAAACTCGTATGGATAGAAATGTCACTCAACCTTAAAAAAACATTGCAATTCCTTTTCTGTTTTACAAATTATTAAGAGGAGTTTTACTAAATCTATATGTCAAAAAAAGAATTTTCCAAATCGGTTTATAAATGACGGCGTACTGAGGTAACAAACATTAAAAAAAAATGCAACCGAATTGAGTACCTCCTCCTTTATTTGAAGTCGGTTAAAAATAATGTTGTAGACATAGCCACTTGGCCAAAACCCTCAATCCATAAAATAAGGATAGAGGGTCGCCAAAACGCAATGACCCTAAGCTAAGGGTAGAGGGTTATTTTAAATCAAAGATCTTGCTGACGTGATACATATTAATATCAATATTGAGTGAAATCGAAAACATTCCTCTCAAACTTTCGATTTTGTTATGTGCTGCATGGTTTCTGGCTCCATCTCACTGGAACCACGAGTTTTGTTAGTGTAACTGATGCATACTAAGCCTATAAAAATCCCACTGCTGGGACACATATTGATACTAGTTGTATCTTACACTTGCATGGATTTACTGAGATATGACAATGATTTTCATAGTTCTTACATATGGCAATGTTTACCTCCAAATATATCGGAAACGTGGCCCTTTATTATATTACTTGACATTTTTTGCTAGTATTAGTGTACCATACCAACCCCCCCCCCCCACACCTACGCGCGGCAACTTTGAAAAAAAAGATTTAAAAAATGGCGGCGGGTGAATATGCTTCCATAGAAAAATGTTCAAAACCCTTTCTGAGATGACGGATAATAGAGATGTATGGAAGATTTGGTGCGCCTACCAGTAAGCAATTGGGAGAAGGCTAGGCAGATGATAAAGAAGCATGTCCGCGACTACCGCCGGACGCCAATCGCTATCATATTTGGTAAATAATTAGTACTCAATTGGTACGCCCCCTTTTTCGGCGCTCGTGGTGGTCCTGCTGAAGGGAGCGTGACTACCGGATCACCTTCAAAGTCGATTTTCTCGAAAACTACTAAGGTACCAATTTTGTTGTTCGGATTTGAGTACTAATTAGTATTCGAAAGGTTCTGGAGTGGCGACCGTGTACCGGAAGACGTAGCGTTGGAAGGCCTCCCACAAGGTGGACCGACGACCTTGTGAAGGCCGCAGGAACCCGTTGGATGCGGAAAGCACAGAACCGGTCGAAGTGGAGGTGCTTGGGGGAGGCCTTGTCCAGTAGTGGACGTCTTTCGGCTGAAATGATGATGATGATGAGTACTAATATGGAGGCGATTGGCGTTGGTGGTCACGGATATTAATGAAACTGGTTACCTTGTTGTCGTGTCCGGAGAGCGTGCGCAGCGGGTGCCAGGCGGGGTTGGACCACAGCTTGGCCGTCTTGTCGTACGATGACGTCAGCAGGAAGTGCCCGTGACTCTTCTGGTAGCGCACGTCTGAAACATTACAAAATCAAACCATAAACAGGGGGCCTAAAAAGGCCACTTTGGGGAATCATAAAAGGATAACATTATGAATCGTAATACGGCGAAGACAATCCGTGTTTTTCTTTTTTTGGCTACACTACGTAGGTATAATCAAAGAGATTGGGATTGGATTTGGATCGGAATGATTGGTATTTTAGCACAGACAAAAAAAAAATAACTGCAAAATGCTTCACCAATGGGATTTGATACGATTAACTTAACGGTTAACTGTCCATTATGTTATCCTTTTATAATTCTGCCAAAGTGGCCTTTTTAGGCCCCCAGCACTTTTAAATTGTCAAAGGAGTCGGTCAGTCAGAAAGATGAGTTTTACACCCATAAACAAGTTGTAATATTATCACCATCATCTGCGAGCCTTTTCCCAACTACGTCGGGGTCGGCTGCCAGTCTTACCGGATGCAGCTGAATACTAGTATTTTACAGACTGACAACAGCCCTGACAGCCACTGACTGACAGCTCTAGAACATGGTTTAAAAAAAGTATAAAATAAAATAAAAATATAAATAAAATACTGGTAGTATTTTATTTATATTTTAATTTTATTTTTATTTTGTATGTTCAGACATAATTCCGTCATATACATATAGACGTATTTGCAAAATTTATTTTCTGTTCGCATGCGTTTCAATTATTTCAAGATCTGATGATGAGTTTTCGTAGCATTGAGTAATATTGTACTACGTAGTGCATTATAGCTCAATGTTTCGAACTCGGTTGTTAAGTTTGTCTCACCTTTAACAAGTGTTGTGTAAATCACATTATAATAGTTAATCTTTTGTTTACTTAAGTTTGCTTTACCTAATTAAGTTTTTGTGCATTATTATGCGGATAACGGTGCTGGTTGCGTTGTTACTCAATTGTTCCAAATCTATTTGTACTTAGTTATTAAGCATCATTACGCAATTGTTTGTTGTCCTGAAGAAATAAAAATAAAATAAAATAAATAAATTATTGAGGGGGTAAGTAGCTAGACTTACCACTTAAAAGATGTGTGTGTGAGGGTATTGTGTACAGCGCTGATCGTCTTCTCAAGTCCCATATTTTAGTCTGAAAGTAAACAAACAAAAACATTTAATAAAATAATCACAGGAAAACATCGTTATTTGTGACTCACAAAGGGTTAGTGAGGAGCCCGTGGCTAAATAATAACAGCCGCTCAGATCGATCGATCAGGTTAAGCTACGCTTGCCGCGGTTGGTCTGTGGATGGGTGACCATCTTTGCATACCGTGACTCCTCAGTACCACGGAAAGCACGTTAAGCCGTTGGTCCCGGATGGCATTCGTTGATCTTTGACAGTCGTTACGGGTAGTCTGAAGCCCGAAAGTCTGACAACCAGTCTTACCAAGGGGTGTATTACCCAGTAACTGGGTTGTGGAGGTCAGATAGGCAGTCGCTCCATGTAAAATACTGGTATTCAGCTGCATCCGGTTAGACTGGAAGCCGACCCCAACATAGTTGGGAAAAGGCTTGGCAGGTGAGGTGACTCATATGGGGTTAGTAACAATATCCCGAAATTTTGCATATATGTTGTCAGGTGTACAGAAACGGTCATAGAGTACCTTTCATCCCGAAAAATAGTGCTGTTCCCGAGGAAAACAACAATAACGTTATTATGATAATAGATGGCGCCACGTGTCTTTCGAATAATGATTGAATTATATTAGAAATCACGGGATCGAGATACATGCGGGTGAAACCGCGTGGCGCAGCTAGTCTTCTACGTAAAAACGGTTAGTTACACCATTTATAACTCAAGAACGGCTGGACCGATTTTGGTGATCTTTGATTTGTTGGATTTGTCTCCGCCCCGAATAGCAAAATAACTATTAAAAACTGGCCAAGTGCGAGTCGGACTCACACACGCAGGGTTCCGTACCACAAGGCAAAAAGGCCGAAAAAAACACGTTTGTTGTAACCCTTAAATATTTATTTTATTCTGTTTTTAGTATTTGTTGTTATAGCGGCAACAGAAATACATCAACTGTGAAAATTTCAACTATCTAGCTATCACGGTTCATGAGATACAGTCTGGTGACAGACAGATAGACGGAGTAATAGGGTCCCGTTTTTACCCTTTAGGTACGGAACCCTAACAAGGGAAAATTAAAAAAAAAATGTTTGGGGATAATGCATTTTCTCATAGATTCGTTCTTATTGATTCTGAGGCGGCCCAGTTCCCCGGGCCAGCTAGATGTTCTTATAACTAAGTGTTAGTAAACAACACGACACGATGGCACACGTAACTGACAGCTGTGAATCATATACGGACAGTCCACTCTGTCAGATATAATGTACTATGTATGTACTATAGAGCTACCATTTACCGGATAATATGTCTTTCATTGACTTGAATGTGCCCTGGCGGCTAATAGTATGTCATGCTCACACAAATGTCTCGCTGATGGTGGCGTGTGTTAGATCATTTAGCTCCCTTCAAAATGGTTGAGCTGAATGGTGCTGATGTATGCGTCATGTTCGTGAACGGGCGCCGTCAGTTGGGGCTGGTCATCACTTAGCTGCCTCAGGTTATTTTTAATTATTTAATTTTTGTTGTTTTCTTATTATTTGCTGTACTCTGGATGCTTTTAACGCGTACGTCTTTTTTACATCGTTCTCACATATAATTAAAAATTCAACATTAATGATGTAACAAAAAGTTTTGTAAAAATATCATTTAAAAGAGTGTCCATGGAGTTTCTTGCCCGTTCTTCTGCATAGGTACCTACGCTTTGGAATGGGCAACTAGCTTCATATTTTCTGACTGACCGACTTCTTGAAAATTCAAAAGTGCCTGTTTAATTGAAATAAATGCTTTGAGTTTGAGTCAGCAATAATTTCCGGGGGGCCTAAAAAGGTCACTTTGGCTGATTCATAAAAGGGTAACATTATCAATAATAAAGGACTCGTATCAAATCCCATTTGCGAAGAATTTTTCAGTTAATTTTTTTTGTCTGTGCTAAAATACCAATTAATCCAATCCAAATCCAATCCAAATCCAATCCCAATCTCTTTGATTATACCTACGTAGTGCAGCGAAAAAAAAAGAAAAACACGGGACTGTCTTCGCCATATTAGGATTCATAATGTTATCCTTTTATGATTCTGCCAAAGTGACGTTTTAAGGCCCCCAGTACCCTGTTGAGGCTTGCCATGACAATACGTACAACGGACACCGTCAGAGTCGCCGGAACATTTGCGTAACTTTCATCTAAAACTGTAGCCAGAGAGAATCCCCACTCTGACGTATTCTAAAGGTTTCTGAATGCCCTTCTGGCTGCCAACCCTGAATGTGATGTGTTTGCGGATGAATGGAGTAAAATTATGCGTATATGTCTGGTGTACTGGGAGAGGCAGTATGCAATGTGTGAAAGTCAATGTCGAAGTCAAAGTATTTATTAGTGTGTTTTTGGTGATACAATAGGTCTTATAATTAGGATATGGTAACTCAAAAAAACCGGGCAAGAGCGAGTCGGACTCGCGCACCGAGGGTTCCGTAACATCCGGGTTTATGCATAAGGTTTATGTTTATGAAATTAAATGTTTATTTTTATTTTTGAGTTGATTGAATGAATGGTAAATTGCGGTTTACGATTTATGACGTATTAAAAAAAACTACTTACTAGATCTCGTTCAAACCAATTTTCGGTGGTAGTTTACATGGTAATGTACATCACATATTTTTTTTAGTTTTATCATTCTCTTATTTTAGAAGTTACAGGGGGGGGGGGACACACATTTTACCACTTTGGAAGTGTCTCTCGCGCAAACTATTCAATGAGAAAAAAATGATATTAGAAACCTCAATACCATTTTTGAAGACCTACCCATAGATACCCCACAAGTATGGGTTTGATGAAAAAAAAAAAATTTGAGTTTCGGTTCTAAGTATGGGGAACCCTAAAATTTATTGTTTTTTTTTCTATTTTTGTGTGAAAATCTTAATGCGGTTCACAGAATACATCTACTTACCAAGTTTCAACAGTATAGTTCTTATAGTTTCGGAGAAAAGTGGCTGTGACATACGGACGGACAGACAGAGACAGACAGACAGACGGACAGACAGACAGACAGACATGACGAATCTATAAGGGTTCCGTTTTTGTCATTTGGCTACGGAACCCTAAAAACTACCCATTAGGGCATACACTATTTGGCAATTTAAGAATATAAAATCAATATTACATACAAATTAACATACATTTCAATAGGTACTTCGAATACAATCTATTTTTATAATAACTATTTTGAATACAATTAATAAGTCAAGTTTTTGAATTGTCAAGCTTAAATACATAATTATCATTTAGTTTACTTATTACATTTTGTGAAAAAGGAATTCGTCAATGGTATATAATAGCATTTTTCAGTCAATAAGTTATTTAATCTTCGTTTAAATTGTGTCAAGTTAAGATATTTAATATCATTTAGTATTTTGTTGAATATCTTCGGGGCCATACAGAGGATGCTTTTGTGCATAAGGGCGGTCTTTGAGGGTCTTAGACATAATTCATGACGATATTCTTGTCTTGTCGATCTATATCGTTGCTCTGAAGCTTTCTTAAACAGATCGCTATTTTTCTTGACAAACAATGCTGTCTCGTAAATGTAAATACACGGTAATGTTAGTATTTTAAGTTGTTTGAAATGCGGTTTGCATCTTTCCGTTGATTTGAGATTGCATATTGATCTAATGCAGCTCTTCTGTGCTTGTGTGAATAGACTTTTATACTTATAGCATAAACATAATTAGCCTATAATATTCCCACTGCTGGGATACAGGCCTCCGCTCTGTGCGAGGGTGTGGGCCGTAATCCACCACGCGGGCCCAGTGCGGGTCGGTAGATGTCACATGTCTTCGAATTTTTGGTTCTAGGACACGCCGGTTTCCTCACGATGTTTCCCTTCACCGTTTTGAGAGCAGTGGTGATGAAATAATTTACATAAAGTAAAGCGCCTGTCTGGGTTTGAACCCACGACCTGCGACTCGTTACCGAAATACTTGGCAAAAAGTAGCCAACATAAACATTAGTCTTAGAAAACAATAATTTTAGTTTTTTCGATCCCAATTTTTTTCCCAAATATCAATCTAAATTTTAAAGTAATTTTCTTTCCGTGTACTTTTCAACAAGTGTTTCAACAAAAAAAAAAACAACTATATTTTTCTTCAACCCAATTTTATATTTCCTTAATTTGAATACCAAAAAAATACAAAAAAAAACTTCAAACAATTTCAGAGTTGTCGCTGCGCTCGATAGATGGCGTTGGGATCGAATTAGATCTCGCTATGGTTTCGTTACAGCCGTTTGTATAAGTACTGACCGAACTTAGGTGTCAATAGGGTATGGGAGCCGGTTTTACCGGTAAACCCTGTATTCGGTTAGATATAATTTTTGATATAGATCTTGTAGTACGCGAGTACTGAGGTCTTAATTAATTCTTATAAATAAATAAATATATAATGTCCGCATCGCCGTATCTCTACGTTGACGTCGTGCACCGGTGCAGCGGTGCAGTGTTGCCATTGCCAGACAAATCCGTAAATCTAATCTACGGACTTTGTCTTGTCTACGGACATACGGATTTTAGTCGCAAATCTACGGATTTTTTGTTCGATTCTATCTACCACTGAGCCGTGCACTTATTTTTTCAAATTTAATTAAAACAGCAAATTTGCTTTTATTCTGGTGGTAATTCGATTCAACTAACATCAAATGCATCGCTCTTTTGAACATTATTTGTTGTATTATACACAGAATCTACAAAACGACTGCTTTATACAAAAAGTGCAATAAACACTACCAGCTATGGGGTAGAAGTAAAGGGGATTTTGAATTATTTAATTCAAAAATATTTGATACAAAATAGGTTACACATATTACTGAGAATCGTGAGAGTGACACCAGCAAACCTTTTAAGCGTTTTGCTAAATATCAATTGCCGTACCCGTAGCGCGCGGCTACAAATCTATAAAATAATACCTACAATAAATAAGGAGGAGCAATCGTTGAATAGAACGAAAAAATCATGCATGTTCTCTGTCGCAGAAATACGACACGAGTGGTAGGGGCACGGAAATATGCGACACAAGCGGTCAAAACGTTAATTATCATATTTTTTTTTAAATACAATTTTTATTGCTTTTCCTTTTTTTTGGAGATTTTCCCGCTGATTTTTTTAGGTAATAATTTCTTTATCGGCAAGGAATTAAGTTTATGGTCAGTCCATCTCTAAATAGTCAGGTTTATTTAGCTTTAAAAAATGTCCGTAGATCTACGGATTTTTAAAGAGGCAATCTACAGACTTCTACGGATTTTTGAGCGTCGCCCTACGGATTTTTGAAAATTGGATCTGGCAACACTGACGTCGTGGTAGTGCGTTCCGAACTTAAGGCCTGTGCAGGTAGATTATAGGCTGCCGGAACAGGTCTAGGGTGAGGAGCCAGACCAAGAGAGATACAGAAACCCGCAGGCCAGCATGTGGCGAGTAGTCTTGTTACTCACCCAGTGGCTTGCTTTCATTGGCCGGCGGGAGTGAACACTGACGAACAGAGCTCCCACCTGTTTCTTGCCTTTATTGGCCGGCTTGAGTGGAGATTCGCAAGAGCAAACGTGCTCGGGGGAAGGAAGTATTCCAGTAAGTGCTCGTAGGGATCTTGACCAACTTCTGGGCTCTGGGATTGTTCTGAAAGCCGTGGAATACCTCTCCACTCCTCAAGCACCTCGGGACATGTTGCCCCCTTGTCGCTACGTCACTATGTGCTAGCGACCGTTTCTGGGGGTCCATTATTGAGTGTGCAAGTCACCCCCTGCCATTTTATCCGTGTATATATAAAACATTGATCAGGCAGGAGCCATAGTTCTTTCAGTTCTAGATAACCAGTTCACTTTAGCCACCCAAATCCATAATCCTGACTAATATTATAAATGTGAAAGTAAGTTTGTTTATTTGTTACCTTTTCACGCCTAAAACACTGAACTGATCATCCTGAAATGTTGTATATACGTTGTCAGGTATTTAGAAACGGACATAGGGTACCTTTCATCCCGAAAAAAATTGCTGTTCCCGAGGAAAACAACAATAACGTTATTATGATAATAGATGGCGCCACGTGTCTTTCGGGAATGACACTTACGCGGGTGAAACTGCGGGGTCCAATATATTTGTTTCCATATCTTGCAATAGTCCTACACCAACTGGGGGTTGTCCTTGGGTGCACTTGCATAGTGCGAATCGGGATAATCGTCGGTTGGTGCCTCATTTCATTAAAAACGTCTAACGGGCCTCTGCGAGTTGGCTTCGGCCCCTCGTATGCCTTTTAAAGGTCCGGGACCCCAGGGTCCCGAGATATGTGAAAGACATTTTTAAAATAATAATAACAGGAAGAAGTATTTTTTTTATTAAATGAGTAGTCTAGATATTTTAATCGTGGAATAAAATTAACGTTTGACGGTTGTAGTATGGAGAAACTGACAAAAATCTAAAATTTACTCAATACTCAATACATTTATTTGCATTCCACAATGTGAACTTAGGTGGTAGGTACATTATAAAATATACATAGTTATAGATCATTGTGGACCCTGTCGGGCACAGCAAGGTAGAATAGAGGATAAGGGCTATTATTATATAATTATTATTAGAGTACCGCAATGACTTTTACTATTAATTAAGACAATTAATATACTTTACAGTATTAAAATAATATGTACTTACAAGTATATAAAAAGGAATAATAATATATAATAATTATTTGAAAAATTATAATATAAAATGTTTTTCTACTCACTTCGACTTTGATTTTATTTTTTATTTTTAGTATCCATTTTTAAGTATTCATTTTATTTATCATTAAAATATTCATTAATACTATAATAGCTTTTATGGATTAGGTATTGTTTAAGTTTATTTATAAATATATTCAATTTTTGTTCATTTTTAATTGCTTCTGGTAATGGTTATGTATTTTAACTGACATTACTAAAGTGCTTGTTGAGTGCATTTTCAGCTTAGAGCCGCCAGGTAGGTTTAGCCTATTTTTGTGTCGTAGTGTATATTTAGGTTGTATGTTTTCTCGTGTAGTGAATAGTTGTTGGTTGTTTCTAACATTAAATTTGCATATTTCTAGTATGTATATACAGGGAATTTATTCTCAGGGTATGACTTATTCTAGGTATAAAAGTTTGATGGAATGCGCCCTTAGGACTGATTTAACCAAAGTCAGATATCTTTTAATCGTGGAATAAAATTGACGTCTGACAGTAATAGTATGAGAAAACTGACAAAAATCTAAAATTTATTTTCAGGTTATGACTTATTCTAGGTATAAAAGTTAGCCTATCTGACCTCCACAACCCAGTTACTGGGAATACAATATCATCTTGGCAAGACTGGTTGTCAGATTTTCAGGTTTCTGACTACCGATCCGATCAACCCGTGCGTCTGTTATTATTTAGTTACGAGCGCCCGGTCACCTCTATGAGGAGCTTAAAAGTTTTCGTGTCTTGTGCTGTGCGTACCTGATGGTCTGCGGCCGCGGTGGCGAGGTGATGTCCGGCGGGCGACCAGTCGGCCCCCAGCACGGGCCCCAGGTGCCCCTCCAGGAACATCACGCAGCGGCCCGTGCGCAGGTCCCACACGCGGCCGAACGCGTCCATGCCCCTGAAGAAACAAAAATGAAAATGGCGACGACTCGCTATACCAGAGACTGAGGGGGAATTTCACCAATGAAATTGAACATTGCTCAGTTCAGCACATCTAAACTAGTGCTGCTGTATTTATTTTTTAAATATCGACTGACAGCTCTTGAACATCATGATCATCTGCCTGCCTTTTCCCAACCACGTTGGGGTCGGCTTTCAGTCTAACCGGATGCAGCTGAATACTAGTATTTTACAGACTGACAACAGTCCTGACAGCCGCTGACTGAGAGCTCTAGAACGTGGTTTAAAAAAGTATTTAGGACACGCAGAAGTAATTAAAAAAAAAAACCTGGCCAAGTGCGAGTCGGACTCGCACACGAAGGGCTCCGTACCACAAGGCAAAAACGCCGAAAAAAACACGTTTGTTGATAATTTTATTATTAAAGTAAAAATACAACTGAGTATTTTGTGAATATTTCAAGTGCCTACCTGTTGCCATTATTGATATCGAGCAAAAACGGACAAAAATCGCGTTTGTTGTATGGGAGCCCCCCTTAAATATTTATTTTATTTTGTTTTTAGCGGCAACAGAAATACATCATCTGTGAAAATTTCAACTGTCTAGCTATCACGGTTCATGAGTTACAGCCTGGTGACAGACAGACAGACGAACAGTGGAGCCTTAGTAATAGGGTCCCGTTTTACCCTTTGGGTACGGAACCCTAAAAAAGGCGGATTTAAATGTAACAAAATTACATTAAAAACAACCAAAAAAATTGGATAGCCTATAACGGTCCCACTGCTGGGACACAGGCCTCCTCTGTGTGAGAGGGAGTGGGCCGTAATCCAATAGGAAGTGAAGAAGTAACAAACATATAAACATACACACACACACACCCCCCAACACATACACCCCCCAACACATACACCCCCCCCCCCCCGCCCACACACACACACACACACCTCAACACACCCCCCCACACACACACACCCCAAAACACCCCCACACACACACAAACTTTCGCCTTTATAATATTAGTGTGATATTGTATACAAAGTATGGGGTGGTGCTATTCTTTAAGTCCGGCACCACACAGACGACACGTGACCCATACTTCCCGTGGCTGTCGTAAAAGGCAACTAAGGGTCGTACCGGAGAATGGGCAGCAGCGTTCTCAATGCATTCCACCACAATACCATACTGCGATCGCCAACCCGCCTGCCAAGCGTGGCCATTATGGCAAACCCCCCCCTTTTGGGGGAGGCCTATGTCCAGCAGTGGACGTCTTTCGGCTGAAATGATGATGATGATTGTATACAACGTCCCTAACATCAATCGTCGGCCAGATGCCCACCAGACACACCCATCTGGTCGGAGGATCCTCCCTGCACTATGGGAGATGAGTGAACTTTACACCCTGTTCCTTAATATACTCTACTCTATTCCCACTGCTGGGACACAGGCCTCTTCTCTGTGAGAGGGAGTGGGCCGTAATACACCACGCGGGCCCAGTGCGGGTCGGTAGATGTCACATGTCTTCGAATTTTTGGTTCTAGGACATGCCGGTTTCCTCACGATGTTTTCGTACACCGTTTCGAGAGCAGTGGTGTTGTAGTATTTCCATTTTATCATTCCCCTGCCCTTATCCCAATTTATTTGGGGTCGGCGCAACATGTCTTTTACTTCCACACTTCTCTATTAGTCGTCATCTCGGTAGTCACCCCCTTTCTAACCATATCATCATTCGCACAGTCCATCCATCATTTCTTTGGTCTTCCCCTACTCTTACAGCCATCGACATCCATACTCAAAACTCTCCACACGACATTTTCTTCATTTCTTCGTAACACATGCCCATACCATGACAACCGATTCCCACACAACTTTTCAGTTACCGGTGCCACTTTCAAACTTCCTCTTATTTTACTTATGTAGTATTTCCATTTATTTGCCAAAAAAAAACCTATTTTCGTTTTCATTTTTGGTTGAAAAAAAAAAAGCAATTTCCGGTCAGACTGTTATGCTTACCCGGTGACGGCGAGTGAGCCGTCTCCCTGGAAGGCGACACTATACACCGGCTTGGCGTGTCCCTCCTGATGCAACACCTCCGTCGCTGTAACACAACAAATGGTATCATCAGAATTATACAGGGTGAAATAAAGTTTACAGGTTATTTTGTAACCTATCTAGGACAGCAGCACGACACCCACTAACTAGATTAAGAAACTTTATGATTGTGCTTTATCACACTAATATTATAAAGGCGAAAAAAAATCAGCTTATCCCTACATTTATGTTCGTATAACTCGTCAAAATGTAGGGAACAGCTGATTTTTTTTTCGCGATTTCAGGTTTGCTCCCATAGTAAAAGTTGTTCATAAAGATGTAGTACAATGACCTCTTAAGAGGTTGTAAATGTTTTACCAATAACCCTGTATATTGTACTCTTTCAGTGTAATTTTTTTACACACATCTCACAATATCACGCCTGTGGGGAATACAGACGTTGGACAGAGAAGGGTTAAGACGAGGTTTGAGATATCAATCAATCAATCAATCAAAATCATTTATTTCAATCCATTTCAGATCATAATATGTTCTACATCTAAAATAAATAAAATTATAAAATTAAAATTCTAAACATAATGAATACATACAAAATAATTAATAAAATAAAATAATATATATTAAATAAAAAATTATTAATATATTTATTATTGATATGATTTGTTTTTTTTTTTCCTTTTTAAAAAAAAAATCGCAACCTACCTGTCTGCAGATCCCACAGCCGCCAGGAGTGGTCGAAGACTGTGGTGGCGAGGAAGCGCCCCGACGGGTGGAACTCCACGCGGGCCACGCGCGACGGGCTGTGGCCCTCCAGCGACGCCATAGGTGCCTCGCTACAGACAAAATCAAAACTCATTTAGTCAAAATGACATGCGACAAGCGTTTTAGGTATGGCACCGCGCATTTACAATAAATAAATAAATAATAAATTACCAGATGTCATAAAAAAGGAGATGTTTCAAAACGGGCCCAGTATATGTACAGTACCTCGAAAAATCGAGGAAAATCCCTGGAATTCGGGAAAAATACAGATAAATTGCATAATTGCATATTTTTCTTGTAATCATTCGATATTTATGAATTATTTTTATCGACTTTCAATATGGCGTCTCGCCAATTTAGTTGCTCTGTGGTTAAAAAACAATGACGTTAAACCATAGATCGACCATTGATCATAGATCGTGAACTGTCTACTGTCACTGCAGTCGCTTTGACAATGTAATGACAATGTAATATGACAGAAATAAACATGTCAAACGTCAATAATCAATCAACATGACAGCTTACCGCCATGACGGGTTTTTGTTGTGTGTTGCAATTTCAAGTGTACATTCTTGTGCTTTACTACCATTCGAAGCCAATTTATAGAAATTGGATGATTGAAAACTGTTTTAATTGTGTTTGCCCATTTTTTAGTATGGTGTACAAAGACCTGGCCGGGGCTCCATACATTTTGAAACATCTCCTTTGAATGTTACAATATAAAAAAAAAAAATTAAAACTGTTAATAATTGAAAAATGTTATTATACGACTGATGAATTTTTGAATGATAAATTAATGGAGACTTATTTATTTATTTGACTGGAGAAATAAATTTTAATTGAACATTGTGACTAATTGTAATTTATGATTATTTATTTATGCATTGACTGTAGAAATCGCACTAATATTATAAAGGCGAAAGTTTGTGTGTGTGTGTGTTTATATGTTTTTTACTTCTTCACGCACAAACGGCTGGACCAATTTTGATAAAATTTGGTATGGAGGTAGCGGACACCCTGGATTAAAATATAGCTTGCCACCCGCATCCCACCACAGGCCCACCCGCATCGCATCGCGTCGCCTACCCGCGTTATTACTTCGTTTTCACTTTCGTTCTTACTTTGTCTCTTTGTGCTCGGCTCCTGAGGGTCATAGCGCGATGTTATATAGCCTATAGCCTTCCTCAAGAATTGGGCTATCAAATGGAAAAAGAAATTTTCAAATCCTACTGGTAGTTCCAGAGATTAGCTCGTTCAACAAACATACAAACTCTTCAGCTTTATTATTAGTGTAATAGTATACTAGCTTCCGCCCGCGGCTTCGCTCGCGAGGTATGTCGATAAAAACTATCCTATGTCCGTCCCCGGGATGCAATCTATTTCTCTGCCAAATTTTATCGAAATCCGTTCAGTGGTTTAGGCGTGAAAAGGTAACAAATACAAACAGACAGACCTTCCGAATTAATAACATTAGTATGGATATAGATTTTCGCACGAACCTGCTGAAGTTCCACAGATGAACAGACCCGTCGTACGCGCAAGTAGCCATTGTGACCGCTTCTGAACCTTCTGTGCCTTCTGACGTGTCCATGGGCGCCAGGGCATCCTCAGGATTCGCGTCTTCTTTCTCTTCTTTCAGCTGAAAATGTACGGCGAGATATATATGAATGAAGAAGTGCGCACAGCATATTCAGCCTATAACACTGGCCTCCTTTCTGTGAGAGGGAGTGGGCCGTAATCCACCACGCGGGCCCAGTGCGGGTTGGTAGATGTCACATGTCTTTGAATGTTTGGTTCTAGGACATGCCGGTTTCCTCACGATGTTTTCCTTCACCGTTTTGAGTGCAGTGGTGATGAAATCTTATACAACGTTATTTTTAGTATCTGCGAAACCTGAATATAGTATGTTCAGAATAAGTAACCGAATCGATTCCAATAATTTTTACTCCATGTTATATTTTGTCCCAAAAATATTTAAAAAAAGGTTAAAAGTTGTACACCGAGCGACACTAAGTTGGTTATCCAATCTCCGCGCCGAACGGTTAGGTACCTAGGTACTATTATCAATGAGCGCAAGACGGCGCGGCGCGAGCGGCGCGGGTGAGCATGTTTTTGTACGGACAAACAGGTAACTTAACAAGCTTATAACTTTGTGATTTTTCATGATACAGTTTTGAAATTTTGTACATAGATTCATTACATAAAAATACTAAAGTTCATTTCAAATAAACTTGCGATAAAGTTTGTTCACCTCCTTCTACTAATGTATCCCAATATTTCCAAACCATACGAAAAAAATGTATGGGCAGTGTCGGTAACACGATCAAAACATTGACTTACTCCGTGTTTGGTATTATGAAACTCAACCGATGCAATGTTAGCGACAGTTTTGTATGACGAACGATATCTATCGTAAGTTATTTGGACTTTTTGGTACAGGGTGGTTGAATGACATTTATCGCAAGTTTATTTGAAATACACTTTAGACACGTGTTTCGGGTTTCGCATATACTAAATACTAAAAATTCAGTCCTGACTGACTGATATATCACCGCACAGCCTAAACCGCTGGTCCTAGAGACATGAAATTTGGAGTGTGTGTTCTTTGTGAAGAGTAGGTATCCACTAAAAAAGGATTTTTCGAAATTCCACCCCTAAGAGGGTGAATGGGGGGAGGGGGAAATTTCACGCAGACGAAGTCGCGGGCAGAAGCCAGTTAAATACACAAAGTGAAGTACCTGGCTGGATTTGAACTCACGACCTAACTCGTAAGTCGCCACTGAACCACCAGTGCTCTCAAGAATTTAGCATTTTAAGTAAAAACTTTTTAACAAAAATAAAACTGACGAAAAACGTAAATGAAAAGCTAAAAATTAAAACCTTACATCTCAAATCATTTATTGCAATCCATAATGTACAATTACAGGTGGTATATAAAAAAATAATAGAAACAAATATGGACCCTGTCGGGCACAGCAAATTTTTAAATAAGTAGAGAGAGGAATAGCGCCTTATTAATTTTCCTGTACTAAGTTAGAATTATTTTATATCTTATTATTATTACCTATATAGAGGTATGAGGAACAGGGTGTAAAGCTCACCCATACTCTATAGAAAAGGGAGGATCCTCCGATCAGACGGGTGTTGTGTCTGGCGGGCAACTGCCCGATGATTCATGTCGGGCCGTTGTATCTATGCCAGTTGCGCGGTAAACTCTGCTTGCGCGATGCAGGATTTGCGTGACGTCAGTATGACGCGTTGTTCGCATGTGGCGTTGTAGATACCGCTACACCTATGTATTTATATTTCCATTCATTCTCTTATTCTGTTAATTTTTTTTTAAGCTTTTTCTCTTACTTAGCGCCATTTTGTTTGTTTAGAGCCGACTCAAAAAGGGACGACGCACAGTATCATATAGTTGTCTCTTTTTCGCTCCCGATCAATGCAATCTCGATCCGAGTAAGGCTACGCGTGTTAAGCCTGATGTCGAGATTGACCATTCGAGATCTCGCCGCGGAACCTAGCTGCCACGGCTTATTTTAAATTTATTTATTTTTGGATTGTTTTCTTACTATTTGCTGTACTCTGGGCGCTTTTAACGCGTACGTCTTTTTTACATCGTTCTCAAATATAATTATAAATTCAACATTAATGATGTAACTAATATCATCATCATTATATTTTTCTTTGCTCCTGTTTCATGTTTATTGTTATATGTATACATATATTTATTTAGATTAGTATAATATACTTTATGTATGTATTTATTATATTATGTAAATGGTACACCACAGACTACCTGCAGTATTTGTCTGTCCTTCCCCTTTTTAATCCATCCAAAGGTTGTCTTTAAAAGATCGCTTTTAGCGATAAGACCGCCCATTGTGTCACCCTTTGTACAGTTTCTATACCTTATGTCTGTAATTAATATGGTGTACATAATAAAGAGTATTCTATTCTAGTAATCAGTGATTTATGCAAGAATATTGTCATAGAATTAACTTATTGCCGCAAATTGTAAAATTGGAAATAAAGTTATTATTATATTATTATTCTATTCTATCCTATTTTAATATTTTTGTAAAAATATAATTTAAAAGACTGTCCACGGAGTTTCTTGCCCGTTCTTCTTCATAGGAACCTCCGCTTTGGAATTGGCAACTAGCTTCATATTTTCTGACTGACCGACTTCTTGACAATTCAAAAGTGCCTGTTAATGGTTTAATTGAAATAAATGCTTTGAGTTTGAACATTTTATCTTGTTCCTCACACATGTAACTTACCTTCTTGAGGAAGTGGTCCGGCATGGCAGCTTTTGGGTGGAAGGCGGCCCCGCTGACGTTACACTTGTGACCCTTGAGCACCTGCAGCGGCCGGCACTCCGGCACCGACCACACCTTAGACAGACCTGACCTGGAATTGATAAAAGTCTTGTTTCATATCTATCCTCAAGTTCTGAGTTGAGCTGCACGATTTTTGACAAATACGTGCTCCGATTGGACAGGTCCGCTCAATCTGTGTGGTTCTTTCCTCAAAAGACCATTTCAGACACCAATCTACATGGTCTTCACACGATCTGACAAAGATTTTGTCTGGACTTTAAAAGAGACTGTGACCTCTGAGTTTGTTTCGGCCTTTCTTCTCAGAATAGTCAGATAGGAAACGCCGACCTCATCTAGTTTAAAAAGATATGATTGACGTGTAAGTGTTCGTACAAACCTACTTACAGGAAATAAATCATTTATCATTTATACAAAAGTGGTTAAAATGTATGAAAGCTTGTTTTTTTTTAAAAATAACCGACGAAAAAGGTGGTTGAAGATTTTTGGATGGAGCCTGGTGGCATACCTACCGTCGCGCCATTTTGTTTTTTGTTTTTTTCAAAATGGCGGCCACGCTTGAAACCTGTATAAATTGACAGCTGACATCAACTTTGAAAGTTAATATCTCGGACACGTGACACTTGACGGGGTTTGGTCTTAACAGTTTTTCTGTTTGCATTAAGAGCGTTTACGCCGTATGTCATTTCATACAAACTTTCAAGCCCTTGTTTTTCGAAATTAATGAACCGATTTTAATGAAACTTCATACGCATAAACAGGATACAAAGGTCTAAAAAGTTAGTAGAGAACATTTTCGAAATGTGTTATTTAAAAAAAGATAACTGAAAATATCTGTTTCTATGGAAAGTTTAAAATCGGTCTAATTTAGCTGTAACACTATTTTTGGAAAATGTTCTCTTCTAACTTTTAAGACCTTTGTATCCTGCTTATGCATATGAAGTTTCAATAAAATCGGTTCATTCACTTCGAAAAACAAGGGCTTGAAAGTTTGTATGAAATGCAGTTCGGCGTAAACGCTCTTAATGTCAGGTATTGATTTAAAAAGGTTTCATGCAACGCCGCTATTTTGAAAAAAACTGGCAAAGTGCGAGTTGGACTCGCACACGAAGGGTTCCGTACCACAAGGCAAAAACGCAAAAAAAAACACGTTTGTTGTATGGGAGCCCCCCTTAAATATTTATTTTATCCTGTTTTTAGTATTTGTTGTTATAGCGGCAACAGAAATACATCATCTGTGAACATTTCAACTGTCTAGTGTCTAGCTATCACGGTTCATGAGATACAGCCTGGTGTAGTGACAGACAGACAGACAGACGGACAGTGGAGTCCTAGTAATAGGGTCCCGTTTTTACCCTTTGGGTACAAAGTCAAAGATCTTTATTGTGAGACAGTGGTTACAAAGTTGTTATTGTTGTTGGTACGGAACCCTAAAAAGATTAAATTGGCGGTCCGGTAGGTATGCCAAATTTTTTTTTTTTTTTTTTATTTGAAATGGGTTTGCTCTTGACTCTAGTCTAGGTCAGAGGTGACAGAGACAAAGTCTACGATGGAGTGAGCTTACCCAGAAGAAGCCTGGTCACTCTTACTTTGAAGAGATTCGGGTTGTATGCGCTCGGAAACACAGACGCAGGTAAAGAGTTCCACTCTTTTGCTGTGCGCATTATAAAAGACATTTGGAAACGCTTAGTGCGAATTGGTGGAATAGCAACTAGGCAGGGATGGTAACTTGCAGTGCGTCTGGACGACCGAAGGTAGAAGGGGGCCGGTGGAATGAGGAATACGGATCATCAAAGCCCTCCCAAAGCTATTGTAGTCGAAGTCTTTTAAGACCTGTATTATCTAAGACAATGTCATTGAACTCACCAGCTCGCGGTAATTAACATCTTGCTGTCACTACTAAATCTACAGAAGCTTATGGGTCGTGTGTCGCCAATCTGAAATTTAAAAAAAAAGGTAGTTTTGATATTATTTTAACACTGTCTGCGGCCCGGTTTCATTCGCGTCCTATAGAGACTAACCCGACAAAGGGGACTGAAGATTTTTATATGGATATATCCGCCATTTTTTTTTTCAAAATGGCTGCCACTCATGAAACCTATACAGGGTTATTGGTAAAACATTAACAACCTCTTAGGGGTCATTGTACTCATCATTATGAACAACTTTTACTATGGGACCAAACCGGAAATCGCGAAAAAAAATCAGCTGTTCCCTACATTTTGACAAGTTATCACATTAATATTATAAAGGCGAAAGTTTGTGAGTGTGTGTGTGAGTGTGTGTGTGTGTTTATATGTTTGTTACTTCTTCACGCTCAAACGGCTGAACCAATTTGGGTAAAATTTGGTGTGGAGGTAGCTGACAACCTGGATTAACATATAGGCTACTTTTTATCCCGATATTCCCCCGGGATCGACATTTACGCGGGTGAAACCTCGGGGCGCAGCTAGTACGAACATAAATGTAGGGAACAGCTGAGTTTTTTTTCGCGATTTCAGGTTTGGTCCCATAGTAAAAGTTCTTCATAATGATGAGTACAATGACCTCTTAAGAGGTTGTTAGTGTTTTACCAATAACCCTGTATAGGAGAGTGCCTCACCTGACTGCAGTATATTGACATTGCAGAAGCCTTCCTCTGCGATTCCTGCTTAGCAGCAGCTCGCACGCTGCCAGCCAACTTCAAATCCTCCCGCGCCTTGCTCAACCTGCGAGCACAAACAACATAACTGAGGCGAAATCTACCGGGTCAGATTAAATTAACTAGCGAGACTCCGCAGGCTTGGCTATTTAGTTTCTTTAGGTCGCCAAAATGGGAATTATTTGAGGCTCACAAGAAGAGGTGCATTTATTATATTAGTGCACATGCACAATCAACAAAAGAGATATGTATGCAGGATCGTCGGATATAGTTGAAGTTTAGTAAGAAACCGGTGGATGTTGTTGACTGAAATTTAATTTTATAACTGAGCTATTTGTTTTCTATTAATAAAATAAAATTTTATTCGAGAACATCCACCGGTTTCTTACTAAACTTCAACTATATCCGACGATCCTGTATACTTATCTCTTTTGTTGACTGTACATTCATATTTTTAGGAAATCGAAATAGGAATTATTTGGGGTCACACTTGTCAGCTCTGTTCCGCTTTTGTCCATAGACAACAACGATTTTGTATGAGATGCGTACGCATCCGTTCAGCGGCGGAGTGCTGAACGGACTCCATACAAAATCGTTGTTTTCTATGGACAAAAGCCGAATAGAGCTGAAAAGTGTGAGTAGTCCTTAAGAATAAAGTATGCGACGCTTACTTAGCCAAATCAAAGTCAAAGTACGGTCTGTGAATCTTGTCCTAAGCCTGGTGTCATCTCATGACCTGAAAAACCTTCTCCCAACCACTTTGAGGTCGGGTTCCAGTCTAAGCGGATGCAGCTGAATACATGGAGTAACAGAATACTACTTTACATGGAGCGACTGCCTTCTGGCCTGCACAACCCAATTACTGCGTAACACAAAGCCTGGGTAAACGTATCAAATCGGAAAGGGATCGGCACCGTATCGCCTTTCGTTTCACCGTCAAACTTAGGCTTTTCGCACATGGGTCGTAGGCGTAGTTGTCTCGTGCGCGTATCGTAATTACGCTACGCGCACGAGACGCAGAGTGTTCTACAAACGAATCGTCGCGTAGACGTATCGTTTTGTAATATCTCAGTTGAAATCATGGCGTCAAGCGTACCAGATGTGTTTATGGAATTTATTGATGACCTTACCTTCTCTTCAGACGAAGAGGATTTCTTGTTATTTGATTTCGTTAGAAGTAGAAAGCGACGTTCTCATTGGATCCATCCATACATCGCAAATAATTACAAGAAAATACCTATTGTTTGTTGTTGCACGTGAACTCTCTTACTTTTTACGCCAGTACGCTACGACTATCGTAATGACAATGAATCGTAATGGTGTTCATTGTCATTACGATAGTCGTAGCGTACTGGCGTAAAACATAAGACAGTTCACGTGCAACAACAAACAATATTTTCTTGTAATTATTTGCGATGTATGGATGGATCCAATGAGCACGTCGCTTTCTACTTCTAACGAAATCAAGTAACAAGAAATCCTCTTCGTCTGAAGAGAAGGTAAGGTCATCAATAAATACCCCAAACACATCTGGTACGCTTGACGCCATGATTTCAACTGAGATATTACAAAACGATACGTCTACGCGACGATTCGTTTGTAGAACACTCCGCGTCTCGTGCGCGTAGCGTAATTACGATACGCGCACGAGACAACTACGCCTACGACCCATGTGCGAAAAGCCTTACGTAAGCACGTAACCAAAGCGGATCAGCAGCTCCGATACGTCGACTCGGCTACGGCTAGGCGACGCCGCGCTTACGGCTCGCCGACCGCTGGTTGATAGTGTAGCAGGCAGGCCGGAGGGGTGAGAGGGGCAAGGGTGGACGAAGAGACGTAAGCGCGGGGACGACGAGCCGTAACGCACCGCACCGCGGTCCGTGAGCTTGTCCCGAGGCGAGGCGATTACGTTACGATTCCGATTAGTGTGCGTTGCAGTAGGGAGTTTCATACAAAGAATACTGAACGGCTCGAGTTGATACGGTGCCGATCCCTTTCCGGTTTGATGCCTTTAGCGTCCACTCACCTAAGCTTCGCCTTCGGTAGCGAATACCGCGCGATCCAAAGCCGTGCTTCCCTCAAGTCCGGAGGTCCTTCGTGATACCACGTGCCCTCCCGTCCTCTGTCTCTTTCTATCCTAGCCTCCTCTTCTTCTAGCTTCTTGTGAATCGCGTCTTCTCCTAGACTGGAATCAGAATTCATTTGTTGAAGTGAAAACCTTCTTTAGTCGCGTTGGACATTTTTTGTCGTCGTTTCAGTCGATAGACGTCCACTGCTGGACATAGGCCTCCCCCAATTTTGGGGGGGATTTGCTATAATCGCCACGCTTGGCAGGCGGGTTGGCGATCGCAGTATGGTATGATGGTGGAATAAATAGAGAACGCTGCTGCCCATTCTCTGGTAAGACCCTTAGTCGCCTTTTACGACACCCACGGGAAGTAAGGGGTGGTGCAATTCTTTAAGTCCGGCACCACACAGACATTTTTTGAGTTGGGAAAAAACCATTGAAGTCGCGCCACTGTTATCGTAAGCGACACCTCGCGTGTTGTGTTTATAAGACGATTAAAAAAATACCCGCTTCGGATGTGGTCGGCTGTCCTCGGGACGTAATCGGTTTTATTGTAATATCCGATATGTCAATGAGTGATGGCAAAGTATTCTGTTTGTGTTTTGTTTTCACTTCTGTCGGATGCCATTGTTTTTTTTAGTATTTAGTTTTACATAGTGTGATGATCGATATCCACCGAGTCCTCGAGTTCTGAGTGGAGCCACACGATTACTGACAAATGCTTGCACGAATTGGACAGGTCCACTCAAGTCTGTGGTACTTTCTTCAAAAGACCATTTCAAACGTCTATTTACTTGGTCTTCACATGATCTGACCAATATTATGTCTGGAGGCCTACACAGACCGGGACGGCATGGCAATGGATTTAAATTTTTACTAATGGACATTCAAACGGATCGATATAGAAATACGACATAAATTGCTTTAACGACTTTCAATGCCGTGGCATCGAAAGGGATTTCAGTGCACGGAATTGAAAGACGCGCCACGGGCTCCCTCGGCGGGATGCCGTGGCGTCCTGCGCTCGTTGTGACATATCGCGGGGTGAGGCGGCGGGGGTAGAGAAGCGGGGAAGCCGCTGGAATGCCGCGGTATCTAAGCGGCTAGTGTGCGCTGACTGACGGCAAAATCCCTGGCCATGTCGCAACGGGCTGAGTAGGCCTTAAAAGACCTCTGAGTTTGTTTCGGCATTTCTTCCCAGAGTCGGATAGGAAAGACCGACCTCATCTATTTTTCTAAATAAATATTATTTAGAAAAATGTTTTAACTGACGTGAATAATATTGTACAGAAGACGCCAGCACATCAAGCTACCCGAAACTGTCAAAATTTCCCAATCAACCTTAAACCTTATGCTGTAGCGATAAAGTTGAAAATATATTAAAGAAATTTGACAGATTGTAGTAACTTGATGTGCTGGCGTCTGTACAAACCTATTTAAGAGTTTTTTTTTTTTTTTAAATGGGTTTGCTCTTGACTCTAGTCTAGGTCAAAGGTGACAGAGACAAAGTCGACGATGGAGTGAGCTTACCCAGAAGAAGCCTGTTCACTCTTACTTTGAAGAGATTCGGGTTGTATGCGCTCGGAAACACAGACGCAGGTAAAGAGTTCCACTCTTTTGCTGTGCACATTATAAAAGACATTTGAAAACGCTTAGTGCGAATTGGTGGAATAGCAACCAGGCAGGGATGGTAACTTGCAGTGCGTCAGGATGACCGAAGGTAGAAGGGGGCCGGTGGAATGAGGTCGTGGAGTTCTTGGGCACACTCACCGAAGTACAATCTGTAGAAGACCGACAAGCAGGCAACCTTGCGGCGATGAGCCAAGCTACCGTCCCGTCCCGTTTTTACCCTTTGGGTACGGAACCCTAAAAAGGTTAAAAGTTTGACCCCGAGCGACATTAAGTACGTTACCCAATCTCCGCGCCGAACGGTTAGATACCTAGGAACTATCAATGAGCGCAAGACGGCGCGGCGCGAGCGGCGCAGGTGCTAGACACGTGTTTCGGATTTCGCATATACTAAAAATAATGTTGTATACTTATACTCACTAGCTCAGCAGATCTCTGAGTCGCACCCTCCTCTCTGCAGGTCCCTCCCCGAACAGACAGACGGGCTCACCCAGCTGACGAAGACTCCTGCGTACCTGTGGATGATGTTACACGTCGTTGTAGATGAAGTATTCTCTCATATTGCCACAAACTATATATATTATCTGTCTAGCCTTTTCCCAACTATGTTAGGGTCGGCTTCCAGTCTAACCGAATGCAGCTGAATACCAGTATTTTACATGGAGCGACTGCCTATCTGACCTCCACAACCCAGTTACTAGGCAATGAATGTCGATTCGACATTACGCGTGATCTTGAGTCATTTATAGAGATTCAATCTTGTGCGAAAGACAATCTCGTTCGAGATCTCGGCCACTTTGGTCGAGATTACGAATGCACGAGATCTCGAGTTGTCAATCTCGACTCATGATGGCATTTCCTAATAATCGCCAACTTCAAATAAAGTCATCTCAAGCTACTTTTTTTTTTTGTATGGGAAATCATCAAATGACTCCTGCCGCTCTGGGTGGAGCGGAAGGGAGTGTTAGACTCTTACTGACTAAAACCCACCCGTGTTCCTTCCTTAGCCCTTTATGTTCCGGAGTATCGGTAACCCTTTCAGGCAATCCCGCTGGCCATCTTAAGCTACTTCAAATGGAAATAAATAATCAGGGTTTCATGGTCACCATACCGTTAAAGAAGTAAGTGGCCTGTGGATCCAGTTTGGAGGAGGACAAGGTGCCTCGCCTCCTATTGTATTCTTTATTGGTCTGGTGTCCGCAACTCCACGTCCAAGTGCATATTTTGCATACGGAAACCGAACGGAACGGTGGGAAAATTGACTATTCAATCCACCCCAGCTCCTCAAGAAAGGCCAGCAACCCCTTAGTTTTACAGGCAATTTTACAGAGAGTACATGGGTTACTGAAGGTCTTTGTCCTGCGTGTGGAAGTGCTAGAGGGCACTTCCACATACAGGACAAAGAACTACTACACCATACCTCATCATCATCCGTGGACACATTCAGCTGCCGAGCCTTCCGTCTCCTCTCGAACTCCTCAAGCAGAGCCTTCTTGTCTCTGGACATTTCTTCTTCGAGTTCCATGTATTCTGCACACAGAGGGGATTATCTGATTAGTGATAAGATAGGAATGGAAACAAAATAAGAAAGTGAATTATGAAATAAAAACACAGGTATATTATAATACTAGCTGCAGCCTGCGGTTTCACCTACATAAACCTCGATCCTATGGGATTATCGGGATTAATATAGCCTATGTCCTAATCCAAATTTCATCAAAATCTGTTTAGCCGTTTTAGTGTGAAAGCGACAAACAATAACACAAAGCATCAAACTAACACAAAAAATCATATTGTATCTGTTTATAATATTAGTTAAGAAAAATGTAAGTATTTAACCTTTTGACTGCCACAATTCAAAAAACCAAAAACATGCCCTCGGCGTCAAAGTCTGTCATGTAGTCGAACCGTGGAGTGCTGGGCACATTTTGGTTTGTCATCTATACATGACCGTGGCGGTCAAAATGTTAAAGCATCTTGAAACTATGAAATGTTGTCAATTCCTGTCCTGATAATCGCGGTGTAAGCACAACAAAGTGTAAAACATAATTCTACATGTCGTGTCTTAGTTTAGTTTGTCGTTTACACCTGAATCAAGTTGTAAAGACAAGTTGTTTACAAAAGTTGTAGGAAATGGCGAAACAGTGGACAAAGTAGTTAAGGTGTTAGCATCAGTATAGCCTGTGAAATTCAAATTTTGTCACGTTTTTTGCAATTTGCAGAACCGTAACAGGATGTATTTTGATCTAAATATGATTTGTGGCTATAAAAAAATATTTATTTATAGAATTATAATAATCATAAAAAGCATCAATAGAACTCTCTAAGTTCTTATTACCCTATTGAGTCATTCAATAGGGTAATAAGAACAGGTTTGTATTACATGAAATCATGACATTTGAGGCCAATTGTAACTTAAGGAGTTGTATTGTCGGTTCTTTTTAATTCTGTAAAGCCATATTTGGTGTGGTCGCATATTTTAATCAACATACAACTGGACACTGACCAGCAAATTGCAAAAAAAGTAAGTAAATAGTTAGTAAGTAGTGTATAAAAATATTGTCTATAACTTTACTGAGAATTTCCTAAAGGTTAAGTCACTCAGAGGGACGTCTAGGGGTCCCATTAAATGGAATTTTAATAGCACTGCAAAATTAATTTAAAGAATCCTTACCGCTGGAGATTTGTATGTCTCCCAATTCTTTTCCGCCAAGTTCGTCGGCGCCTTCCTTGGCAGCAGCGGCCAGGGCTGCCAGCCGGGCCTTCTCCTGCTCTTCCAAAGACCCATAGTGGACATTTTTGGGCTTCTTCACAAGGATAACATCATCATCATCAGACATTTTGAGGTTATGTTTATTTTCTAGTTTGATACCACTTGACTATCACTTTAAATTTATATATTTTGGGAAGATTTAACTTGATTCCAGTTATTATATATCTTCAACTCTTCATTTGTGGCTTATATATTATGGAGTTTAAATAAACTTCTGTAAACACAACAATAACCAAAAACAACCAACCAACCAACGTTTTTGTGGTTTTTGTTGTCATTGACGTCATTGTCAATTTCTGACAGCAGTGATCACAGATAACTTTAAACTAGTCAGAGGAAGTCATTGAGATTAATTTTTAGGGTTCCGTACCCAAAGGGTAAAAACGGAACCCTATTACTAAGACTTCGCTGTCTGTCCGTCTGGCCGTCTGGCCGTCTGTCCATCTATCCGTCTGTCCTTCTGTCCGTCTGTCTGTCACCAGGCTGTATCTCAAGAACCGCGATAGCTAGACAGTTGAAATTTTCACAAATTATGTACCTATTTCTGTTGCCACCATAACAACAAATACTAAAAACAAAATAAAATAAATATTTAAGGGGGGCTCCCATACAACAAACGCGATATTTTTGCCTTTTTTTGCTCGATATCAAAAATGGCAACAGGTAGGCACTTGAAATATTCACAAAATACTCAGTTGTATTTTAACTTTAATAATAAATAATAAAATTAAAATAAAATAAATATTTAAGAGGGGCTCCCATACAACAAACATGTTTTTTTTTTTGGCGTTTATGCCTTGTGGTACGGAACCCTTCGTATGCGAGTCCGACTCGCACTTGGCTAGTTTTTTATTTCAATGGCTACTAATGCCAAAGAGTGACAGTGATCGCCGCCGCCACCGCACCGGTGACTCCATTGTGATAGGAAAAACACTTCTACTACACACTACTTTTCTATGTCAATGGGTGACTCGCTGGCATAGAGAATGTGGTCTGTGACTCTGTGCTCTATGCTATCTAGTCGTTGTTTACGTCAGTGCTGAATAGAAATACAAGTACAAAGTATTCCAATAAATTCCAACTAAAATGTAAAAATAACTGACGAATATAATTACAATATTAATCATTTACTTTAGTCTTTAGTTTTCGTGTTAAAACCTACAATTGTGTATACTTTAGTCACATAACCTATAAGTGCGTAATAATTGCGTGAATTTCTTTATACCATGGCTCTGCAGTTGTCAAGGCGGGAGGTAGAGGACCTGAGGTCCTCCCTCGACCGTGCGATTTACAGAACTATAGGAAAATCGGATAGTTCTTTGCTATCCACGGTTTCAGCCTGTCTTTCTAGCGGGTAAGTGAATTGGCATAAAAAACGATGTTTATGAACAGTTTACAAACATTACAAGACGCTCCGGTACCCCGCGGTTTCACCCGCTGTTTAATTTAAAAGAAACTGGTTTTTGCTCGGCTCCTAAGAGTTGATGATGATGATGATGGGACTCCCTTTTCCGCACTTAGACTCCCATTCGGTCCGTTGTGCGTGGGGATTCTGGCTAACAGAGCCAGCCTAGCTCCGTCCAAAAACACAGAAGCTTCCTGGGAGCTTCACAGGCTTCGCGGAGCGACCTCATTGTTCCGAGGATTTCTGCACGTCGAGAAGCCACGGCCTCGCATTCAAGATGACGTGGGCGGCTGATCCTAAGGGTCTTAACCTGATGTTAACTAGCTTTTAGACTTCTCTAAGAATTGGGCTATCGAATGTCAACAATTTTTCAAAGCGGACTGGTAGTTCCAAAAATTAGCGCGTTCAACAAACCCTTCAGCTTTATTATATTAGTATAGATACATAACGCTACTGACCTATGGATCCTAGACATGGTCTTTGACTAACATTCAAAAGTCCAAATTCAAGGTTTGCCAATGTGCAATGGAGCGCAGTATTCTAGGCGTCAAATTGACAGACCGTATGCGCACCACCACACTGTGCTCCTAAACATAACAAAGTTTTTTGGTTTGTACATTAGGAATTTCTTAGTAGCAGAGCAGAGTTTGAAAGTTGGCGATGTAATATCCTAGTGCCCATGATCTCTGTTCAGTTGTGTCGGATTACCGTCGCATTGTACTATGAGAGCGAGAGAAGAGGGTGTGCAACTGTGTCCTGGTGACACACTTGTGCATAATCTTCCATGCCGAAAGCTAGTCTTTATTGTGATTGGCTGCCTCGGCCAAAATATGGTCTGGAAGTATCGATGGATGACGTATATGGGCCATTGCAACATTTTGAGCATCTTCACTTTTTTGTGTTAAATGCTTCCTTTTGCTCTAGTTGACAACGTGCACAAAAAAAAACACATTTTATAGGTGATAATACTATTTTTTGCTGCAGTAAAAGGGCTTATGTGGCACCATTTTAAATGTATAAAGGCCATGAACATAATAATATGTGTATAATAACTGTGCAAAGTTTCACAAACATCAGTTCAAGCATGTAAAAATATATCAAATTGAAACTTTGAGAGCCTCTATTGGAAAGTTGTCAATTTGCACATTGGCTGTTATACATAGGACCCATCAATATATAAGTCATCATCTCTGTAGACACCCCATTTCTAGCCACATCATCTTTCATGCAGTCCATCAAAATTTTGGTTTAATTTGTTTTGGTTATTGAAAAGAATATCAGCTCTTCTATACATTTTGACTGCATAGGTATCTGGGGGCACCGGAAGTGCCCCTGCCAAGTCGAGCCGAGCGTACTGCTACCTTTTCTTGAAACGCTTAATCGTTTTTTGAACCCTCATAACTTGGGTTTAGATTATACCAGATAAACAAAATTCTCGGGATATGATGTCAATAGTGAGCTAATTGAACATATAAAGTTTCATTTGCGTAGCTCTTATACTTTAGATTTTATTAATATCTAAAAAACCTCGATTTTGTCACTGACTGATGATCATCAAAACTCTTAGGGTATTTCCTGGAGTCCAAGAAAGCTGAAATTTGGTGTGTGAGCTAGTATTAGTACACAAACAACAAAAAAATTCTAAAACTTGGAACTTTTATCCCCCAACCCCTTAAACTAGGGGATGGAAGTTTGAAAATTGATATAGGGATTCCTTGTAGGTAATAAATAATAAAATACATATTTCAGGATTTTTAGTTACCATCACATGGGCGTAAGGTGAAAAATTTATTCACTGTTTATTACTTTTCTGTTATACAATAGTTCTTGTAGTAACAAATTGGCCAAGTCTCATATTTTGACTAAGGTGTAGAGTTTGTAGGGTTAGGGAGTCTACAGTTAGAAGCTTGGGTCTGCATGAGATCTGATAACTTTTTGACAGTGCGAGCCATATGTGGTCTCGTCTTGGCAACTAGCTTCAATTTTCTGACTAACTGACTTCTTGACAATTCAAAAGTGCCTGTACAAGGTTTAATTGAAATAAATGCTTTGAGTTTGAGTTTTGCAACATTTTACATGAAAATGTTTTTGTTGGGATTGGACATTTCTATAAAACAGCAGTTTTTTTTTTGATAACTGACTGAAAAACTTTCTATACTATAGGGGGTCTAGAATCATGTGCTGTCTTCATGATTACAGTTTGCGCTTCTATGCTAGGGTTGATGAGGATTCCTCTTCCTCATGCGGAAGTTCCTCATTTTTTTGCGATTCCTCATACTCTTCTACATCCCCAAAATCAGGCATAAAATATTCCTCTTCCACATCCTCATGCATTAAGAGGAGTTTGTGAGGAAATTTTGTTAACGTATTTTAATGTATCTGAATAAAAGTAATCTCTGTATTTTGCTCGCTGCATTAGATAGTTACAGTGAAAAGAGGATAAAAATATGAATTAGGTAAAAAAATTCAATTCGAAATCACAGGTTCCATCTTCCTCTTCCGCATCCTCTTCTCAGCCTCCTCCTTGTATCCTCATCCACTTCCTCTAAACGTATTTCTAACAGTTCCTCATCCGCATCCTCTTCCTAATAACCACTTCCTCATCAACCCTATTCTATGCCCCTGCCGCCCTGTATTTGCTCCACTACTCTTACTGTCTATTAATAATATTTATTTTCAATGTATTATTGCCTCGATGGTTTAGGGGACGCTAGCGCTATTTCAGAGCCTGAGATCCTGGGTTCGATTCCACATTGAGCAGTGTTATTTGGTTTCTCCATCTGGAATATTTCAGTAGCAGCTCGGATTCTGGATTTGTGCCCGATTTATGGCAATAGGCTCACCCCCTTACCCCCTATGTTATGGGACTTACATAATTGGCGAAATGTGGATGTTCAGACACCAGCACATCAACCTACTACAATCTGTCAAATTTCTTTGATAGATTTTCAACTTTTGACAGTTTCAGGTAGGTTGATGTGCTGGCGTCTGTACTATCATGAGTACACCTCTGACTAAACCTTTGGGTAGAGACCGATTTAATTTTTTAACCATACTACGCTAGTATTATATTATCTGTGACCATACTAACACTATAAATTGTAAAATTTCCAGCTATGAACGTAGAAAAATTATAGACAAGATTTCGGCACACATTGACTCAAAGAAAGCAAGCAAGCTCGCAGACAAGGTGATAGCGTTGGCTCAGGAGTTGATCTCTAGCTCAAAGTCGCAGAAACGGAAGCACGAGTCCAGTGACCGTGATAAGGACGTCAAACGTTCCCGACATGATGAGGTTTGTAATATTTAATTATTGGTTTACCGATCCATACTAATGTTTTAAATTCGAAAGTAACTCTGTCTGTCTGCCTAGTAAGACTGTCTGGTAAGACTGGTTGTCAGACTTTCGGGCTTCTGACTACCCGGAACGACTGTCAAAGATCCAAGAATGACAGCCGGGACCAACGGCTTAACGTGCTTCCCGAGGCACGTAGAGGTTTCAGTATGTTAATATGGTCACCCATCCACAGGCCAACTGCGGCAAGCGTAGCTTAACCTGATGGATCGACCTGTGCGGCTGTTATTTAGTATCCATACTAATATTATAAATTCGAAAGTAACTCTGTCTGTCTGCCTGTATGTTACCTTTTCACGCCTAAATCACTGAACGGATTTCGATCAAATTTGGCAGAGAGACCGTAACACTGAAATGCTATTGGCTTGAAAGCATGTGATTGAAAAGTTTTTTTAATTTACAATAATATTTTTTATTTTAGGTTAAAGAGGAAAAAGATGGAAAAGAAGATAAAAAAGAAGAGAAAAAGAACGGAGTAGACGTGCCATCAGTCTTGCCGGAGGGGGAGACGGTTGGATCAAAGATGGCAGTGCTAAGTGCTGACAGGATTAAGGTACTTATAAATTTCTTTTTAAACTTGAAAAGTAAAAACAGGTTAAATATCATCATTAGAATCAGTAATACAACTTGTTAAGTTAGTATAATCCTAAAATGTCAAGATTCATGAAATTGTCTGTGTGGTGCCGGACTTGAAGAATAGCACCAGGTGTCGTAAAAGGCGACTAAGGGGCGTACCGGAGAATGGGCAGCAGCGTTCTCTATGCATTCCACCACCATACCATACTGCGATCGCCAACCCGCCTGCCAAGCGTGGCGATTATGGCAAACCCCCCCTTTGGGGGAGGCTTATGTCCAGCAGTGGACGTCTTTCGGCTGAAATGATGAAATAGTCATTCAGTAGGATTACTTAGTCTTAGAGAGTTGTGTTGATGACTTTAATGATTATAATTCTGTAAATACATATTTGTTACGATCGCAAATTATATTTTAATCAACGTACAACTTAATACTGGCCAGCAAATTGCAAAAACGTAAAAAAAATTGAATTTCGTGGGCTATCATGGCGCTTTCACCTTAAAGGTCCATAGCACACGTATCAAATCGTAAAGGGATCGGCACAGTATCGCCTTTCGCCTCGCCGTCAAACAGGCGTCAACCTAACGTCAGCACGTAACCAAAGCGGATCAGAACGGCTAGGCGACGCCGCGCTTACGGCTCGCCGACCGCTGGTTGATGGTGCAGCAGGCAGGCCGGAGGGGTGAGAGGGGCAAGGGTGGACGAAGAGACGTAAGCGCGGGGACGATGAGCCGTAACGCACCGCACCGCGGTTCGTGAGCTTGTCCCGAGGCTAGGCGATTACGTTACGATTCCGATTAGTGTGCGTTGCAGTAGGGAGTCTCATACAAAGAATACTGAACGGCTCGAGTTGATACGGTGCCGATCCCTTTACCTTACCACCTTTACACTTAATTTTTCTGACAGTACACACGAGTGGAAAAAACCGTAATAACTTTAAGCTTTCATAGGAAAATATTCGAACCTTTTTTTTTACTACCCGACTGCGGTGGGTTTCATAAGGAGGGCCTTATGAAACCCACCGCAGTCGGGTAGTAAAAAAAAAGGTTCGAATATTTTCCTATGAAAGCTGCGCGACGTTGCGTGACGTCGCACGGCATGTCCAGCGACATCGAAAACGATGACAAGATCGTGACACAAGATGTCTAGCGACGTTGGTCGACTTCGCACGACATCTCTAGCGACACATGTCGCGGGTCTGCATTCCCTACGCGGGACATTTGTCTTAGAATATGAGGCCTTATTTTCGGCATGTGTTGTTATGTCACCTGGGGGCCTAAAATGGCGACTTTGGCAGAATCATAAAGGGATAACATTATGAGATAACTGTTAAGTTAATCGTATCAAATCCCATTGGTGAAGGATTTTTCAGTATTTTGTTTCTTGTCTGTGCTAAAACACCAATCAATCCAATCCAAATCCAATCCCAATCTCTTTGATTACACCTACGTAGTGCAGCGAAAAAAAGAAAAAGACGGACTGTCTTCGCCATATTATGATTCATAATGTTATCCTTTTATGATTCTGCCAAAGTGGCCTATTTAGGCCCCCTGTACTGCGGACGCGATTTAGAGTCCAAATATGTGTTTTCGGAAGAAAAAAAATCTGTAAAACCCACAAAAACAAAGTTCAATTTGCACTACAACTTCAAACATAGATTGTACACATATACTTTGAATAGCTGATCATTCTAAAAGCAACTTAATTTCCACTACCATAAAGTTAAATATTCGTTAACTTGGAAACAAAGATTTGAACCAACTTTAAACTTTCCAGCTTATGATGGCAAACGCTCAAAAAGAGATAGAAGAACGGAAGCGAGCCCTGTTAGCAATGAAAGGCGAGTCGAAGAGTGGTGTCAGTGCAGCCGCCGCGGCCGCTCAGCAGCTGAAGATGCAGGTGCAGCAGACCAGCTCGATTGCTCCACCCAGCGTCATCAAACCTGTGTTGTATTCAAAACCCGGTAAGTTCATCATCATCATCATCATTTCAGCCGAACGACGTCCACTGCTGGACATAGGCCTCCCCCAAGCACCTCCACTTCGACCGGTTCTGTGCTTCTCGCATCCAACGGGTTCCTGCGGCTTCCACAAGGTGGTCCGATGACCTTGTGGAAGCCGCAGGAACCCGTTGGCCTGGTAAGTTATATCAACTCAGCCTATCGCAGTCCACTGCTGGACATAGGCCTCTACCAGGCTGCGCCACAATACCCTGGCCTCCACCTTCCGTATCCAGTCTGGCACAGCCACCTTCTTAAGGACGGCCGTCCATCGTCCCTGGGGTTCGTTCGTTCGTCCGCTTGTCAATCGCTTCCCTCCTTGTCGGAACCAGTGCGGCACCGCGCTGGCGGGACCCAACATGCTGCAGCGTCCAGCAATCCCGACGACGCAGCTGTACGTGTCCAGACTGCACCTCTCCACGAAGGTTGAGGAGATCGTGGAGCACATGCGTGTGAAGACCAACTGGACTTTGAGGGTCGAGAAGTTGGAGTCGCGTCACAACACGAACTTCAAGTCGTTCGTGGTGCGTGTTCCGTCACATCATCTCGAGAAGTTCCTCAAGGAAGAGTTCTGGCGGTATACGCGGTCTCCACTCCAGGACTCGTCTGCTCCACCGGCCATCGGTCCTTCGATAAACATGGTCAGTCTACTGCCATTTCAGTTTGCTTACTCTGCAAGCTATGACGGTAAGTTATAGTTCAGTCAGTAACTATCAATGTGCCTAGCTTTGTCCTAATTATGTTGGGGTCAGCTTGCAGTCTGACCGGATGCAACTGGATACCAGTACTCTACATGAAGCGATTGCCTATCTGACCTTCATAGCCCATTAACTGGGTAGGACTGGTTGTCAGAACATCATCTGTGAAAATTTCAACTGTCTCGCTATCACGGTTCATGAGATACAGCCTGGTGCCAGATAGACAGACAGACGGACAGTGGAGTCTTAGTAATAGGATCCCGTTTTTACCCTTTTGGTACGGAACCCTAAAAAAAGATAAGCTATAGTAAGTAAAACTTTAAAAATGTCAAGTTGTAAGCATTTTAAAATTATCTGCTCCACAGCTGGCGCTAATGCCATATCTCAGGAAGAGTTGGAGAAGCAGCGCAAGATAGCGGAACTGCAAGCCAGGATCCAGAGGAAACTAGCTGGTAAGTTCCTTCCAACTAAATCTAGAATATTTTAAAGATTTAACATTTTTTAGGTATGTCGAGGGTAATCATCGGAACTACTGATCCGATTCCGGAAATTCTTTCACTAATGTACTACTGTATTTAATTGCCAGCACGCGTAGCATGAGCACCGGTTTGTCGACGGAAGAGTAGACAAAGATGACGTTTCGTGTAGACAGTACGACGGCAGCAAAGTAGAAAGAGTCAACTGCACTTTTTACGAAATTCACTCTTTTACTTAATTCGACTCAGAATTCTTTGTTTTGTCATACTATTTTTTTTCTTTTTGATTCTTAATTTTTACAGATATTAAGTCACATTAAAAGGAGGGGTCCGTGGCTAAATAATAACAGCCGCACAAGTTGATCGATCAGGTTAAGCTACGCTTGCCGCGGTTGGTCCGTGGATGGGTGACCATCTTTACATACCGAGACCCCTCCGTGCTTCGGAAAGCACGTTAAGCCCTTGGAATTTTGTTTGTTTTCGTGGGATTTTGTAGATAACCGTATATACTTTGTGGCCGTCGAGTAGAAAGTTTTCTACTGTCTTTAGCGATTACAAAATCTCTTCACTACCTTAGACAACTGACAGTTGTCAAAGTGATTTTGACATTTGGGATAGAAAACTTTCTTCTGATAGTCTACATAAAAAAGGACCTAGACAAAGAGTTTTGGAAATGAAAGACAAAATGACACATTGTAGAAAGATTTCTAGGCAGTATGTCAAAAATGAAGAAAAGAAATGTCACTTTGTATAGAAAGCAATGTGTCTACTCTTCGTAGAGATAGAAGTGTTCATGCTACGCGTGCTGGTGTCATAGAATATAAATGTAATGTTAAAACAGGAAATTTCACGCGGACGAAGTCGCGGGCAAAGGCTAAGTCTTCTGTAACTTATTCATCTACAAGGTGTAATTAAAATAACTGAAAACCTCTTAATTAAAAAAAATAGGGCGACTGATCTACTAAGCGAGCGAAAGTGATGCAATTACTTTTGAAACGCAAAAGAAGAAGATGGCTATAATGTGCGTGCGCTTGGAATAAAACGACGTATGTGCCAAAACGAATTTACTCCCTTTTTTAACAAAATAAATGAATTAAATTTAAACTCGTTTGAGTAAACTTCGATATGGTAATTCTCTATGTTTTAAAGTAAATTCTATTGAATAACTCTTAAGCGTTACGCCGTGATAACGAAAAAAAAGATATAATTTTGCAATTTTTTTGTATCGAGAAAAATTCCTTGAATTGTGTATTCCTTTTACATGATACTAGACCAAAGAGTCAAAAAACGTATACTTACCAAAATGTTAAATCCATATTCCACATACTTAACAAGTTACACGAAAGAAAAACCACATTTTTTTCAATATATCACCAAGCAGTCATTGTACTTATCATTATGAACAACTTTTACTATAGGACCAACACTGAAATCGCGATAATACGGGATGGCAGAGTTTGCCAAACGCCTTAGGCATCATCCTAATAAAACGCGAATGCGCGATCATCGCCCGAGTAAGCGACGCGGCAATCGCGTGTTTGCGCAATAGCAAAAATTGGGTGACCGTGAGAACGCGAATACGTGATCATCGCGCGAATTTATGACGCGAGCGACCGTGGAGTATTTCGAGGCTGGCACGGTCGGTACCAACAACCATGGACGTCAGAGTCAGAAGCATTTGAGTCGTGCGACCACGTCGTGCGATTGTCAGTTCAGATCAGGACATCTATTCGAGTTCAATATGTCTGATCGCGCGTTCGTATGCCCCAAGGCCCTAGTGTTTCAACCCCAAACGGCTCAACCATATAGCTCCCAATAAGGTTGTTATATTTGCGCCGTTTGAGGTTTTCTGCTCCTGCACTGCCCACCATGCTAGGAAAATGGGATGGCGCGAGGGTGTCGACACAGGTTGCATCCCACACCAAAGGCTTACCCAACTTCGCCTCAGCCTCTTTCCATCGTCGCGCGAATAGATTTTTAAACATTTGAGTCGTGCTACCGCGTCGTGCAATGTCAGTTAGGATACTTATTTGAGTTCAATAAATGTTTGATCGCGCGTTCGTACTAGTAAAATTCGCGTGAATCTACGATGATCGCGCATTCGCGTTCTATTAGGATGATGCCTTAATCTTTAATCTCTGAATATGCAGGCGGAGCCCTAACGAGTACAGCAGGCAGTGGCCCTGCGCCCCTGATCTTGGATCGAGAAGGTCGCACGGTGGATACAAGCGGCAAACGAGTCCAATTGACCCATGTCGCTCCCACCCTTAAGGTAAGGACATATCATCATCAACTATACTGGGGTCGGCTTCCAGTCTAACCGGATGCAGCTGAATACCAGTTCTTTACATTGACCGACTGCCTCTCTGACCAACACAACCCAGTTACTGAGTAACACGACACGCCTTGGTAAGACTGGTTGTCAGTTTTCAACGTTGGAGCTCGTTCCACCTAAAGTTCCCTTCCCCACACCGGGATGCCGTAAGATCAATAAGATATAGCGTTTATCAGCTACGGTATACCTCAAGGAACTGTTTTGGGACCCACACTATTTCCAATACACAGACAGGCACGGACATCGACGCGCACCTGCTGCCGGCTGTCGCTGAAAACCAGCGCTGGGGCTTTGTCTCGTATAGGGTCTTAGCATTATGCTGAACGATGGCCGTTTTACGTGGTTGTGACGCATGTTTTCCCCCAATTTGTTATTTTTTTGTGTTTGTATTCTTTTTATACGTCATGTTTACTGCAAATAAACGTATTTTCTTTCTTTTCTTTTCACCTGTTACCACAGAATCAGTACATGATCCCAAGTTGAAATTTTTCGGTTATATTTGTAAATTTGAAATAGTGTGGGTCCCAAAACACTTCCTTGAGGTATACCGTAGCTGATCAACTCTTCGTCCTAAAGAACGCAGTCAATTTTAACACACTGGCTTCGCTCACTGAGGTAATCTTTGTAAATATTTAGGGCCGCACCACGTATTCTTATATTCTCTATTTTGGCCACAAGTCTGAAAGCAGAAACTGTATCAAAGGCCTTCGTTGAATCTAAAAAGACACCATATCATTAGCGGCGATTGTACAGTTTCTCGATCAGTATTGGTGAAATCAGAGACATTTTATGGTTATTGTATAGAATCAAGTTCTTCTAACTGAACAGACAGCTGTGCTGCTGGGGAGTTAGTTGCGCCACTTCTTCTTTCCAGCTTAAGCACTGGGAAGTAGTGAAGGTTGCTCGCGCTGGGGGACTGTCTTATGTCATTTTGACGTTCAAAAAGGTTGATACTCCACCTCATTTGAATAATTGACTTTTGATTTTGACTGTTTATTTCCTGTCTTCCAGTACGTCTTGTTTTAATTTGTTTAACGTTTTTTTTCCAGGCCAACATCCGCGCGAAACGCCGCGAGGAATTCCGCCTCCAGCTGTCGGGCACGACGTCGGCCGAGCCGGTGGCGACCCCCTGGCACGACGCGCGCGTGGCGGCGCGCCCGGCCGCGCGCGCGCGCCGCCCGCTGCGCTTCCACGAGCCCGGCAAGTTCACGCAGATGGGCGACCGGCTGAGGATGAAGGTATGGCTCTAGCTCCGCTCCCCGCTGTCTTTGCCTTCCCCCTATCTCTATTTACAGTTTTCCAATGAAGGTATGCGCTTCGGAAATCATCGTCTATCTTCGGAAATACGAACGCCGCCGGATACTCCTTCCCCTCCTATTTACTATCTACCACCAAAGGTGCTTCTTCCTGCAGGTTGTAACCTTTCGTGGTCTACCTGGCAGTCTCTGAACCGTCTCCGGACTCAAGCGGAAGCTTTTTGGGATGCATAAAGAAGCCTCCTCGTGTAGCGCAGTTTGTTCCGCCAGTTACTCAACTGAACGCTCACACTCGGCTCATCCTGAACAGTCACACCCAACACCTTATCTGACTGGCCAATTCTTCCCTTGCGGTGGTAGGGCTAACGCCCGCCTGGTTAGCGACCGCCCTCCCACCGCAGTCCGGCGTCGAGCAGCCTGCTGTGTTTCGTCGATGCATGAGTTCCAGTGCCTTAGGCATCTTCTGGGCACGCTCGAACCATCATATACCTCATTCATCGCTTTCTATCAGGTGTGATCGAGGTCTAGAGAGGGCCCATCCATAAAAACAAAAGCTCATCGCTGGCGACGTCGAGGTAGCTTTATCTCGACGAAACGGCGACAGAATGTGGATGTCGCAAACGATGCTCCTGTGTCCACCTCCTATCCTGCCATTTGTGCCCCAAAACATGCAGTCAAAGTGACATCTGCGCTGCCACCGATGACGCCGTGGAAGTGGCGAAGTTTTGCGCCAACAAGATCTAAAATACGGTTTTTTTTTTCTACGAAGTCCCTCCTTTTGTTTTCCAGGCGCAACTCGAAAAGCTACAGAACGAGATATCTCAGATAGCGCGCAAGACTGGCATCTCGTCGGCCACCAAGCTAGCGCTGTTAGCTGCAGACACACCGGACTCCGATAGAGTGCCTGATATTGAGTGGTGAGCATAAGATCTTTTTAGAAATACAGGGTTAAATTTATTAAGTTAGCGAAACTCAGACGTAATGAGTAAGTCGATAAGTAAAATTATTATTCCAAAAACAAAAAGATTAGATGATATTTTTTTTTTTTTTGGAAATGTAATTTATTTGAAAAATAATAGTAGGTATGATCATTACAGATGGTCAGATTTTTTTTGACATTAAAAAAAAAAAGTAAGAGGCGCCCGTGGCTTAATAATAATAGCCGCACAGGTCGATCGATCAGGTTAAGCTACAGCTTAACCTGATCGGCAACAGTACGCTTGCCGCGGTTGGTTTGTGGATGGGTGACGATCTTTGAACCGTCCGTGTCTCGGAAAGCACGTTAAGCCGTTGGTCCCGGCTGTCATTCGTGGAACCTTGTCAGTCGTTACGGGTAGTCAGAAGACCGAAAATTGACAACGAGTCTTACCAAGGGATATCGTATTACCCACTAACTGGGTTGTGGAGGTCAGATAGGCAGTCGCTCCATCTAAAATACTGGTATTCAGCTGCATCCGGTTAGACTGGAAGCCGACCCCAACATAGTTGGGAAAAGGCTAGGCAGATGACATTTTCTAAAATAATGGGCTAAAACTAGCATGCTAAATGATTGATTACATGAATTAAATAAATGAAGCTAATAAAATTGGTACATAAATCATGGTTATTAAATTTAAATGCCAAGTAAGTCAAATTATAATATGTAGTAACATGTTAGTGTGGATCTTTAAAGTCTAAATAGTATCTATGACCCATTTGAATATACCAGTTTTTATCTTGTTTAGATATTGATACTCATCACGTTTGTGAAGTGAACTAAAAAGGATTTATAACCAAAAAAAAAACGAAGTATTTTTTCCTCATCCAGTAAAACAACGATAAAGTTATTTCTAAGTAGCTGCGTCCTGCGGTTTCACCCGCATAAGTTTCGATCCCGTGGGAATATCGGGATAAAAAGTAGCCTATATGTTAGCTACCTCCATACAAAATTTTATCAAAATTGGTCCAGCCGTTTGAGCGTGAAGAAGTAACAAACATAAACACACAAACTTTCGTCTTTATAATATTAGTGTGTTTTCGTCTTTATAATATTAGTGTGTTAATAATAATATTTCTAATTCAAAACCTTCTACCCTTGTTACTTTTAATTGTAAATCTATTACCAGATCGATAGACTATGTTAGATTATTATGTCAAACGTCCGACATAGTGGCATTGCAGGAGACATGGTTGCTGCCTCACGATATTTCATTCCTGAGCAGTATACACCCCCAGTTCGATTTTGTGGGCAAATCGGCGGTAGATACGTCTAAGGGTATCATGCGAGGTCGACCGTATGGAGGGGTGGCGATACTATGGCGAAAGGGCGCCTATGACAATGTATCATCTGTTCAGTGCAAAAGTGTGCGCCTTATTGCTATTAAAATAACTGTAGGCGAAAAATCGCTTTTAGTGTTCTCGGTATACATGCCAACGGAGTCGATGGATAATCTTGGGGAATTTGTGGAGTGCCTCAGTGAGATTAACGCAATTATAGAAGGTAGTGGTGTGGATGCAGTGTATATCCTTGGTGACTTCAATGCGCAACCAAACGGATTATTCGGCAAAGAGCTTCTGAGTTTTTCATCTGAGGTACATTGGCGTTGCGCTGACGTCAGCGTACTTGGCAGGGATTCGGACACATACACGTACGTGAGTGATGCACATGGGACTACTAGTTGGTTAGACCACTGTGTGGTAACTGATGCGGCGTGGAGCTCAATTAAGGACATTAGTGTACTGTATGATGTAAGTTGGTCGGATCATTTACCAATGATAATAACATGCGATCTAAGTATAATAAGGCCTAAAATAACTTTTAAATTGCCAAAGAATAATAAGATAACATGGGGGAACAGAGACTTGCTACAAATTAGGAGTTATAGTGAATATTGTAACAATAAGCTAAGAGATGTTGATTTTCCGGTAGAATTTACTAAGTGCTGTGGTAATCAGTGTGTTAATATAGACCACCAAAAAATTATAGATAATTTATATGGGGAGATTGTAGGCATTTTGTGTGAAGGTGCAGCAGCTAGTTATGATAAGGGTGTACAGCGCAAAAAACGCTACATAACTGGCTGGAATAAACATGTAAAGGACGCACACGGGCAAGCGCGGTCTGATTTTCAAAACTGGACTCAATACGGTAGACCTAAAAGTGGTTTTTTGTATGATAAGATGGTTGAAAGTAGGAAGATTTTTAAGAGTAAGTTAAAGTGGTGTCAAAATAATGAAGACCAAATTAGAATGGATATCATTGCAAGTCATCACGAGGCAAAAAAGTTCAGTAGTTTCTGGAAAGCCACAAATAGTTTGAATCCCAGGTCGGACTTGCCCGTGAGTATTGAGGGTGTGAGTGACCCCCATGAGATCGCTAACTTATTCAGTAGGGCTTTTAAGGTGGATTCCCCATTGAGTCTATCGCCTGGTGGGCCGGAGGCAGTGGGGAGGGCCGGAGACATGCCTATGCTTGTGGGGTTTACGGCTAGGGAGATAGGTACTGTAATCAAAAGTATGAAAAGGGGAAAGTCGCCAGGTCATGACAGCTTGAGCGTGGAACATCTACGTTATGCGGGTAAGCACTTGCCGCGGGTCTTGGCAATGTTATTTAGTTTTTGTTTGAATCACTCTTATCTTCCAGCTGACCTGGTTAAAACTATAATAGTACCCATAGCTAAAAATAAGACGGGAGATGCGAGTGACTTGAGCAATTACAGGCCTATATCCTTGGCGACTATTATTGCGAAGGTGTTGGACAGTTTGGTTGACCGGCAGCTGGATAAGCATATATCATCACACGATGCCCAGTTTGGTTTTAAGTCGTGTTTATCCACGGAAACAGCTATTCTCTGTCTCAAGCAAACTGTTCAATACTATGCTAATAGGAAGACCCCTGTGTATGCGTGTTTCCTGGACCTCTCCAAGGCTTTCGACCTGGTGTCTTATGGCTGTCTGTGGAAGAAGCTGTCTGCCACAAGCCTGCCTAGGGATCTCATGGAGGTGCTTAAGTATTGGTATAACAACCAATACAACCATGTTAAGTGGGCGGGTGTCCTGTCGGATGCATACAGGTTGGAATGTGGGGTGAGGCAGGGGGGGCTCAGCTCACCCAAGCTTTTCAACCTGTATGTTAACCAGCTGATCTGTGAGCTTAGCAATACCAATGTCGGTTGCTTCATTGATGGGCATTGTGCTAACAACATCAGCTACGCTGATGATATGGTGTTGCTGAGCCCATCAATCGGTGGACTTAGGAGGCTTCTTAGTATTTGTGAGGAGTATGCGGTGGCCCACGGTCTCAGGTACAATGCTACCAAGAGTGAGCTCCTAGTTTTTAAAGCGGGGAACAAATGTTATGACTCGGTCCCACCTGTTATCTTAGGGGACGCTCCGCTTACCAGAGTGACGAAGTTTAAGTACCTGGGACATTGGGTCACCGATAGTCTGTCTGATGATGTAGACTTGGAGAGGGAACGCAGAGCATTGGCGGTTAGATGTAACATGCTGGCCCGTAGGTTTGCACGTTGTACCAAGGAGGTAAAAGTTACACTTTTTAGGGCGTTTTGCCAGTCTCTGTACACGTGTGCCCTATGAGTCAGGTACACAAAAAGCTCGTTCAGTGCTCTGCGTATCCAATATAATAACGCGTTCAGGGTTATGTTGGGGCTACCGCGATTTTGCAGTGCGTCGGGGATGTTCGCGGAAGCTGGTGTGCCAGATTTCTATGCAGTTATCCGTTCGCGCATAGCATCCTTGATGCGGCGAGTACGCGATAGCTCCAACAGCCTAGTGTCCACGATAGCCGGCAGGATGGACAGCCCAATAATGTGGCACTGGATGACGACACATCGTGCGTCATCCAGTTACGTAGATTGATTGTTTGAATTATTTTAATTGATTTTAATTTGGAATGTTTTAATTTAATTTTGATTCAATTTTTATTTAATTTTGATTTTATTTTGATTTAATTTTAATTTTGATTTACTTTTGTTTTAATTTTGATTTAATTTTGATTTAATTTTGTTTTACTTTTAATTTTATTTTAATTTTATTAATTATATTTTGTAATTCTTATTTTCTATGGACCCTGGTCTGAAATAAAGTTATTATTTTTTTTTTTCTTTTTTCTCGGAACCATTGGGTCCCGGTCCTTTGGAAGGCGTACGAGGGGCTGAAGCCAACTCGCAGAGGCCCCTTAGGAAATTTTAATGATATGCGGCACCAACCGACGATTATCCCTGTATGCGCTATGCAAGTGCACCCAAGGATAACCCCCGGTTGGTGTAGGACTATTGCAGGATATGGAAAAATAAAAAGTTGGACTATGGGTTTGGGTGGCTAAAGTGGACTGGTTACCAAGAACTATGGAATAACTACGACCCCTGCCTGATCAATGTTTTATATATACACGGATAAAATGGCAGGGGGTGACTTGCACACTCAACAATGGGCCCCCGGAAACGGTCGCTAGCACATAGTGACGTAGCAACAAGGGGGCAACATGTCCTGAGGTGCTTATGAGGAGTGGAGAGGTATTCTACGGCTATCAGGACAATTATTATTATTATTTCCTTTATTTAATTGTATGTACATATAAATTATATTTTTAAATATTAGAATATAAAAACATAAAAACATTTAAAAATATAAAAAATAGTAGCCCACCGGTATCGGGAACAGGGTCCAAGCTACCGGCGGTCAGGGCTCCAGAGAGAGGAACCTCCTGACAATGCGAGCCGTGTCCAGAAGTACCGCTTTCTGAATCAAGCCCTTGATCCAGCTGCCCAACGAGAGCCTCTTCAGGTGTTGGTCGAGGCTCTTGGCTATTAGTCCATTGGCTGTTACGACTATCGGCACAATGATTGCTGAGTCAACATCCCACATGTCGACAACCTCGTGAGCCAAGTCAAGATACTTGATCTGTTTATCTTTCTCGGCTTTCACGAGGTTCTCATCATGCGGGACGGTTATATCAACAATCATTGCGCGTCGCTCTGATCGATCCACCACCACTATATCAGGCTTATTGGCAATAATAGTCCTGTCAGTGATGATGGATCGATCCCAATATAATGTGATATTACCATTTTCGAGAACTGGGTCGGGCACATACCTGTAGTACGGCACCTCCGATTCCACAAGGCTGTATTTCAGAGCAAGTTGCTGATGGATTATCCTGGCTACAAGGTTGTGTCTATGCAAGTACTCTCCGTTAGCTAGACGAGAACACCCGGAGATAATATGCCTGATTGATTCTCCCGGCCGGTGGCATGCCCGACAGATGTCAACCGTGCCGTCTTTCACAATAAATCTCCGGTAATTGTTCGTCATCATAACTTCGTCCATAATTGCACAGACAAAACCTTCGGTTTCTCCAAAGAGGTCACCGAAACGCAGCCAGGCTACGGACGCTAGTAAATCTACATCGGGTCCATGTAGGGCCCGGAAAAAGCGTCCGTGAAGCTCCTTACTCTGCCATACCTCCATGCGATCATTAGTGTCAAGCACTACTGGTTTGCGCCAGTTCTCTTTACCCAAGGAGAGCGGGGTGAGGCCCTTGTCCACCGCGACTACATCCCGATGCATCCCCACGTCGGTTTCTAAGAAATATTCCCTGAGACTGCATATCTCGCGATTGTGGAGAGTCTTAGCATTTAAAAAGCCTCGACCTCCACACTTTCGCGGGATATACAGCCTCATTACCGATGACCGTGGGTGATGCATTCGATTTGCAGTCAGCAGTGTACGGACCTTCCTATCCAGGGCGTCGAGTTCGGTCTGAGTCCATTTGAGTATGCCGAAAGAGTACATCAGAACCGGCATGACCCAACCATTGAAGGCGCGCACCTTGTTTCCGCCTGAAAGAAGACTATTAAATACTTTTTTCAGGCGGCCAAAGAAGCGCTCTTTCAATGATTGCTTCATGTCAGTAACATTGATGCCCAACGCTTCCGACATACCCAAATACTTATAGGTTTCGGATGCGGAGAGGGCTCGAAGGTTTGTGGAGTCCGAGAGTTGGGTCCCCACGGATTCCACAATCTCCCCTCGCTTTACATGCATGACCGCACATTTGTCCACACCAAATTCCATCCTGATGGCGCTACTGAAAGTTTCAGTAATTTTCAGTAGCTCCATCAGTTGCAATTTGTTGGGAGCAAAGAGTTTTAGGTCATCCATGTAAAGGAGGTGAGATATAACCTGACCACCTCTCCTCAGCCGATAGCCTAGACCTGAATCCTCCAGCAGTGTGCTTAGAGGATTCAAGGCTAAGCAGAACCAAAGCGGACTCAAGCTGTCGCCCTGGAATATGCCTCGCTCGATCCTTATCGGCTCGCTATTCCTCTGGATATTTCGACATCCTGGATAGCGAAGGACCGTCCTCCATTGCCCCATACACGACATCAGGAAGGTGCGTAGAGTTGTATCTACTTTATACAACCCCAGCACCCTCATGAGCCATGTATGCGGCACCGAGTCATAGGCCTTCTTATAATCTATCCAACATGTCGACAGATCCTTTCGGAAACGACGAACCTGTTGGCTAATGGTCGTATCAATGAGGAGTAGCTCCTTAGTACCGCGGGACCCGTTCCTGCATCCATTTTGAGAGGCAGACATGATGGAGTTGGTGTTTATATGTTTGTCAATTTTAACTCTCAAAATGGATGTAAGAACTTTATAGACCGTCGGTAAACACGTGATCGGTCTATAATTTTTGGGTTCCGCGGTGCTACCTGATTTATGGAGCAGGTGGGTAATTCCTGTCGTTAGGAACTGGGGTAGCGAACCAGTCTCCAAAGCAGTCTGGAACTGAGATGCCAAGCGAGCGTGTGACCTTGTGAACCACTTGATCCAAAAGTTGTGCAGTCCATCCGGCCCTGGAGATTTCCAGTTAGGCAACGGACGGACTGCACGAGCTACATCTTGGGGGCAGATGGTAATAGCCCCCATTTCTGGTATTGGATCACAGGCTCGCTCGACTTCCCGAGTCCAGTCACTTTCGGTGTGACTGACAGGCACCGACCAGATACTGCGCCAGAAAGAACACATGGCATCATCATCTGGCAGGCACGCGTCAGTCACACTTTGGTCCGGTCGCTCCCAATCCCTATAAACCCACCTTTGATCACTCTGGAAGGTGCGATTCTGAGTGTATCGCTCTACTCGCCGCTTATACCGACGGATACGGTTTGCCCATGCATAGACTTTCTGCTTCAGGAAGTCGATGCGCTCCGTGACACAAGACATATAGTCTTGAGGACTGATATCAGTCCCCAAGAATGCCCGTCTCACAAAGCGCATCACTCTAGGGCGAGTATTGCCCTCCCTGAAGCAGGTTAGTTTGCCGATGAGCGCTCTGGCCTCACCAATACGGCGTTCAATTCTGCACTGCCAAGCTGGTACGGCTGGTTTCGGTCGTGTAGCTCTAGAGTCATTAGCAAATTTGACGTGAGCTACACGACATGCCGCTACAGCCGCGCAGTACAGAATCGAATGAGTATCGGTGAGGTCTTCGCAGCCATCAAAATAGTTTGACAACTGCGAATCCAGAACCGCCACCAGCGCCCTATTTTTGTTATGCATGGGCAAACGAGGTAAGCGTGGCCTAAGTTCGGGCGACATGAAGCGATATTCCTGAATCGCATCCTCCAAAGTACTCCTCAATTCCTCATTACATTGGGTACTTACGTTTGTAGCCCTGTCATTACTCCCCTCGTCAGCATGACTCGTATTAGACTGTGGTAGTACTACAGCAGTCTGCGACTGAGGGGCGATGACATGGCTACTCTGCATTTCATTTCGCAGGCGATCAAGTACAGTGTCATCCAACATATGATTACGCTGGATGACCCGCACCTGATCCGATAGTCGTTGTGCCGAAACGTTGACAGCTGGTTCAAACACCTGAAAAAGAGAGAGCATCCGAACACGGTACGCGGTCAGATTGTTTCCCCCCTCTGTAGCCCCATAGTATGAGCGCATGACATTTTCATTGATGGATTGTGTCCATCTCATGCGCTGCACACTTCCGCCGGGAGCTGGGACCCTATCAGAGGCCGGTGGGCCTCGAGGTCCTAAGCCGTCCGGCGGCCGGCGTCCTCCCCGTCGACGAGCAGGTGGTGGCGTCGTGGGCGGAGAGAAGTACTCGTCGCTCGAGCTCGACGCAACTGCCGCGGCCGGTGTCGTCACAGCGCTCACAGTGAGACTGGGTACCGGCGGCGGCGAGGCGGAGCTGAGCGAAGAGTCCGGAGGTGGTAGGCGTGCTTTACGTAAAGCTGACCTTGTCAACATATTTTCGTTTTATTTGTTTGATTTTACCGGAGGTGACATGACAGATGTCACCTCCGGTTCGGCAGTTTTTGACGAAACATTGAAACATTGTTCATGGTATTTTTCCTATTGATATAAATTTAAATTGTATTGAAATGGTATTTGGGTTTAGGTTGTAGGATTTCACAATAAAACTGCTTCTAAAATTTAATTAAACTGTAAATTATCAGAACGAATTTATTTGTTGACGTTGCTGGGTTGGTGTTGCCAGCTATTATTATTATTATTATTTGCAAAATATGAGTACAGTACATGATAAATTGATGAAGCAAACATGAAAAAATACCAAGTTCATCCGTATTTTACTATAAGGCATGTAAAAATGTCAAAATTTTAACATTTGAAACTAACAGTTAACAAAAACACATTTTTATTGATAATATAGTAAAAATTAAATAGAGGCCATTGCATACAGTACAGATTTCTTTTTTAATTAAATTGATATTTATTTCTATAAGTAGGTTTGTGCAAACACTTTAACATGCAAATAATATTAACAAAATAAGAACTACATGAGGTCGGTGTAACCTATCCGACTATTTTGATAAGAAATACCTACAGAAAAAAAATATAATTTAACAAAATATCAGTGACGTTAAAATATTGCCATCAATTTCCAGGTGGGACAGCGTAATCCTCATGACGCCCGAGGAGCGTCAGGCCAAGCGTCACCAAGAGGCGCGCGCGGCCCCCGCGGCCCCCGCCGGCCCGGACGCGGCCGCCGCGCCCGACGCGCGCACGCACGCGCAGCGCGTGGACGCGTGCCACGTGGGCGACGACGACATCGTGGACAACCTGAACGAAGCCGCCATCACCAACCTGGTTGAACATCCGCAGCAGCTGAGGCCGCCAAGTAAGTCATCTATACTACTCACCAGCTTATACCCGCGACTTCATCCGCGTGAAATTTCACCCTCCCCTCATTCACCCTCTTAGAGGTAGAATTTCGAAAAACCCTTTCTTAGTGGACACGTACTCTTCACAAAGAACACACCCTCCAAATATCATGTCTCAGGACCAGCGGTTTACGCTGTGCGTTGATATATCAGTCAAGTCAGGACTTTATACTGAAAGTTTTTATACCTCATAACTTAACAGAGGCCCAAAAACTCCGTCGTGTTCATTGGTGTCGTGAAATGGTTCAAAGATTTAACCGAGGTGACTTAACGCTGTGTTCGACATACTTACGTTTGACGAAACCTGGATTTATTGTTATGATCCTAAAACTAAGAAACAGTCTGCTGTCTGGGTGTTCCTTCCGAGGAGTTGCCAACTAAAATGAAGAGAGGTCGAACCGTGAGAAAAAAGATGGTGGCCTGGTTCTTCGGAAGGACAGGTCATTACGCAACAATTATTTTAGACGATCGAAAAACAGTTACTGCTGAGTGGTACACTAACATTTGTTTGCCACTTGTCTTCAACAATCGACTACTTGACGACGTCAGACGTGGAATTACTGGGTCACCCGCCCTATAGCCCCGACCTTGCGATTTTTATTTATTTCCGAAAATAAACGAAAAATTTCGAGGAAAACGTTTTATGGACGCCGAGGATGCAGTGGCTGTGTTTCAAAATGCCGTCGAAGGACGAGTGGGTAAAGTGCTTTTCTCTCTCAATGGTTCCATCCATGTATTGATGTAAATGGACACTATTTTGAAAAGATATAATAAAACCAATAACTTGCTAGTTTGTTCAGTTTTTGATTTTCTAAAAACTTTCAGTGTCACCCTCGTACAAACTTACTTAGAAATAAACCTGAAGACTTTGTTTGAACGCACTAACACAATTTTTACCCTTTTAGAGAATTAGGGAGGACGCCTACGAGCAACTTTTTTGTCTCTGTCGCTATGTCCCGGCTGTCATTCGTGGATCTTTGACAGTTGTTACCCGAAAGTCTGACAACCAGTCTTACCAAGGGGTATCATATTACCCAGTAACTGGGTTGTGGAGGTCAGATAGGCAGTCGCTCCATGTAAAATACTGGTATTCAGCTGCATCCGGTTAGACTGGAAGCCGACCCCCAATATTGTTGGGAAAAGGCTAGGCAGATGACGATTTTTTTTTTTTTATAGTATTATTTTATACGAACATACAGGCTATAGGCACTCTCGTACCCAGAAACCTTTTCAAAAATATGGATTAGTGATCGCAGTATGATCTTTGTTATCAACTTAAATTTCTGAAGGGCGCCTACTTGTACAAGCGCTCGTAACGAAACCATAGCGAGATCTAATTCGATCCCAACGCCATCTATCGAGCGAGGCGACAACTCGCGGTGATTTTTGGAGTTTTACTTTAGGGTTTTTTTTTGTTGAATTCGTACGTGATTTTGTTTGTTATTTAGGGCTGTTTTGTGGAATTTTTTTTGTTGTGAATTTTGGTGTTTTTTAGGAATTTTTTGTGTTGAAAAATGGCATATTCTGATCTCGGAAATAATTCCTTTCATGTAGTTTATTTTTCAATGTTTTAGTAAGTTTCTGTGTTATTTTGCTGTTTATTATATTAATTTTGTTTAGAAGGATGATTTTTAGGGTTCCGTACCCAAAGGGTAAAAACGGGACCCTATTTCTAAGACTTCGCTATCTGTCCGTCTGTCACCAGGCTGTTTCTATCTCAAGAACCGCGATAGCTAGACAGTTGAAATTTTCACAAATTATGTATTTCTGTTGCCGCTATAACAACAAATACTAAAAACAAAATAAAATGAATATTTAAGGGGGGCTTGATATATATGCTGAGCGGGAGTGGAAGGAAACAACCGCCTTGCTTGAACACTAGTTTAATACTGTAGCCACACACACACATGCGCCGCGCGGCGCGCGCGCTGACTTCATACATGTCACTCCTTCACACTTAAATTTTGAACCCTGGTGACAATATTTAATAATTTTAACTATATAATATAACTAATTAAGTTACCATAAATGAGCCGAACACAACACAAAACCGTTAAAAGTATTTCTTATAATCTACCTCCTTCCTATTGCGCTTTGGGCGCGAGAGTTTGGGTGATGGAGCGCGCGGTACGTCAACATTACACTCTTCCGTACTTCGAGACTGATTACCCTCGGACACGAGCACCTCGGGCTGCGCTGCCGGTGACGGCGGCGATGCTAAATTATCAGCGTTCCCTCCCTCACTCTCAATCACCTCACAATCACGCCATTCATCCCCATCACCATCATCTGCGACACATTCCGCATTGGGTGCAACAGGTGCGACATTAGTTTCAGTTGCCACGGGTGAGCTCATAGCCAATTGCTCGCTAGATACTGTAGGTAATTCTGTATTTTGACTGGAACTAGTTGTACTGGAAATGTCGGGTGACTGTTGCTGATGTGGCACCTTAACATCTGTTATTTCTGTGGGCTGATTGCTACCAGTATATTTCAGTAACTGATCTACATGCCTTATGCAGTGATGATCTAAGTCATTTATATAAACTTTGTACATTTTATTGCCAATTCTGTGTTTTATTTTACCTAACTGCCATGTTTCTTTCCGTGCCCTGTACCATCGGGTCCAAACCACATCACCCGTCATAAATTGTCTTTTCCCGGGCTCCGCCGAAGTATCGACGTGCGTAGCCTCGCTTGATGGTAAAACTAAATCGAGACGTGATCGTAGATTTCTACCAAACATTAATTTTGCTGGTGTTTCCCCAGTGGTACAGTGCACGGTATTTCTGTAATTAAACAAATATCCTAATAACAATTCATTGATTTGATGCAACGGTAAGTTATCTTTTAAAATACATTTTAGCATTTTTTTACAAATTCTCACCGAATTTTCGGCTTGGCCATTACTGGGCGGATGGTAAATGGGCGTCGTCATGTATTTAATACCATTTGCAGAGCAAAACGTCTTGAACTCGTCCGAATTTATCTTGACGTCATTATCTGATACCAACAAATTCGGTACACCAAAGGTTGAAAAAATTCCCTTGAGTTTAGTAATCAGAGCCTTAGTTGTAGTACCATTATGCATGTGTAAACATTCTACCCATTTACTGTAAGAATCTACAACCACGAGATATACCCTCTGCCCTACCGTCATATAATCGATGTGCACGCGCTGCCAGGCGGCGGCGGCGGCGGGCCAGGGCGCGGGGAAATCGCGCGGCGGTGCAGGCCGCACGCTCGCGCACGTGCCGCAGGACCCTATCCAACGCTCGATGTCGCCGTCGATGCCGGGCCACCACATCCTACTTCGTGCATTACTTTTAGTTTTAATTATACCTAAGTGGGTATCGTGCAATTCACGTAGCATTTTATCTCTTAGTATAGACGGTATAACTATTCTGTGACCCCTAAAAAGGCAACCTTTCTCGTACTGCAAATCGGACTTGCACTGAAAATAAGGGGAAACAGATTTACAAATTATTTTTCGAGGCCAACCTTTCTGCATGTACCTAGCGACAGTTTGGATCACCGTATCGTTCTCCGTTGCCTGTTTTATGTCGCGTGTCGTCGTAGCGGGCGACGCTTCATCTAAAAACTTGAGTGTGTAATAGGTATCTACATTATTATCGATCTCTTCAGACTTGTTTGTGCATTTTAAAGGCGCGCGGGAAAAATAATCTGCTACTAAATTATTGTCACCGGATACATATTGTACTACATAATTATATGCCGATAACGTAATAGCATATCTCTGTAGTCTTAGAGCTGTCGTTACCGGTATACCCGTTTTGTTATTAAAAATGGAAACCAAAGGCCTATGATCGGTTTTTAAAATGAATGGCTCACTGCGACCGTACAGATACTGATGGAACCTTTTCACACCAAATATTATCGCAGTCGCCTCTTTCTGTATCTGACTATAGTTTCGTTCGCTAGCGGTAAGCGAGCGTGATGCATACGCGAGTGGTCGCTCATGAGTGTCGTCGTGCCCGCGCTGCGAGAGCACCGCACCGAGCCCGCTTGGGCCCGCGTCCACCGTGAGCACGAGCTGCGCCGTCGGCTCGAAATGCGCTAATACGCGCTCTGAGGCTAGTTCCCGTCGCACCGCCACCATAGCTTGCCGCTGCCTGTCTCCCCACTCCCAAGGCACATCGCTCCGTAATAGTTCGTGGAGAGGACTGAGTACTGACGAAGCATTAGGGATAAAATTCCTATAATAATTAACAACGCCTAGAAATCTTTTTACCTCGGTAACATTGGTCGGCTCGGGGGCGCTTAGTATTGCCTTGACCTTTTCTGGACTCGTCATTAGTCCCGCTTTACTAATCACGTAGCCTAAGTACAGTACGCTTTGTTTGAAAAACTGACACTTGTCCTTTTGAAGACGTAGACCGGCATCGCTTAATCTTCCTAAAACTTCCGTTAGCCTTTTAATGTGCGAGTTTCTATCGGGACCCGTAATGCATATGTCATCGAGCCAGACACAGACTCCGTCTATTCCCGCTAATAGTGTCTCCATGGACTTTTGAAAAATAGCGGGTGCGTTAGCCAGGCCGTAAACTAAACGTGTAAATTTGTATAGACCTTTATGAGTATTAATTGCCGTTAGTTCCTGTGATGACTCTTCGAATATAAATTGATTGTATGCATTTTTTAGATCTATTTTACTATAAAGCTCGCCCCCTCCAATCTTAGCAAAAACCTCTTCAATTCTAGGTAATGGGTATTTATCAATTACAAGGTCTTTATTAAGTGTTACCGAAAAGTCCCCCGCGATTCTGACTTGCCCATTTTCCTTTAACACCGGCACTATTGGAGTGGCGTATTGCGCGTGATTTATTGACACCAAAATACCTAGACCTACTAACCGCTCTAATTCACGTTCGACCTTATCCCTTAGGGCAAAAGGTACACTTCGTGGCTTAAAAAACTTAGGAACAGAATTTTCTTTTAGTTGTAGGGTAACTTTAAATTTATTAAATGAACCCAACTCATCTCGCCATAGATCTGGATATTTTTCCTGCAATTCCAGTATATCTTTATCGCTATTTACTAAAGAGTTAATGTTAGTTGATATTATTAAATTAAAAGCGGTCATGAAATCCCTACCCAACAATGGAGGACCTCCATTTTTAACTACGAAAACTTTAATTTCTCTTTGTAATTTATTAAATTTTGCTTTAGTAGTGAAAAATCCCAGTGGAGAGATTTTATGACCGTTGTACAAGCACATCTTTACATTGCAATTTTGTAGCGGGTACTGCGAGAACTTTTTAAAATAATATTTATCAGAAATAACAGTGCTACCCGATCCTGAATCTAGTTCCATTGTAATGAACTGATCACCTAAAACTAATTCAATTTCAATAGGCTTATCAGCCGCGTACCTTATGTTAAAATTCTGGCACTCCTCACAACACTTGTCCTGGGGCTGGTTACCGCTACTTCCTTCATTTGAGTCTACATGATATACACGTGTGTTTTTAGAATTACCGCACACTTTTTTTAAATGGCCTTTTACACCACACTTTTGGCACGTATAACCCTTAAACCGACACTTTTCGCCACTATGGTTTTTCATGCCGCAAACCTCGCAACGCTCTGTATCACGGCGGGTTGCTGCATCAGCACCACCTGCACCACGTCCACGGCTAGCTTGTCCCTGGAACTTCGCGCGGAATACTGGCTCCTCCTTGATAGGAATATTGGCCTCCGAACTGCTGCTTAACAAGGCCTTTGCCTCCTTGGCACACGCTACCTGCTCCGCCATTTCAATAGCCCGCGACAACGTGAGCGTCGACGGTTCCTGCTCGAACAGCTTGTCGCGTTCTGGACCTGCACTCAGGCCGAGGACAAAACGATCTCTCAAGTTCGTTTCTAGAGCGGTGCCGAAGTCGCAATAAGTTGCCAAACCTCTTAATCGCGCCGCCCATTCTCCAACGGTTTCGCCTGTTGTTCTGCTGGCACCAAAAAATTTCGCCTTATCCACAAATGTGCACTTTTTAGGCTTGAAATGGCTGTCGAGTAATCCCACTAGGTTCTCGTAGCTCAGCGCTTCCAACTCCTTTGGAAACGCTAGGTTAAGAAGTAGACGATACGTCTCCTCCGTAAGATGGCACAGTAATATTCCACTCTTCACATCGTCTTTAACACCGTTGATTTTCAAAAACTGCGTTAATTTTCCCTTATAAATTTGCCAATCGCTGGTCTTGTGGTCAAATGAAGTCAAATTTCCAAGATACGCGTTCATTTTTATATTATAATCGTAGGTATTCGTTCGTACACCTCGTCGCCAATGATATATATGCTGAGCGGGAGTGGAAGGAAACAACCGCCTTGCTTGAACACTAGTTTAATACTGTAGCCACACACACACATGCGCCGCGCGGCGCGCGCGCTGACTTCATACATGTCAGGGCTCCCATACAACAAACCCGTTTTTTTCGGCGTTTTCGCCTTGTGGTACGGAACCCTTCGTGTGCGATTCCGACTCGCACTTGGCCAGTTTTTTTTTTACCGGTTCCAAATTTTTACAGGGTTTTCTACCTATGAACAAAAAAATAATCAGCTGTTTCATACATTTTGGTCAAATAGGTCAAACTGTTGTATGAAACACCGATTTTTTTTTCGTCATTTCAGTGTTGGTCCCATAGTGAAAGTTGTTCACATTCGTAGGTAGAACACCCTGTAAAAATTAGGAACCTGTTTCCTGCGGCATTCACAAGGTCGTCGGTCCACCTTGTGGGAGGCCTTCCAACGCTACGTCTTCCGGTACGCGGTCGCCACTCCAGAACCTTTCGGCCCCATCGGCCATCTGTTCTGCGAGCAATGTGCCCTCTGCGAGCAAAGTGCCCTGCCCACTGCCACTTAAGTTTGGCAATTCTTCGGGCTATGTCGGTTACCTTGGTTCTCCTGCGGATCTCCTCATTCCTGATTCGATCACGCAGGGAAACTTCAAGCATAGCCCTCTCTATTGCCCTTTGGTTTGGTTGACATACGTACGTTTTTGTTTATAGAAACCTAGCATTAATGGCCTCTTTGGCCATTATGATTTGAAATCATCTTTGGCCATTATGATTTGAAATCAAATTAATGGTTTGACTTTGACTTTTGTTTTTGACTTTGAGAAATAAACACCATTTATCATAAAGGCCGATTCGAAGGACGTTTACGGGACAATATGAAATATGATAAGTGAAATAAAATATGCCACAAGTATTATATTAATTTATTTACATTAAACGCAATTGCTTAATTAATATCTTACATATTTCCTTATAACGAAGATAAAACTAATAAAATTATACTTAATTAAAACATATTAGTTCGACAAACAGGAAACTATTTTAGTTAATAGTCAAATGATATCATTGTTTTATTAAAACATCACCTGTATTTTCTGATATAGTATTTTTTTTTTTTCTTCTTACGGAGCGACTCGCGCTTTACTTGTGGTATTCAAGTGTATTCAAACGCGCTGCATGTAAAGGCGAGTAGCGTCAGCACATAACACATACACAGTCCGACTTCGTCTTTGTCGTTGGGTTCGCATTTTCGTTGTTTGCCACCGACTTCCGAAATCAAAGTTATTTATCACTTTATAGTGTCTTTTTTGGAAGTCGGTTGTTTTTTTTGTAAAAAAGCTTTTATTTTTCACTTTTAAGTTGTACTCACCCCACACGAATTCATATAACACTACTTGCTATGTAAATATCAGTGACAGGAAGTCATTACAAGATCATCAAAATAAAGTATGTGGCAAAAATACGTATTATTGAAGATAACTCAAAAACTACCCAAGCAAAGTTAATGAAATTTATATGGGACGACCACTGAGGTATACTCTATCCATTAAAAAAAAACGAGTGTGCTTATGACCACACGACTGAAGTGAAACTTAAAGAGAGAAAGAAAATGTGCGCGCGCACTGCTGTCTCTTGCCTATATCCCCCACTTAACTTCCGTTCGCCTTGCCCGATCACACTTTTCGTAACGCTTACGTCTGGTTGGCTCTGAAGACCATACCGTTACACGGTAACCAACACGCATACAGCTCAGGTAAGTCGACTGAATCCGCCCTACATCTGGTAGTCAGCCAGATAGAGGAAGCGATTCATCAGAAAGGCACTTGTCTGGGCACTTTCATAGACATCGAAGGAGCCTTCGACAAAACCAACTTCTCCAGTATCAACAGCGCCCTCTCCAGACATGGAGTAGAACAGGTACTAACGGACTGGATCACAAACATGTTAAGTAAACGAGTGGTTCGCCTTGAAGGTGAGCAGCAGCTGGCCATGATAGCCAGAGGATGCCCCCAGGGTGGGGTCGTGTCCCCCCTTCTATGGAATCTGGTGATTAATGACCTCATCACCAAACTCAACGCCAACCGCTTCTACACAGTAGGTTATGCCGACGACCTTGCAATCCTGGTTTCGGGGAAGGTAACGGGCACGATATGCAACCTCACTCAGCAAGCGCTACGTATCGTGGAGAGATGGTGCAGGGACTTTGACCTTTCAGTGAACCCCGCTAAAACTGAACTGGTTATGTTTACCCATAAACGAGCGTTAGGGCCTTTTCGCCTACCTAAACTGTTCGATACTGAACTCCAGCTGGCCAACGAAGTCAAGTACCTTGGTGTAACACTAGACAGTAAGTTAAACTGGAGCAGTCATCTGGACAACAAACTGAACAGGGCTTGCATAACCTTTTGGCAGTGCCGGAGAATGATAGGTAAGAAGTGGGGCCTATCCCCAAAAATTACACTCTGGCTGTACACTGCAGTGATCCGCCCCATGATAAGGTACGGAGCTGTGGTTTGGTGGCCTCGCACCAAGCTAGTGACAGCCTCCAACAAACTGCAACGCATGCAAAGACTAGCCTGCATGGCGACTACGGGCTGTATGAGGACTACTCCGACTGCAGCGGTAGAAGCCATCCTGGGAATCCCGCCGCTCCACCTGTTCATACAGCAGGAAGCGACGATGGCGGCAGTACGTCTTAACACACTAAATCTCTGGGGTAAGAGTAATACACCACACACCACGCTGCTCGAGGGACTCCATAAGGATTTCCCCATCACAAAAGCCATAAACGACCGGGTTCCTAAACAATTCATGTTTGATAAAAAATACAAGATCCAGCTTCACGAGGATCGCCTATGCGAGGGGTTGTGCCCCACAGAGCTGCGAATCTTTACGGATGGATCCAAAACAGGTAGTGGCACAGGAGCTGGAATCTTCTCGGAGGAATTCAACATACATATAGCCACACCATTGGGGGTCCACAACACAGTGTTCCAGGCAGAATGCATGGGCATCTCACTAGCCGCTTCAGCCATTATGGCCAGGGAAGTTAAGGAACACTCAATCCGCATACTCTCAGACAGCATGGCTGTTCTGCAAGCGCTGAACAGTTACACAGCTGACTCTGGGCTAATATACGAGTGTCACCAGCGCCTCAACCAGGTGGGTAACCTCAATAATATAACCATTCAATGGATCAAAGGACACAGCGGTTCGCTAGGCAACGATGCAGCCGACGAACTTGCCAGAAGAGGGTCGAGTATGGCACCCGTGGGACCCGAGCCCATCGTGCCACTCCCCTTCGGGTATATACGCACTCTGGTAAGGAAACGCACAAGAGAGCAACACAATAAACTATGGACGGACCAAGGTGAATGCAGGCAGGCGAGGGAGGCACTTCCCACATTGGATGGCCGCCTCACGAAACAGGTTCTCCGTCTAACAAAACAAAAGCTGCGTATAGTTACCGCAGCTTTAACTGGCCACGGGTCATTTAATAAACACCTCTTTGTCATAGGAGTAACGGACAGTCCGTTGTGTAGGGCCTGCATGGAGGACGACGAGACAGCGGCACATGTGCTTCTAAACTGCCCGGTGATCGCCACGTACAGGGCAAAGTACTTCGGTAACCCAGGTACCCTACGTGAGACGGTCAGTAACATCAAGGCGTTGCTGGCCTTCTTTGAGGAGCTGGGGTGGATCGAATAGTCGATTTTCCCACCCATACGCAAAATACGCGCATTGACGTGGAGTTGCGGACACCAGCCCGTAGTACCATTAACGCTTACGTCACGCGTTCGCCAGCTTACTCCCCAAGTCAAGCGTGCGTAAAGAAGTTTCACTTCAAAAAGAATTTTTGAATTCGATTTACAATTGCCGGAGATATAGCGTAACATACATACAAAAAAAACAACACAGTCGAAATTGAGAACCTCCTCCTTTTTGAAGTCGGTTAAAAATATATCTAATTTTCAAAAAGATTTAGCAATGCTTGTCACTGACAGATTGCGACTAGATTTTGAGCGATTTTAAAAACGGGAATCGAGTTTCAGCTACTCATTATCATAGTCAGCCACACAGAATCTACCAAATCTCCTCATAAATTGGGGGCAAGGGATATTACAAATAACACAACCTGCTGCTATTATCATTTTCTCAGTCGTAGTCCCCGTCGAATTTAAATTACTAGGAGTAGTAACAAAAGTGTTGTTGACAGGAGAATAAGGCACAAAAGTGTTGTTGATAGGAGAATAAGGCACAAAAGTGTTGTTGACAGGAGAATAAGGCACAAAAGTGTTGTTGACAGGAGAATAAGGCGCAAAAGTGTTGTTGGGCGTGGCAGATCCGTTGTTAAAGTTAGGAGCGTATGGAGATAAATTGTTAAATGGTGTTGGTTTGTTGTTATTATTGTTGTTGTATACTCCATTGGTTGTCGAATAAGGTAAGTTGTGGATTCCTGTGTTGTTGTTTGCAAAAGGAAAATTGTTGTTGGTTGTTGCTGGTACTGGATTTTGAGTGTAGTTAGGTGGATATGGCGCTAGTAGGTTGGTCCAAGGAACATTGTTGTTGTTACCAGTATTTTTGGGCCTAGGAGTAAACGGTACGGGAATACTGTTATATCCGGGTGTAAAGTTGTTGAATCCGGGTGTATTCGCAGTATATCCGACATATCCGGCAAAGTTTTGTCCGTCCGGATTTTGGTAGTTGTAATAGTATGGTGAGTTATTATTGTTGTATTGATTTCTATATCCGGGTGTAGTGGGTATTCCGTCATTTCCGCTTGCTGTAGTTCCGGGTATGATTTTTGGTCCGTACCCGGGAGGATATCCGTAAGGATACGATCTTATTATTGGTCTGTTATTATTAATAATACCGTTGTATACTCCAGAATTGTTGCTGTTATTTCTCGTTGTGTTAAATAGGAAATTCCAATTCGGATTGAATATATCGTATCGGTTTCCATTCCGAGTTTGACTTCCGTTGTTTTTATGTTCTTGAGTATTATTAAATCTATATAGATCGTTGTTTGTGATTCTAGTTTTTTTGTAGTAAGCGTAGCGTTTATTCCTTTTTAAAAGGTCAGTATTTAAATTGTTACGTATGTTAGTATCTTCTATACTTTTACGCACTCTCATAGCATTTAAAACATCAGTTTTTAAATAATTCTGTACATTTTTATTTGTACTAAAGACTTGTGGTTTTGCAGTATCTTCCACACTTCTTCGTACCCTTATATCAAAGTTGGGTTCTTCAATTTTGATACCATAGTTGTGGTGTTGAGAAAATATGTTGATAAGACCAACTACTAAATAGAGTAACATTTTTGATTTGTTAAGGTACCCAGCTAGATGGGTCGATAAACCTTCAAATGATGACGGTTAGATAGCGTAGCTCGGTGTCCAGCTAATTGGATCGATGATCTTCAAAAGAAGACGGTTCTATAGCGTAGCTCGGTGTCCAGCTAATTGGGTCGATGATCTTCAAAAGATGACGGTTCGATAGCGTAGCTCGGTATCCAGCTAATTGGATCGATGATTTTCAAAAGATGACGGTTCGATAGCGTAGCTCGGTGTCCAGCTAATTAAGTCGATGATCTTCAAAAGATGACGGTTCGATAGCGTAGCTCGGTATCCAGCTAATTGGGTCGATAACCTTCAAAAGATGACGGTACGATAGCGTAGCTCGGCATCCAGCTAATGGGGTCGATAACCTTCAAAAGATGACGGTACGATAGCGTAGCTCAGTATCAAGCTAATTGAGTCGATGCTCTTCAAAAGACGACGGTTCGATAGCGTAGCTAGGTATCCAGCTAAATAAGGCGATGATCTTCAAAAGATGACGGTTCGATAGAGTAGCTCGGTGTCCAGCTAATTGGGTCGATGATCTTCAAAAGATGGCGGTTCGATAGCGTAGCTCGGTATCCAGCTATTTGGGTCTATGATCTTCAAAATATGACGGTTCGATAGCGTAGTTAGGTATCCAGCTAATTAAGTCGATAATCTTCAAAAGATGACGGTTCGATAGCGTAACTCGGTACCCAGCTAATTAGGTCTATAACCTTCAAAAGATGACCGTTCGATAGCGTAGCTCGGTATCCAGCTAATTGGATCGATGATCTTCAAAAGAAGACGGTTCTATAGCGTAGCTCGGTACCCAGCTAATTGTGTCGATGACCTTCAAAAGATGACGGTTCGATAGCGTAGCTCGGTATCCAGCTATTTGGGTCTATGATCTTCAAAATATGACGGTTCGATAGCGTAGTTAGGTATCCAGCTAATTAAGTCGATGATCTTCAAAAGATGACGGTTCTATAGCGTAGCTCGGTACTCAGATAGATGGGTCGATAACCTTCAAAAGATGACGGTTCGGTAGCGTAGTTAGGTATCCAGCTAATTAAGTCGATGATCTTCAAAAGATGACGGTTCTATAGCGTAGCTCGGTACTCAGATAGATGGGTCGATAACCTTCAAAAGATGACGGTTCGGTAGCGTAGCTCAGTATCCAGCTAATTGGGTCGATTATCTTCAAAAGATGACGGTTCGATAGCGTAGGTCGGTGTCCAGCTAATTGGGTCGATTATCTTCAAAAGATGACAGTTCGATAGCGTAGCTCGGTGTCCAGCTAAATAAGGCAATGATCTTCAAAAAACGACGGTTCGATAGCGTAGCTCGGTATCCAGCTAATTGGGTCGATGATCTTCAAAAGATGACTGTTGCAGTCCGGATCAGTAAGACTCGCTTATTAACTTCTGGTCTCAACAAAATAGATGGTATACTTCTAGGCCTGAGTTGGGCGTTACTTGAAATAATTAAATGTACCCAGCTAAATGGGTCGATAACCTTCAAAAGATGGCTGGGACTGTGTGGATCAATTAGTTTTTCTTATCAACTGTTTTGTGGTATCTTCTTGCTAATCAACTTATGGTTTCTACAAAAATAGATGGTATGTTTTCTGAACTGATTAGTTCTCAAGCAGTGTTGCTGTCCCACAAACACTAGGGCAGTTGATATCGTCCAGCGTGTCCTGTTGTCTGCTCCTTATAGGAGTTGGTGGACGCTGCTGAAGATGCCCAGCCCGTAGTCAGATTCTGGGCTGACACTATTTATATTGACATCAACAGGCTAATTAGAAGCAGTAATCATGTATCGTTATAGTTTATTCATAACACTTATGTAAAGGGAGTTGTTTTTACTATATTCACTGATTAGTTTGATTATTTATTATGTTTATTCACTGTAATAGTTTTTCTAACTGAACACAGACAGCTGTGCTTATGTCATTTTGACGTTCGAAAAGTGCTGATTCTTCTAGCCTAATTTGAATAAATGACTTTTGATTTGGAATTGTTTTTTTTTTCACAAAAGCGCTGTAAATGTCAGTTTCAATGTCCACAGATTTTTTATTTGAGAATAATTTTTTTTGAGAGTTTTAAACACTTTTCATATTTTTTAAGTTTTTAAATGTTTCTTGCTCTTTGGTAAAAGTCACAGAAGTCCACAGTTTTCCTTTTAGGATATAGTTTTTTTTTTAACACTATTAAACACTATTCATAAGTTTTTAATGTTCTTAAATATTTCCTTTTGATTAATTCAGTGAATTTCTCAACAGTATTGTAATCCACTTTAAAAAAAATCTTCTGTTTAAATCCGTCTTTAACTATCTTTGCCACTATCCACACAAGAATAAAGTTTTTAACTTCCACGAATGTTTTGATAAAAAACGTCTTTTAAATTCACCTATGACCTCAAAAGGACAGTCCTAAGATACCACTTATTAAAACAACATCTTAAGAGATTATTTTTAAATCACTCTTTAGCACTTTTTGTCACTATCGACACAATTATAAGCATTTTTTAACTTTCACAAATGTTTTGTTTAAAAATTCATTTTATTATTACCTCAAAAAGACTACTTTTCACTTAGCACTATTTTATTTTAAACTTTGTTCCCCTACACAATGTATTTCTCGTTAAACGTTGTGTTACAGACACCAAATGGATGCTGTACTACTAATATTTAATAAACTACAGTATATAATAACAATGATTCGTATTTTAACGAGATGAACAAGAATACCTATATTTATTTGATGTGGTATCCGTCTTATCAGTTAACTGTAAATGACGTAAGCTTGGTTAATTAATTCTTAGTAATTGTTAAAATATAAATTGTTTGTTTGTCATTGTGTTCAATGGCATGCTTTATCTATTTATTTATAGCTTCTGTGTGTGTGTGTGTGTGAATTTTCGCTTAACCCTGAGTCTGCCGGAACGTAGATCTACGCGAGACACAATGGCTTTTTAATTGTGTCTATAATTACGGTACACAAGCGGTTAAGGGGCTTGCAGGACCTAAACGCAAGTTTTAGAAACAATAAAAGTATATGATCGACTACAGTAAACAAAATCAGATAAATATATGATATTCTTCAGGATATATGCTAGGTAGATACTGTGTGAAAACATAATACAACTAATTTGATACAATAGAAAAAAATCATGATGATACCTCTAAAAACTTTCTTTTTACAATAAAAACCATACTAATATACATACAATCATTCAGATTTTTTGTTAGATTATTCTACAAGCAACATACTAAAACTACTGTTTTAATTTTTTTCGCCAAACAATAGATTTTTTGTAAATAAATAATTGCTTCATATTTTGCAATAAATTACCAGCGTTGTGTCATCGCGCTTCTCTTTCTTTTCTATGCAGTCCGACAGTGACCGCGTGAAAAGTAGCCTATATGTTAATCCAGGGTGTCAGCTACCTCCAATATCATTTTCAGCAAATCTACATTAACATTGTTATTCGTAAGGGTGCGTCTAGATTATGTTATACATATAACACATAAACTTATGTTATATAACACATTAACTTAAGTTATATAACGACGGCGAAGTGCCAATACCTCCTTACTGACATTTTTTGAGAAATTCACTTTTTTATCGTTTTGAATTTAAAAGCGTTATTCGCAAGTTTTAGTGAATCGCCTAAGTGTATTTTTAGTGGCAACAGCATTCAATTAAAATGTAGAAATATGTACCTCCCGACTAAACCAACGCAATGTGTCTATTTTTGAACGTTTTTTTCAGTTTGTGTCAATTTTTGACTTTGTCAGTTAGGAGGTATTGACACTTCGCCGTCGATAACACCTCCAAATTATTTAACATTGCTAACTTCTCTATAAAAACATGTTACATAACTATCTTTAATAACATGTTATGTTAAGGTGCGTTCACACTGTGTAACATACCATGTTATTAAACATAGTTATATAACATGATTCAATAGAGAAGTTAGCAATGTTGAATAATTTGGACGTATTATATATTAGCTATTTTTCCTAATATTACATTCTTTATTTCATTGGTTTGTTAGTCTGTAAGCCTTCTTTAAAATAAAATAAATAAATAAGTTTATGTGTTATATGACATAATGTAGACGCACCCTTACACAGCGTGGACGCACCTTTAGGTAAAATTCTCAGTAACGGAAGTTTAAAGTCCGCTTCTATAAAAATAATATATCATTATTATTGGACTTCAAGGAATCGATGTATCATTGAACATTTCAAAGTAATAAATAAAACATTGGAATTCATTTTATAGAACAGTTACTCATATCACGTGGGTGTTAAAAATAAGCTATTGCAGTCAAGTTAACTGGCGGGGCTAAATAAGGCGAGGTTTGCATAATGCAGAAGAAATCCATACTTGTGAAATGTGACAAAAATTGTGACCCAAATACAATCCTACAGAATACTCTCCAGACAGTAACACTTTGGCTACAAGATCACAACTTAGAAATTAACTGGAATAAAACAAAAATGATGCAACTCAGATCTCAGATCGTATAAAAGCCCTCCCCTTAGTTCAAATGTAATTTTTAATGAAATCCCTATAGAAACAGTAACTACATTTAACCTACTCGGTATAAACATAGACACACATCACAATTGGAAAAACCACGTAGAAAAAGTTAAATCTAAATTATCAAAATTTACGGTTGAGGTCTATGATGGAACGAGCTTGCCCAGAAGATGCCTAAGGCACTGGAACTCCCACGCATCGACGAAACAGCAGCCTGCTTGACGCCGGACTCCGGTGGGAGGGTGGTCGCAAACCAGGCGGGCGTTAGCCCTACCACCGCAAGCGAAGAATTGGCCAGTCAAATAAGGTGTTGGGTGTGACTGTCCAGGATGCGCCGAGCGTTCGGTTCAGTTGAGTAACTGGCGGAACAAACTGCGCTACACGAGGAGGCTTCTTCATGCATCACAAAACGTTGGACTCGCACACGAAGGGTTCCGTCCGTGCCACAAGGCAAAAATAGCCCAAAAAACATATTTCTTGTACGCAGACCTGACATACGGCAAATAATTTAATGGCAGTGTTTAAACGGCAGTGTCTCGTGATTGTTAATTACTTTGCATACCTACTATTATATAGGTGGGGCCCGTGGCTTGATAATATACAGCCGCACAGGTCGATCGATCAGGTTAAGCTACGCTTGCCGCGGTTGGTCTGTGGATGGGTGACCATCTTTACATACCGTGACCCCTCCGTGCCTCGGAAAGCACGTTAAGCCATTGGTCCCGGCTGTCATTCGTGGATCTTTGACAGTCGTTACGGGTAGTCAGAAACCCGAAAGTCTGACAATCAGTCTTACCAGGGGTATCGTATTACCCAAGTAACTGGGTTGTGGAGGTCAGATAGGCAGTCGCTCCATGTAAAATACTGGTATTCAGCTGCATCCGGTTAGACTGGAAGCCGACCCCAACATGGTTGGGAAAAGGCAGGCAGATGATGATGATGATGCATACGTTAACTGTAGTAACGGACATAATAAACTGCTCCATAGTGACGTCTACTTTCCCGGAGCTATGGAAAATTGCCTCCGTTAGGCCCTTGCCAAAAAATTCTAATCCTTCCACTTTAAAAGACCTACGCCCTATAAGTATATTACCATGTCTATCCAAAGTATTAGAAAAAGTCGTTAGCCGCCAATTAACATTTTTTTTGGAACAAAATAACGTTTTACCTGATTTACAATCTGGTTTCAGAAAGCAGCGCAGTACATCTACTGCTTTACTGGATGTTACTGATAATATATTGTCTGCCCAAGATAGAGGAATGTGTTCATTGCTGGTTTTACTCGATTTTTCCCGTGCATTTGACGCAATAAATATACCGCTATTACTATCCAAGTTAAATTATTATGGTTTCGACGCCGGCGCTGTGCAATGGTTCCGCAGCTATCTAACTAATAGGGAGCAACTTGTTGACTTGCGTTTGGGTGACGGCACTACCCTTAGATCGACGCGTATTTCTGTAGACAGAGGAGTCCCGCAGGGCTCCATATTGGGCCCGATTCTCTTTATTTTGTACTGTGCGGATATTGTAAAGTGCCTCCAGATATGCAAGTACCATATATACGCCGACGATGTCCAACTTTATATATCTTTTAGACCAGACGAGTATAATAGTGCCATTAAGGACCTTAACGATGATCTTCAAAGAATCGCCGCCTGGTCAGAGAAGAACTGCCTGTCGTTAAATCCAATAAAAACGAAATATATGGTATTTGGCACAAGACAGCAGTTGGCTCGACTACCTGTGACATTCGACTTGAGACTTATGGGTGAACCAATTGAGCGAGTGTATGAGGCGCGGAATTTAGGTGTGATTATGGATAAAGACCTACGTTTTGAGAAACACGTAGCAGACTCTGTTAGAAACTGTTTTTATCGCTTAAAGGTTTTATATAATATGAGGCCTTATTTATCCGAAAAACTACGGGAACAGCTAGTGGAAACCCTGGTTCTGTCCAGGTTGAACTACGCTGACACTGTTTACGGCCCGCGCCTATTAGCTCGTACAGACCGCCTCATCCAAAGGGTACAAAACGCTTGTGCTCGGTTTTGTTATAATATTCCTCGCAGAAGCCATGTAACTCCTTTTCTAAACAGGCACCGTATACTGAAGATGAAGTCCAGACGCAAACTACACTTGGCTTGCCTTCTGTTCGGTGTTGTTAAATATCAAAAACCGGACTACCTTTACAACAAGCTAAGTTGGGTTGCGAGTAGACGGGAATGCGGGAGAAGGCAATGCTCACAACAACTCTCGACTCAGTCTCAGGGTACGGCTGCTTTTAGAGGCAGCTTTCGTTATGCGGCTTCCAAAGTATGGAATAACTTGCCACCGCCAATTAGAGTAATTAACTCAATATATGTTTTCAAACGACGCTTACGGCAGTACCTCATAGAAGCGCAAAGGGAGCTAGATATGGTCACAGTAAATGTCTCAATTATATGATGTATGAGTTGAGTAGGTATGCGTCAGTGTTTCTGTCGGTGAATGTCGCGATGACATTACAGTGCACGGATTAGTAGAAAATTATTATTATGATAATGCGTTGCAGCATGGAAGTCAGGCATCGTTTAAATTAAAACAGGTTCACGTTCTGACTCGTTTCGTAATTTCTTTATTTGTTTAAGAAGGTCTATCATGCGGCCATCTCACTTATTTATGTATCAGTATTTTTATTTATTTATTTTTTTGCAATGTTACTCAATATTGTTTACATGTGACACAAATTTATTTTTATTCATTTATTTAATTATGCATACACACGTCACGTTACAGTATAAAACTGATTTACATCCGTCACCTCACACATCAGGTCCAGTTGAAAACCAGCGTCAGGCACTAGTTGTCTGGCATTTTTTGCTGAACTGGGCCTTTTTGGCGCAGCCGTGAGGCACACATTCCTGCTAATTTATTACATCGGACTTTGCACTTTTGATTTTTATCTTTTTTTTTTATTTATTTCTGTTTTTATCTGATGTACCTACTTACGATTATTACCTATCTGGTGTATTGTGTGTCTTTTAGTCTGTGCTAAATAAATGTATTTTCTTTCTTTCTTTCTTCTTTCTTTATGATGACCTACTATTATATAGACACAAGTTCTTCTAACTGAACAGACAGCTGTGCTGCTGGGGAATTCTTTGCGCCACTTTTTCCCAGCGAAAGCACTAGGATGTTGTGAAGGTCGATCGTGCCGGGGGACTGTCTTATGTAATTTTTGCGAAGGCAAGCGATGCGAATGATGCGATGCGACATGGTGGGACGAGATAAGACATTTTACGCGGGCGAAGTCGCGGGCAGAACCTATAGTCCGACTTTTAATTAGCTGCAGTAAAATGACACTTTTTAATAACTCATTTCGGACTGAGTTTAGAGATATGCATATCAAATAAGTTTCGTTTGTTACACTATTCTGTACTAGAAAAACAAGATATGGTTGCGGTACGCCAAACTTAGTAATTTAAGGTGCACTAGTCGATATTTTTTCTATACAAACTTCGGGAGAGTATTACTCTACTGTTTGACATTGTGCATCTAAACTTAAACATGATATGGTTTTGATTTATTATTAATTTTGTTTCTACGGAAAAAGAATAGTAAAATAAAAATCCATTAAAAAGTTATGAGCCAAGAAACATTCGTTTTTCCTGCTATTTTTAACGTAACTTTGGGTGTAAATAAGTAACAAAAGAACAGTAAAATCTTCAAAATCAAGTCCGTACCGACAAAGCTCAGTTATCGAAGAGTTCAATAAACTTTATTTGTAATTGATTTATGCAGTGGTTTTTTCATGAAACTCGATTTTCCGAAGCACTTTTCGAATATTTTTAATCGCCTAATAGTTTACTCTTAAGTAACACATAAGCTGTTATTTTACTGCAGCTAATTAAAAGTCCAAACTATAGTGTATAGATAGATATAGATAATAATGGTAGCCAAACATATTAAAATAATTAAATAACGCATCCTATGTCAGTTATCGAGCCACGCAAAGTCGTAAAATAAAACTATATCACATTTAACTGGAACTTGGGTTATCACAAAGGTGTGAATACAATAATAACTTAAATTCTACAGAATATTATTATTGTTATAAATTGCTTTGAATTAAAATTCGTTGGAATAACACAGTATCTCGCCTGTATTGTCCGAAGGGGAGACAGAGGTGTATACTGTATAGCAGGCCAACTTGGTTAGACCCAAGATCTACTGTTCACTGACGACACCCTGTGCGATCTACCAATTACATACTTCTTGAAATCTTATATGAAACAGCATAGTTCAGTACACAATTATGTAGTATTTTTTATTTTATTAAAGGATGATTTTTCAATCAACAGATATTTTTTATTCGTGGAATATAATTGACGCCTGACAGCTTATGTATGGAAGAACTGTCAAAAATTCAAAATTATTCCTCCGATAAAACTATGTGGCGTTGGAAAAATCAGCCCTAAGAGGGAAAATATAAAACTGAAAATTATTCTTAGTAACTACTTATTTATATTAATGTGAGCATTGCGTTTGAGCATCTTTCGCTAGATTAACAAAATCAGGTTTGAAGTTGGAAATATTTTTTGCCTTGCCACGATCGACTGGACTAATAGTCGCGATCGACCGGTTGGCCACCCCTGCTGAATAGTATGCCTACAAACTTAAGGCCAGGATATTCGAGCGCAGTAGGCATTTAGCGTTACCTCCCTCCGCGCGTGGCAAGTTCCGCGAACGCGCAATTCGAATGAACTCGCTGACCCCGCTGCTGCCACGGTAATTTCATCTAACAGTATTGTGACTCGGCCCTATTCTTGAAATATAGGGCTGCTCGCCTACAGTATTTTAATTTCATCATCCTACTTTAGTTTCTTTCTAGTTTTGTGATTGTAAATATTATATTTTTTTAATATTATGTATAAAATTTATGTTAAAATATTTCTGGTGTTTATTTTTTAGGGAAATATAAATATAGCAACATAATTAATTTTATTACCTACCAAAAATTTTCTTTTTAGGGTTCCGTACCAAAATGGTAAAACGGAACCCTTATGGTGAGACTCAGTCTGTCTGTCTGTCTGTCTGTCTGTCACAGCTGGACATGTCAAGAACTACTAATGCATCAACTTGAAATTTGGAATAGTTTTAGATGACGTTTGCTCAACTATTTTGCAAATAAGAAAGAAATAAAAATATATGTACGTTTTTTGCAACAGGGCCTGAAAGGAAGTCTGAAGAATTCGAAGTGGGGCTACTAGAGCACGTGGGGTATCATATGAAAGAAAACAGTTTGCACATTCTCAAACATTTATTCTTTTTTTTGGGCCGCATTGTTTTCGACTTTTGATGTAAAATGCAAAAAAAAAACCTTTTCCGCCCTTATCTCCGAAGTTTGCAAACAGAAAAATTTGAAATTATTTTATGTGATAGAAGTTTATGTAAAGATTACAGGAAAAATAAAACGAAGTCTCTAAATAGCACACTTGTTCAGAAATCATCAATAAAAGTTATATTAGTTTCACTATCGGTCAAGAGATGGCGCTGACATAAAACTGCAATATTATACACCGCAGTGCACAATGTTAAAATTCTCTGATGAATATAGGCCTCGTCGATGAAAATTTAAAAACATATGATGGTACGGAACCCTCGTTGCGCGAGTCCGCAGTCCGGTGCGCAGTTTTTTAATCGCTACCTAATTTTTTCTTTCATGACTGTAATATCGCTTCCGCACTACCCTTATGAATGATCCGTTTTGTCGAATTTTTGTCTGATAATAAACTACCGAAGGGATTTTGATGGAAGTTTCGATATTCTGTAGCTTTGGTTTTCATCCATCACATAGGGTATGTTTAATAACTAATTTATAGTCCACGCGTACGAAGTCGCGGGCATAAGCTAGTTATTTATTATTAGTTATATACTTTGGACTAAATAAATTCTGATAAAACTCATTACAATACAATGCACAGGATAATAAATTCTTTATTAGAAATAAGAAATACTAAAATACTGCTCTGTCAAAGACGTACCGAGATCAAATAATACATAAAATGTTAGTTAGGTATTCATCCAAATGTATTTTATCCCCTTCAAAGTATGATCCTTCAGAAACGACACACTTACACCAACGACTAACCAAATCATAAAAACATTTTTTAAACGCTTTTTCCGGAATTGAGCTTAGTTTACGCCGCGAATTCTCCTTCGTTCGCTAAAATTCGTTCACAGTGATGGCCTTGTGCGAAGGCGCAATATCGTGGTGCAAGATCCAACAATTTTCTTTCCACAAATCTGGCCTTTTTTTCGAATTTACTCTCTCAAAAGCCGCATATCGCTCAAATAATATATTTTATTTAACGTTTGACCTTCCGGTATGAATTCCGAGTGTACAATACCGCGATAGTCAAAGAAAACAGTCAACATGACTGACTTTTGATCGACTTTGGCCGTGGCGTGGTTTTTTCGGTTTCAGTTCAGTTGGAAGGCGCCACTCCGAAACTTGTTGACTAGTTTGCATGTCAAACTCGTCTCGTCACCAGTAATAATGCGTTTCATGAATGTTGGGTCGGAGTTGACTCGTTCTAGTATGTCTTCAGCGACTCATAAGCGATTGAGTTTTTGGATCACGTTCTCCAGCTCCATCTCCACTGGTGCTTTCCGTTGCTTCAGAGTGTCTGAAAGATAGATCAATGCTAAAAAAAAACCTACTATAGACGCATTCGCAAGCTTATCCTATTACTAAGTTTTATAAGTAATTAGGTAGGTACCTATGTAATGTATATTATAATAAAAAGATCATCTATAAATTGAGCCATCGTGAGAGGCCTGGCAGATGTGAAACATCGAAATTATTTTAGACGAGCTTGCCCCGCTGTTTTACCCGCGTAATTCAATTTCCCGCAGGAAGTCAGTCAGTAAGTCGGTAAGTCGATCGGTAAGTCGAGTAGTAAGTCAGTCGTTAAATCAGGAGGTAACAAATATCTACGTACACTCTACTATCAACAACATCAACAACCTTGCATTATTATTATAATTTATAGAATAGATACAGTAGGCACGGTAATATTATCTATACAGTATACTATCTTCATACAAACGGTCGGAACGCGAGTTATACCTACGCGCCTAGAGTCCGGTTTACACTCGGTAAACAAACAGTCTCGAATGCTCCGCAGTGATGAACGGACGCCGGACGGTGTGATCGTTTTGTAAGCAGTAAGCGTGCTATTTGTGACAAATATTCATTGAAATAATTAATACAAGTACTTACTTAATAATATGGTAAAGAGCAATTATAGACTATATTGTGCTGTTTTTGGTTGCTTGAATTCGTCAATAAGTTTTTTTTTTAATTAAATCTACTAATAAAAAAAAACAAAAATATGTATTGTTTTTGAACTCTTCCTATTTCATTCACAACGAATTTCATATTTTTAAATAAAAAATATAATATTTTACCTATACAATCACAAAACTAGAATGAAGCTGGCAGGTTGATGAAATTAAAATACTGTAGGCGGGCAGCCCTATTGCGTGCTTACGCGCGGCTGTAGGTCTGTAATTATTTCTAGAAGAGGGCCGAGTCACAATACTGTATAGATAATAGTGTGTACATGTCTGTCGCTCACGTAGTAGTAGCTATTGCGCCTGAGCGAGAAGCAAATACTGCCGTCGCGTCGGTCGTCATTCTAAATCCCATTCTCTAACTAAAAAAATCGAGTTGTAGATTATGTAGTTACAGTTCGCCTGTGCATTTTTAGGGTTCCGTTGCCGTATGTCATAGCCACTTTTTTCCGAAACTATAAGAACTATACTGTTTAAACTTGGTAAGTAGATGTATTCTGTGAACCGCATTAAGATTTTCACACAAAAATAGAAAAAAAAACAATAAATTTTGGGGGATCCCCATACTTAGAACTGAATCTCAATTTTTTTTTTCATCAAACTCATACGTGTATCTATGGATAGGTCTTCAAAAATGATATTGAGGTTTCTAATATATTTTTTTCTAAACTGAATAGTTTGCGCGAGAGACACTTCCAAAGTGGTAAAATGTCCCCCCCCCCTGTAACTTCTAAAATAAGAAAATAATAAAACTAAAAAAATATATGATGTTAAGTTCCACCGAAAATTGGTTTGACGAGATCTACTAAGTAGTTTTTTTTTTAATACGTCATAAATCGTAAACCGCAATTTACCTTTCATTCAATCAACTCAAATATATAAATATAAAAAAACATTTAATTTCATAAACATAAACCTTACGCATAAACCCGGATGTTACGGAACCCTCGGTACGCGAGTCCGACTCGCTCTTGCCCGGTTTTTTTTTTAAATACGCCTTTAGATCTTGGTATCGATGAACTGCAAAGATAAAAAGTTTTATTAGCAAAAATTATCTTTGTTGTAGTTGTGCTACTGTTTTGTCTATAAACTGAAATATTAAAAACTAAAATATCAACTAGTTTATATTTACTTTGATATTACTATACTTAATTTTATTGTAAATTTATGGTACGCCAGCACATTAAGCTACTACAATCTGTCAAATTTCTTTAATAGATTTTCAACTTTAACGCTAAAGCATAAGGTTCAAAGTTGATTGGAAAAATTTGACAGTTTCTGATATCTTGATGTGCTGGCGTCTGTACCTACCTGCTACTGCTATCATGCTAGTACTGTGACGAAAGCAAGTAGGTACCTAATTACATAAACAACTACAATATTGTTCTGTCCCGTCGACTTTTACAAATAGGTAAGTAGTCATAAATACGTAGAAAAATAATAATCAAACTTACTTTATTTTTTTTAAGCTCCCGCAGTTCAATGCTGGACATTTTTTCTTCCTTCTGTTTTTATTCCCCATAATTTAATCTTAATTATCACTATATAATATACCTACTACAACATAAACTAATCATCATCTGCCTAGCCTTTTCCCAACTATGTTGGGGTCGGCTTCCAGTCTAACCGGATGCAGCTGAATACCAGTATTTTACATGGAGCGACTGCCTATCTGACCTCCACAACCCAGTTACTGGGTAATACGATACCCCTTGGTAAGACTGGTTGTCAGACTTTCGGGCTTCTGACTACCCGTAACGACTGTCAAAGATCCACAAATGACAGCCGGGACCAACGGCTTAACGTGCTTTCCGAGGCACGGAGGGGTCTCGGTATGTAAAGATGGTCACCCATCCACAGACCAACCGCGGCAAGCGTAGCTTAACCTGATCGATCGACCTGTGCGGCTGTTATTATTTAGCCACGGGCCCCTCAACAACATAAACTAATATCTAGTTTAATAAATTATTAATACTAGAACCTACAACAATATTTACAGACTGATTTTTAAAACGAATACACAAACACGGTAAATAACAATACTGCATTATATTTCAGTCTGTGAACGTATATTTCGATCGATTAGCGGGGGAACGCAGCGAGCCAGGAAAAGCGACACAGGTCCTACCTCGGTGACGCCTGGCAGGCTACTGAAGCGATGAGCGCGGGCCGCCTTGTTATATTATATCTTGTTAAAACAATACAATTCTGTTTTGAGAAAAATTACCCGTAGAATTTTCTTCTATACATCATTGCCTATTTTTTGACATATTTTTTGTGAGTAAAAGTTTGATCTACTTCAAGTAAAACTTGAAAAACGATCAAAAACTTCCTTGTTTTCGATTTGTTTGCGATTTTTTATGATCGAGTGAAGTTGTAAATATCGTGTTTTGAACCGTAGAATAATCAAGAGTGTTAATTGAACTGCAACATATATTTTTTTCAGATTAAAACAAAGAATATTTGATTGTTTAATGTTGAATCAAAAATAGGTCAATTTTGAGAGTCCTGGCCTTAACTTAGGTATACTAGCTACGCCCCGCGTTTTCACCCGCATAAGTATTAATCCCGTGGGAATATCGGGATAAAAAGTAGCCTATATGTTAATCCAGGGTGTCAGCTACCTCCATACCAAATTTTATACAAATTGGTCCAGCCGTTTGAGCGTGAAGAAGTAACAAACATATAAACACTACACTCACACACTCACAAACTTTCGCCTTTATAATATTAGTGTGAATAGGTATACAGTACAAGAAGAAGGAGCCCGTGGCTAAATAATAACAGCCGCACAGGTCGATCGATCAGGTTAAGCTACGCTTGCCGCGGTTGGTCTGTGGATGGGTAACCATCTACACACACCGTGACCCCTCCGTTTCGCCGTTGGTCCTGGCTGTCATTCATGGATCTTTGGCAGTCGTTACGGGTAGTCAGAAGCCCGAAAGTCTGACAACCAGTCTTACCAAGGGGTATCGTATTACCCAGTAACTGGGTTGTGGAGGTCAGCTATGCAGTCGCTCTATGTAAAATACTGTATAAAACGCACACTATGCAGTCAGGCATATTATAAGTTAGGGGATTACATAACTGATAGGAACGCCTGGCTCAATGCTGGTCCTGCTCCACAACCACAACTAATTGATTAACACTTGAAGATACTGTTGGAGCTGTCGAAGATTGTAAGACTATCTTTGCATTGTATAGACTCAGTTTCCTTTGTATTGTATAATTGCATAGCACAGATGTGAGTTCTATGTACCCTATAGCTTCCATTTACCGAGTATTAATATGTCTTTCATTGACTTGAATGTGCCCTGGCGGCTGATAGTATGTCATGCTCACTCAATTGTCTCGCTGATGGTGGCGTGTGTGTTGGATCATTTGGCTCCCTCCAAAATGGTTGAGCCAAATGGTGCTGATCTATGCGTCATGTTCGTGAACGGGCGCCGTCAGTTGGGGCTGGTCATCTCTTAGCTGCCTCGGTTTATTTTTAATTATTTTATTTTTGATTGTTGTTTTGTTAAGTACTATTTGTTGTACTCTGGACGCTTTTAACGTTTTACGTCTTTTTTTTATTTATTACATCGTTCTCACATCATAATTATAATTTTAAATTCAAAAGTAATGATGTACTAATATTTTTGTAAAACATAATTTAAAAAGAGTGTCCATGGAGTTTCTTGCCCGTTCTTCTCCATAGGTACCTACGCTTTGGAATGGGCAACTAGCTTCATATTTTCGTACTGACCGACTTCTTGACAATTCAAAAGTGCCTGTTAATGGTTTAATTGAAATAAATGCTTTGACTTTGACTTTGACTTTGAACTGGTATTCAGCTGCATCCGGATAGACTGGAAGCCGAAGCCCAACATACATAGTTGGGGAAAGGCTAGGCAGATGTTGTTGTTAATGAAAAAAGTAAAACATAGGGACACTGTATATCCTTCTTATTCAGTTTATGAAATCTCTTTTATATGTAGTGGTCTAATATTGGAGGAGAAAATGGGTTAGAGCCAAACCTAACCAAATTATGACTTTTCACTTAGGAAATTTCAAAAGTCTCTTCGCCGAAAAAACTTTAAAATAATTGAAGGTCGTAAAATAAAACACAGTATGTTTTGTTTAAAAAAACCGGGCAAGAGCGAGTCGGACTCGCTCACCGAGGGTTTATGCATAAGGTTTATGTTTATGAAATTAAATGTTTTTTTATATTTTTTTATATTTGAGTTAGTTGAATAAAAGGTAAATTGCGGTTTACGACTTATGACGTATTAAAAAAAAACTACATGCTAGATCTCGTTCAAACCAATTTTCGGTGGAAGTTTCCATGGTATTGTACATCATATATTTTTTTTAGTTTTATCATTCTCTTATTTTAGAAGTTACAGGGACACACATTTTACCACTTTGGAAGTGTCTCTCGCGCAAACTATTCAGTTTAGAAAAAAATGATATAAGAAACCTCAATATCATTTTTGAAGACCTATCCATAGATACCTCACACGTATGGGTTTGACGAAAAAAAATTTTTTTAGTTTCAGTTCTAAGTATGGGGAACCCCAAAATTTATTGTATTTTTTCTATTTTTGTGTGTAAATCTTAATGCGGTTCACAGAATACATCTACTTACCAAGTTTCAACAGTATAGTTCTTATAGTTTCGGAGAAAAGTGGCTGTGACATACGGACGACGGACAGACAGACAGACAGACATGACGAATGTATAAGGGTTCCGTTTTTTGCCATTTGGCAACGGAACCCTAAAAAGTAACCCCTTTATAGGATATATTTTGGAAAATCCTTCCTTAGTGCTCACTTTTGCTATAAGGAAGTTTTCTGCAAATTTTCGTGTTTCTTGACCCAGCGATTTATGCTGTGGGTTGCCTGTCAGTGAGATTTTCATTAAGGGGGAAACCCGCAAAATTCAAGTTTTCTTTATGGTTCCGTACCCAAGGGGTAAAAACGTAACCCTATTACTAAGACTTTGACGCTGTCTGTCCGTCTGTCTATCACTAGGGTGTATCTCAAGAACCGCGATAGCTAGACTGTTGAAATTTTCACAAAGAATGTATTTCTGTTGCCGCTATAACAACAAAAATACTAAAAACAAAATAAAATAAATATTTAAGGGGGGCTCCCATACAATAAACGCGATTTTTTTGCCCTTTTTTGCTCGATATCAAAAATGGCAAGGCACTTGAAATATTCACAAAATACTCAGTTGTATTTTAACTTTAATAATAAATAATACAAATTTTTTCAAACAACAAACACGTTTTTTTCAGCCGTTTTTGCGTTGTGGTACAGAACCCACGAAGGGTTCTGTACCACGAAGGGTTCTGTACCCTTCGTGTGCGAGTCCGACTCGCACTTGGCCAGTTTTTTGCAATTTATAAGTCTCTCTAAGGTTGTAACAACAAACAATATGATTCGCGAGCGTAACAATACAAGTATGTATTTCGTCGTCGTTTCAGCCGATAGACGTCCACTGCTGGACTTAGGCCTCCCCCAATTTACAGAATTGTAATCCTTTAAACCTTTAAATCATCAATACAACACTAAGTTCGTATAATTTATTAATATTACATGAAATAGTCATTCAATACGATTATATCGTTTTATTTATGAACGTAAACGCAGAAAAAGCAGTACGTCAGGATCTTAGCAGCTGGCGTATAGTAGTTTCTGCCTACGCCCATGAGAAGAATCAAAATCAAAATATTTTATTTCACATAAGCCTACATGGGCCCTTATGACACGTCAGAAGCTAGGTGCACGGTTCCAATTGGTCGTTACTCTTTTTCAAAATAATTGGCTTTTACAATGTTTTCAAATTACAGTAGGTATGGGAGGACAGCGTAGGCCTATTATTAACAAGTACCTGTTACTTGTACTTGATAAAATAAAAAAATATCTACAGATCTAAAGTCTACAAGGTCCTCACATTTACAAAATAAGAATCTATCAGATGGATAAATAAAATATAAAAACCTACTAAAACCAAGTGATATGATTCCCATTACAACCACTAATAAAGAGGTGAAAAATCAGAATTGTCTATACATAATGTCCATGTATATAATGTCAAGTCTTGAGCTTATGTACTCGTATGTTTACGAAATTTCCTTGGATTAGGAAATAAAGAGCGGACGAAGTTGCTGGCTATTCGTCATCATAGTCCAAATCTTTGACGCATATACCAAAACTCGACATCTTCATACCCTCTGGACAATTGTTACAAGTGATCATGCAAGCATCCATAGTTCTCTCTTCCTTCGTTATAGTAGAATTTGCCGTAGGACGCTTACATTTACAGTTCTCCAAACTTGCTGTATTGTTAAAACCGTTCCCGTTATTGTTAAAATAACCGCTGGATGCTGGGTACCCGGTATTCGGTGCTGGGTACCCGGTATTCGATGATGGATACCAGGTATTCGGTGCTGGATACTTTGTATTCGGCGCTGGGTACACGGAATTTTGTGCTGGGTTCCAGGTATTCGGTGCTGGGTACACGGTATTCGGGGCTGGATAACCTGTATTTGGTGCTAGATTACTCGTGTTAGATGCTGGATAACCGGCGGTTGGTACTGGGTAATAAGGCCTATTCCCGGGTGTGACAGGGTTGACCGGCTGTATGTTATACCCAGAAGGGTTGCTATTGCTAAAATTATTTTTATTTGCGGGTATTACGTTAATGTTGTTGTAGTTGGGGTAAACGGGTCTGGTCGCACTAGTATTGTAGTTCTGCCCAGGGTTGATGTTTGTTGCTGGGTAACCGGTGTTTTGTGCTGGGTAACCGGTAGTCGGTGCTGGATACCCGGTATTCGGAATTGGGTACCCGGTATTCGGAATGGGGTACCCGTTATTCGGTGCTGGATAAACGGCATTTGGTGCTGGGTAACCTGGATATCCTGGATAACGAGTATGGCCTGGTGGTGTATACCCAGTATCGTTAAACGTATTATTACCATTGCTGTTATATCCGGGTCTTACTGTAATGTAGTTAGGGTTAACGGACCAAGTGGCATTTACATTGTTAGTCTGCGACGGATTGAAGTATTTCCCTGTTGCATCTTTCATATTTCCATATGGTTCGTGTCTGGCACGAGTAAATCTGGTGGTATTTTTTAACGGTTCCACATACCCGGGTTGTCCTGGATAAATAACTGTTACGTGACTACTCGGACGCTTTCCGTTATTTAAAAAATTCTGTTCGGAATTTCTGTTGTTATTCGATGGTCCGGTAAATGTCGTATGTTTTCTTGTGACATTCATATTCCCCCATGTGGGTTTGTTTGTTAGGTTTTGGGGTACCAAATACCCCGTGACAAACCTCTTTTCCCGCTGATGTTTTATAATGGCGTCCTTATCTATATTTCGTACTGTTTTATCGAAATTTTGTGCTCGGAACCATACTCCATAGTCACTGTGTGCTGTTATCATTCCGATTCCAATTAGAAAATATATTATTAACATTTTGAATGTAGACTTTTTTTTATGGAAATCTTTTACGAAATATCACTTGTATTTTTATTTTTGTTAGCTTTTTCTTAATTTAATATTTTTCAGGTTATTGAAGATCTGTTTGTTGGATTTCACAAAATATCACTGAGTATTTTTTTGCTTTTTGTTGACGTAATATTTTTGAGGTTATATTTGTAGTATTTTTAACCGATATTCCTGATTTTTTTTTCACTATTTTCAGTTGTGACACTGTTTTATTTTTATTATTATGATACTGTGTCGACTGTAATATTGACCAAGAGGCGATTGACGAGTTACTGTGCGATATATAAACACAGCTTATCTCTGAATGTTGACTTGAGTTTTGAATGATATTATTTCTTAGTAGTCGTTATATAATGTAGATAGGTTTGTCTGTCGGTTGAGCCCAATGGTGCTGATCCATGCGTCATGCTCGTGAACGGGCACCGTCAGTTGGGGCTGGTCATCACTTAGCTGCCTCGGCTTATTTTTATATATTTTATTTTTGGATTGATGTTTTCTTACTATTTGCTGTACTCTGGACGCTTTTAACGCGTACGTCTCTTTTACAGCACACATATAATTAAATTCAACATTAATTATGTAACTAATATTTTTGTAAAAATATAATTTAAAAGAGTGTCCGTGGAGTTTCTTGCCCGTTCTTCTCCATAGGTACCTACGGTTTGGAATGGGCAACTAGCTTCATATTTTCTGACTGACCGACTTTTTGACAGTTCAAAAGTGCGTGTAAATGGTTTAATTGAAATAAATGCTTTGAGTTTGAGTTTCATGTTCGTGAACGGACGTCGTTAGTTGGGAGTTTGGGACTGGTCATCTTAATTGCCACAGTTTTTTTACCGGTCATATATCTGACCTTCCGCCAGTCCACACCACAGTTACTGGGTAACACGATTCCACACGGTAAGCCGGGCTGTCTGGCTGTTGTACAGACGCCAGCACATCAAGGTACTACAATCTGTCAAATTTCTTTAATAGATTTTCAACTTTATCGCTGAAGCGTAAGGTTCAAAGTTGATTGGGAAAATTTGACAGTTTCGGGTAGCTTGATGTGCTGGCGTTTGTACATAGGGTGGCAGGAACACAGACGCGCAAACTGTAATCAGGAAATCAGCACATGATTTTAGACCCCCTAGGGTAGAAAATTTTCGTAGGTTATCAAAAAAAAATCTGGTGTTTCATAGAGAAGTGCAATTCTACGCGGTCCAAATGTACTGAACAAGGAATGTTTTTAGGGTTCCGTGCCCAAACGGTAACAACGGGACCCTATTACTAAGACTCCACTGTCAATCTGTCTGTCTGTGTGTCACCAGGCTGTATCTCATGAACCGTGATAGCTAGACAGTTGAAGTTTTCACAGATGATGTATTTCTCTTGCCGCTATAACAACAAACACTAAAAACAGAATAAAATAAATATTTACAAACGTATATTTTTTTCGGCGTTTTTGCCTTGTGGTACAGAACTCTTCGTGTGCGAGTCCGACTCGCACTTGGGCATCCGTTCGAGTCCGACTCGCACTTGGCCAGCTTTTTTTCCTATAACCGTCTAATAATTAATTATGCTCAATCCATGTTATCAGGTCGATGACCCTGCCACACGAGTTATGTAAATTATATAAAATTAAAAGTGAGGAGAAGTCGAATGAAAACCTAGTTTGATTCTGACTGAATTTGTGAGTTAAGAGGTTATCAGTATGTGCAGAGCAGAGAGCAGCTGTCTTTCTGAAGCATATTCATAATAATCTATAATAATGAATGTATACAAAACCTTGTACTTAAAACATTTTAAAAGAGTAACGGTGGAGTTTCTTGCCCATTCTTCTCCATACGAACACTACCTTTTGGAATGGGCGACTAGAATCAATTCTATTTTATTGTAATTTTTGACGTTCAAAAGTGCCTTTTATGTGCCTATTTGAAATAAATGATTTTACGTTGACTTTGAATCGGCTAATTAGTCATTACCGCAACATTTTGCCAAATTAGATTTTAGTTTATACAAAAAAAAACAAACTTGATGATACTAATAAAGACAAGAAAAACATAGAAAGAAATACAATACTTTTTAACCCGGTAGTACAGACCACACACATCACGCTACACGAACTGTCAACTTTTCCCAAACAACTTAGAGCCTTAAGCTTCAGTGATAAAGTTGAAAATCTATTAAAGAAATTTGACAGATGTTGATGTGCTGGCGTCTGTACGTCCCCGTAATTCTACGACCTCTACGCGGGCTGAGCCGTGGGCAAAAGCCGGTTAAGTATAAATTGGAACGCTTCCAGTCAGTCAAAAATAACACAGATTAAAAAATATATATTTAGTTGTTTTAAATGTATGTGGGTGGACTACTCATCCTCCGTAGCAAAAGGGAGGATCCTCCGACCAGACGGGTGTTGTGTCTGGTGGGCCTCTGCTCGATCATTGTTTTCTAATTTCGCGGTAAACTTTGCTTGCGCGATGTAGGGTTTATGTGGTGTCAGACGGCATGCGTAGCCTATTTACTAATTTATTTATTTTTGTAACTGCCCGTGACATCACAGCGGGCCCTTTCAGAATACCAGGACATTTATTTTTTAAATGTCGCAGCATCATACTGAGAGGCTTTTGGCCTTTTGGCCTCGTATAGGACTTTGTTTTTTAGGGTTCCGTACCCAAAGGGTAAAAACGGAACCCTATTAGATTACTAAGACTTCGCTGTCTGTCTGTCTGTCACCAGGCTGTATCTCAAGAACCGCGATAGCTAGACTGTTGAAATTTTCACAAAGTATGTATTTCTGTTGACGCTATAACAACAAATACTAAAAACAAAATAAAATAAATATTTAAGGGGGGCTCCCATACAACAAACGCGATTTTTTTTGCCTTTTTTTGCTCGATATCAAAAATGGCAACAGGTAGGCACTTGAAATATTCACAAAATACTCAGTTGTATTTTAACTTTAATAATAAATAATAAAAATAACATAAATATTTAAGGGGGGCTCCCATACAACAAACATGTTTTTTTCGGCGTTTTTGCCTTGTGGTACGGAACCCTTCGTGTGCGAGTCCAACTCGCACTTGGCCAGTTTTTTTACCTTCTTTTTTTAATAAAAAAAAAATACCCGCGACTTCTGCGTGAATTTTTTTGTTCCCCCAACCCACGCCGTCGTTTTTGCTTACCGTTCTTTCTTGATTTTTTTTAACTCCGCTCCTAAGGGTCATAGTGTGATGTTTAATAGCCTATAGCCTTCCTCGAGAATTGGGCTATCAAATACAAAAATATTTTTTTCAAATCCGGCGGGTAGTTCCAGAGATTACCCATACATACTTTAACTCTTTATAATTTATTAGTATAGATTTATTTCTGGTCGCAGCGTCATGCTGAGATAGGAGCCTTTTGGCCTCGTACAAGACTTTGTTTTTTTTTACCTTCTTTTTTAAGGGTTCCGTACCCAAAGGGTAAAAACGAGACCCTATTATTAAGACTCCGTTGTCCGTGTGTCCGTCTGTCACCAGGCTGTATCTCATGAACCGTGGTAGCTAGACAGTTGAATTTTACACAGATGCCGCTATAACAACAAATACTAAAAACAGAATAAAATAAATATTTAAGGGGGCTCCCATACAACAAACGTGTTTTTTTCGGCGTTTTTGCCTTGTGGTACGGAACCCTTCGTGTGCGAGTCCGACTCGCACTTGGCCAGTTTTTTATAATATTTATGATTGTGTTTAGTTTAGTTTCTGATCTTTGTGTACGAGTCACAATAAATACTTTTTCTTTCTTTAGTTCGTATGTGGCGGTATAGATGGCGCCACAATGCCATAATACTGTTCGAATAAAGGGAATGCTCCAACCAGCCCGCGAAATTCAAAATTTCTTGCGTTTTTTGCAATTTGCAGGCCAGTGCTAGGTTGTATGTTGATTAAAATATTATTCGCGGCTGTAAGACGTATGTAGTTACAGAATTATAATCATCAAAATCACCAATACAACCCTCCAACTTCATAAAGGTGTAATAACAAAAAAAAAAAACAGAAAAAGTAATTCCTACAGCTTTATGAACTTAGAGCGTTTTATTGATGATTTTGATGATTATAATTCTGTAACTACCTAAGTCTTACAGCCGCGAATAATATTTTAATCAACATACAACCTAGCACTGGCCTGCAAATTGCAAAAAACGTAAGAAAATTTGAATTTCGCGGGCTGGTTGGAGCATTCACCTTAAAGTTAATCTAGTTAAGTAATAACAGCCGCACGGGTCGATTGATCAGGTTAAGCTACGCTTGCCGCGGTTGGTCCGTGGATGGGTTCTTTACATATCAAGACCCCTCCGTGCCTCGGACAGCACGTTAAGGTGAATGCTCCAACCAACCCGCGAAATTCAAATTTTCTTACGTTTTTTGCAATTTGCAGGCCAGTGCTAGGTTGTATGTTGATTAAAATATTATTCGCGGTTGTAAGACATATATAGGTACAGAATTATAATCATGAAAATCATCAATAAAACGCTCTAAGTTCATAAAGCTGTTAGAATTACTTTTTCTGTTTTTTTTTTGTTCTTACACCTTTATGAAGTTGGAGGGTTGTATTGGTGATTTTGATTATTATAATTCTGTAACTACATACGTCTTACAGCCGCGAATAATATTTTAATCAACATACAACCTAGCACTGGCCTGCAAATTGCAAAAAACGCAAGAAATTTTGAATTTCGCGGGCTGGTTGGAGCATTCCCCTTAAGCCGTTGGTCCCGACTGTCATTCGTGAATCTTTGACAGTCGTTACGGGTCGTCAGAAGCCTGAAAGTCTGCCAACCAGTCATCCGGTTAGACTGGAAGTCGACCCCCAACATTGTTGGGAAAAGGCTAGGCAGATGAAGATTTTTTTTTTTTTTAGTATTCTTTTATACAGGCTATAGGCACTCTCGTACCCAGAAACCTTTTCAAAAATATGGATTAGTGATCGCAGTATGATCTTTGTAATCAACTTAAATTTCAGAAGTGCGCCGACTTATACAAGCGCTTGTAACGAAACCATAGCGAGATCTAATTCGATCCCAACGCCATCTATCGAGCGAGGTGACAACTCGCGGTGATTTTTGGAGTTATTCTTTAGGGTTTTTTTTGTTGAATTCGTACGTGATTTTGTTTGTTATTTATGGCTGTTTTGTGGGATTTTTTTTAAAGGATTTTTTGTGTTGAAAAATGGTATACTGATGGTATATTCTGTTCACAGAAATAATTCCTTTCATGTAGTTTATTTTTCAATGTTTTAGTAAGTTTCTGTGTTATTTTGTTGTTTATTATATTAAATTTGTATAGAAGGATGATTTTTTTTACCGGTTCCAAATTTTTACAGGGTTTTTTACCCATGAACAAAAAAAAAAACACATAAAATACTGGTATTCAGCCGCATCCGGTTAGACTGGAAGCCAACCCCAATATAGTTGGGAAAAGGCAGGCAGAAGATGATTGATTTTTTTTATGTGACATCTTATAGTGCATGTGTAAGTCTTAGCTGATATAACGTCTGTTTGTCCTCAGCCGAGCCCCTAAAACCGACGTACATGCCAGTGTTCCTCACGAAGAAGGAGAGGAAGAAGCTTCGCCGCCAGAGTCGCAGGGAGGCGTGGAAGGAAGAGCAGGAGAAGGTCCGACTCGGGCTGGAAGCGCCGCCAGAACCTAAGCTCAGGTAACGTCTACATCATTCCAGCCGAAAGACGTCCACTGCTGGACATAGGCCTCCCCCAAGCTCCTCCACTTCGACCGGTTCCGTGCTTCACGCATCCAACGGGTTCCTGCGGCCTTCACAAGGTCGTCGGACCACCGTCTACGTCTTCCGGTACGCGGTCGCCCCATTGGCCATCTGTTCTGCGAGCAATGTGCCCTGCCCACTGCCACTTAAGTTTGGCAATTCTTCGGGCTATGTCGGTTACCTTGGTTTTCCTGTGGATCGTCTCATTCCTGACTCGATAACGCAGGGAAACTCCAAGCAATAGCCCTCTACATGGTCAAACAAAATAAGCTGGCGAAACCTCACAGACTTGATGTGAACTGAAGGGCAATTCTCGTATTTTTTAGTACGGTCGCATTCCAATCTCTGGCTCTATCTGTCAAACTCTCTATGTTACCTAAACTCAGGTAACGTTAAAGATTTATTAAATGTTAGTTTCTAATCTCATCATCATCTGCCTAGCCTTTTCTCAACTATGTTGGGGTCGGCTTCCAGTCTAACCGGATTCAGCTGAATACCAGTATTTTACATGGAGCGACTGCCTATCTGACCTCCACAACCCAGTTACTGGGTAATACGATATCCCTTGGTAAGACTGGTTGTCAGACTTTCGGGCTTCTGACTACCCGTAACGACTGTCAAAGATCCACAAATGACAGCCGGGACCAACGGCTTAACGTGCTTTCCGCGTGCGTGCTAATCTATTTGTGTTATATTTTAATTTTGTTACGCTTTTTAGGGTTCCGTACCCAAAGGGTAAAAACGGAACCCTATTACTAAGACTTCGCTGTCTGTCCGTCTGGCCGTCTGTCCGTCTGTCCGTCTGTCCGTCTGTCTGTCACCAGGCTGTATCTCAAGAACCGCGATAGCTAGACAGTTGAAATTTTCACAAATTATGTATTTCTGTTGCCGCTATAACAACAAATACTAAAAACAAAATAAATTAAATATTTAAGGGGGGCTCCCATACAACAAACGCGATTTTTTTGCCCTTTTATGCTCGATATCAAAAATGGCAACAGGTAGGCATTTGAAATATTCACAAAATATTCAGTTGTATTTTAACTTGAATAATAAATAATAAATTTAAAATAAAATAAATATTTAAGGGGGCTCCCATACAACAAACATGTTTTTTGGGCGTTTTTGCCTTGTGGTACGGAACCCTTCGTGTGCGAGTCCGACTCGCACTTGGCCAGTTTTTTTCAGTGGCTGTATTTTATCTTGTACGCTAATGGTGACAAAACATGTTGAAACTCACAGATTTAGATTCACTTTTACATCCACATTTGCATTTATACCTATGTATAATGTTACACACTTTTACAAATAAATCTGGGGCAAAAAGCGGCACGGCCGTACCATCCTTTTCTCGAAGCAGTTCAGGCCATTTTCGACCCCCTATAACTTCGTTGTGGATAAAACTAGAGACCTGAATTTTAAAATCTATTTATTTAAAACATAAAAGATTTTTAATATTGATATGGTCACTACAAGATGTTGTTAGGTTAGCTAATTACGCAATAGCTTAAGACAGAAGGTCCCTTAAGTAGGGACTGAATAAATTAACCGACTTGGTGTTACATGGATCTCACAACTTTTTATGGTAGAAGAACTGAGTTGCGAGACTTGGTTTTTTTAACAAGTTATGTTTTTGATGGCATATATCTTTATCTTTAACGTCTACAAGGTCAACCAAAATCAGCTGGTGAAACCTCACAGACTTGATGTGAACTGAGGGACAATTCTTGTATTTCTTAGAACGTTCGCATTCAAATCTCTGGCTCTATCTGTCAAAACCTCTAAGTTACCTACATTTTTGACAAGTATTTGACACTAGCGCCCCGCGGTTTCACCCGCGTAAATGTCGATCCCGTGCGAATATCGGGATAAAAAGTAGCCTACATGTTAATCCAGGGTGTTGGCTACCTTCATACAAAATTTTATCAAAATTGGTCAGGTTTTTTGATCATCATCATCATTTCAGCCGAAAGTCGTCCACTGCTGGACATAGGCCTCCCCCAATTTTGGAGCGGGGGGGGGGGGGGCGAGAGGTGCCATAATCGCCACGCTTGGCAGGCGGGTTGGCGATCGCAGTATGGTACGATGGTGGAATGCATAGAGAACGTTACAATAAAATACCTTGTGATATATTGCAATTAAATGAAAGAAAATTTAAAACTCACATTAAACGTACACTTTGTAAACAAGCATACTATAAATTAGAAGATTATATCCAAGATAAGAACGCTTGGAAACATGCTGGTTCTGCTCCATAGGACAATCTAGAGTCTAGACAAAATCAAACTGGTTGCTAATTTAATTGTAAAATTGATTCTTTCTTCTTTTTTTTGACGTTGATTTATATTCTGTAATTACTTAAACTCACACCCTGACTTATTACTTGTAATTTTTTATTTTAATGAAAATCGTTTATTTTTACCATGTTTGTAAATATGTGAGCACCATGTATCTATTAGATAATTAATTTATGTCATGTTTTCATTTTTAATTCTTTTACCTATTTTGGTATAGTAATTTTATTTTATTTTAGGTGCATCGTCTTCACATATTATTATATAATTAATGTATACAAAATATTGTAAAACATTTTAAAAGAGTAACGGTGGAGTTTCTTGCCCATTCTTCTCCATACGAAAACTACCTTTTGGAATGGGCGACGAGAATCAATTCTATTTTTTCGTAATTTTTGACGTTCAAAAGTGCCTTTTAAGTGCCTACTTGAAATAAATGTTTTGACTTTGAACGCTGCTGCCCATTCCGGTCTCGCTTAGTCGCCCTTTACGACACCCACGGGAAGTATGGGGTGGTGCTATTCTTTAAGTTAAAAATACCGTAAATATAATAATCCCCGAGATAGACTCACCTTTGAACTACTTCGTAGTCGCTGCCATACATTGATAAATAACTGCTACAATGCATATAAACATAAAATAGAAAGTGATATTCCCAAAAACCCTAAAGCTTTCTGGCGGTTCATAAAAGATAAACGTCGTGGGGAGTCTTCCATACCTGCTGACATGTTTATGAATGATAGGGTAGCTAGCAGTGGTCCTGAAATTGCAAACCTTTTCGCTGATCAATTTGTATCCGTCTTTAGTCGAAACCCTGCTACTACTAACGATACTTGCAATGCATTTTCGGGTATAGACAGTATTGTAAGCACAGTTAAGTATACGGAAAAACAAATTTTTAATAAACTCAAACACATAGACGCCTCAAAAGGGCCTGGGCCGGATTCTATACCACCTTCGTTCATTAAACGCTGCAGCCATGTTCTTTCCTTACCATTGCAGTTTATTTTCAATTCCTCTCTTGAAGAAGGAATCTTCCCTGAGGTATGGAAAAGCGCAAGAATTGTTCCAGTATTAAAAAAAAAAGGTGATCCTGCAAATGTTAAAAACTACCGCCCCATCTCAATCTTATCGTGCTTTCCTAAAATCTTTGAATCACTTGTTTGCCCGATCATTACGCGCCACATTGATAAAATTATCTCACCAAATCAACATGGGTTTAAAGCTGGTCGCAGTGTAGAAACGAATCTTGTCGAGTTTGTAACTGATGTAACCCTAGCTCTTGACAATAGATTAGCCCCTCAAGCGTCGCCGTAACACCATTGGATAGTAAGATTTAAGACTCGAAACGTCGGCGTTATACCATTGGATACAAGTAGATGCAGTATACACGGACTTCAGCAGTGCGTTTGATAAAGTTGACCATTCTCTATTACTGTTGAAGTTGGAATACAATGGTATTCATGGCTCACTACTAAACTGGTTTTCATCCTAGCTATCCCGTAGATCGCAAATTCTTGTCGTGAACGGTTATGAATCTTACCCATACTACGATGACTCTGGAGTCCCTCAGGGTTCTCATCTAGCACCAGTTCTGTTTTCGCTCTTCATTAACGACATTATAGATCAAATCCATCACTGTAAATATTTAATGTTTGCCGATGATCTCAAAATTTATAGGACAATCAATTCGATTGCAGATGTCACTCTAATTCAAGAGGATTTAGATAGGATAGAACAATGGTGTCACATGAACCGCATGAAGCTTAATGTACAAAAATGTAGTCACATTCGATTTAGTAGGAAAAGACAATCCAGGGCTGTCTCATACAATATACAAGGAACATTATTAGAGTCTGTAAATGAAGTTCGAGATCTTGGTGTCATCATGGATGACAAAGTTAACTTCAGAAGTCACATTGATAGCATTGTCACGAAATCAGCAAGGCTACTTGGATTTCTTAAGAGAAGCACTAAAGGCTTCAAGCTGGCTAGAACTAAAATAGTGTTATATAATGCCTTAGTTCGGAGCCACCTTGAGTTTGCGAGCGTAGTGTGGAACCCGCACTATGCTATGCATTCACAAAGAGTTGAAAGCATCCAGAGGGCCTTCACGAAACATCTAGCGTATACCTTCGGTAAAATATCTCCCCGGTGTCCATCGGTTTGTTAGACATACGCAGAGAATCCATATTGTAGCATCGAACACGTTGTTCAGTGTTCGATGCTACAATATGGATTCTCTGCGTGACCGTCGACTGACACAGGGTCTAATGTTTCTTTACAAATTGGTCAATAATAAATTAGGCTGTGACAGATTAGTTGAGCGTATTGGACTAAAAGTTCCGTACAAAATGCCCAGATACCCTGTTACTGATGTATTCCACACTCGAGCATCCAAGACAAATATTGGAGTAAACTCACCACTAAACCGTCTCAGCAGAGAGATGAATTCTTTGATAAAATTGGTACCAGACGTTGATCTATACCATGATTCCATAAAGGTCTATAAAGCCAAAATACTAAAGTCCCGAAAAACACAATCCGTTAATTTGTTATGTTAATATACTCTGGAAATCCTGCACCTTTTTAAAATTTGTTTTTAGAAGCTATACTTTTCATTACGATCTCATTTCTATTATATTGTTTACTTAGTCTTAGTTTTAATTAAGTGGGCAAAATTGCAATGTTGTTCGTCTCTTTATTTTACTCTTTATTTTATTTTTGTCATTAATCTTAAGTTTAAGAAGGATTTTTCCTTTAGTTTAGTTTTGTTATTATTATTATGTGTGATCACTTATTTCTGAGATTGCTGGTAAACCTATAATTGGCGACTGTGTAAGACCGAGACTTTTGTGATTATAGTACTTAAGATAAATTATACATAGAAGCTGTTGGTGGACCTTAATAAATAAATAAAAAAAAAAGTCCGGCACCACACAGACGCTTTTTTGGTAGATGGACTCTATTGCTCTTCATCATATCATCATCATAATCAGCCTACAGCAGTCCACTGCTGGACATAGGCCTCTCCTATAGCACGCCATTCAACTCGATTTTCTGCGACTCTCATCCAGCTGCTGCCAGCCATCCTGCGAAGATCGTCGCTCCACCTAACTTGAGGGCGTCCTACCTTACGTTTGCCGATTCGCGGTCGCCACTCAAGAACATGTCTACCTCATATTACTTAGCCAGATCAGATATGCAGTCGTTCCATGTAAAATACTGTTATTCAGCTGCGTCCGGTTAGACTGGAAGCCAACCGCAGCAGCAGATGATAACTTTTTGGTTTCTAAGACAGAAAATAACCGAATTACTTTTTTGGCCTCACCATAGATCATACCATGACATTCTCTAATCTAATAACTACTTACTTCATCCCAGGATATCAAACCTGATGCGAGCTCTCGGCACGGAGGCTGTGCAGGACCCCACCGCCATTGAAGCCAAGGTTCGCGAGCAGATCGCCAAGCGACAGAAGACGCATCTCGAGGCTAACAAGGCGCGCGCTCTTACCAAGGATCAAAAGAGAGAGAAGGTACGTTTCACCTTAAAAATTTGAATTTGCCCCCAATTTTTTTACATTTTTTTTTTTTAGCAAATTAGTAAATATTTATCTTGGTTTAATTTCAGGTAGACAGAAAAATCAGAGAAGATACGACTATGGGTGTTCACGTAGCAGTCTACAGGTAAATTATCCGCCATAAATTAGTCTATAACGATTTAAATCTTTGGGTCCTTATTCAATGAATAGAGTACCTAGCTGTCAACCGGTTTCATTGACATCCGAATGATTACAAATACTCGGGTAAAAGTTACTGTCAGCCTGCATCATCCCACAGCTGGGCAAAATCCTCTTCCCATGACTTCCAGCTCTTTCGAATCCAGCACTAAAGTGGACCACTGGTCGTTGGTTTTGTCCAGCTTGTCCCGCCATTTTCTACGGTCTGCCACAACGCCTTCTACCTGTGTCAGGGCTCCACGTGGTGGTTATTTTGGCCCACAGCTCATTGTGCATACGGCAGACGTGGCCAGCTCAGTTCCACTTCAGCTTAACGGCTTTTTGAGCAACGTCAGTAATCTGTGTTTTGGAGCTCAGTGTGGTGTTGTGATTATGGTCGGGTAAAAGCAGTCTAAACAGCCTTTAGTAGGTTTGTCGAGTTGAGAATGTTTTTGGCAAACACTTTCATCATCATCATCATCTGCCTAACCTTTCCCAACTATGTTGGGGTCGGCTTCCAGTCTAACCGGATGCAGCTGAATACCAAGGAGCGACTGCCTATCTGACCTCCACAACCCAGTTACTGGGTAATACGATACCCCTTGGTATGACTGGTTGTCAGACTTTCGGGCTTCTGACTGCCCGTAACGACACACACACACTTTCAAAACTATAATAATTTAATTTAAGGTGCCACTAGTCGATATTTTTTTCATACAAATTTTGGGAGAGTATTACTCCACTGTTTGACGTAATGCATCCAAAGTTAAACATGATATCGTTTTCACTTATTATTAATTTTGTCTGTACGGAAACAGAATAGTAAAATAAAAAGCCATTAAAAAGTTATGAGCCAAGAGAGATTAGTTTTTCTTGCTATTTTTAAAGTAACTTTGGGTGTAAATAAATTATGAAAGAACTGTAAAATCTTCAAACCCAAGTCAGTACCGATAAAGCTCAGTTATCGAAGAGTTCAATAAACTTTATTTATAATTGATTTATGCAGTGGTTTTTTCATAAAACTCGATTTTCCAAAGCACTTTTAGAATTTTTTTACGCGCCTATCAGGTCGTAACAGTGTTTTTGTGCATGAGAACCAGACGTTGTGCGTGTAGACTAGCTTCTAACTGATAATAGCTGATATTCGCTTATATTGTTCACTGATATTAGCTCTGACAGACACAAAGCCAGGTGAGACAGCGTTCTTTTTGGCCATGACCACGAGTGAGTTCGAGTTCGCGACTAGTTTACTCTTAAAGTGATTTCTCACAAATACTGGCATGTTTTGACACTTTAATCATTATTTTACAGAGTAAAAGACCTGTTCGAGTGCGCCTCAGCCAAGTTCAAGGTCGAAGCCAACGCCCAACAACTCCACATGACAGGCAGCGTCGTGCTGCACAGAGGATGCTGCATCGTCGTCGTGGAGGGGGGGCCTAAACAACACGCCAAGTACAAGAGGTAAGTCGTCATCATCTGACTAGTCCCCCCCCTTCAACTATGTCGTGGTCGGCTTCCAGTCTAACCGGATGTACCTGAATACCAGTATATTACGTGGAGCTACTGCCTATTCTGACCTCCACAAGCCAGTTACTGGTTAACAAGTTTTCTTATATTTTTTTGTTAGAAAATCGTCAGTCATGTGAAACTAGCTGTGTCCCGCGGTTTCACCCGCCTCGCTCGGCTCTTAAGGGTCGTAGCGTGATGTTAAATAGCCTATAGCCTTCCTCGAAAATTGGGCTACCAAATCGCAAAAAGATTATTTCAAATCCGACTGGTAGTTTTACAGATTAGCGCGTCCAAACAAACAAACTCTTCAGGTTTCTTAATAGTGTTACGAGCTTCGGGTTCGTGACAATAAAAACTGCCGATTTAATAACCAAAGAAAATTACACTTTAATCAACAACACTAATAACAACTCAACACACTAATTATAAAACACAATTGCGCTACTGATCGCTCTAAGTCGCACTTGAAGATCGCTTCGATGTGTACGCTTGTATCGCTTTATCCAAACTGTGTCGGACGGGGCGCATCCCGGCCTTGTATAGTAAACATTTAGAATGTTCGAGTACATACCGGCCCCGACTGACCAGATGTCGATAGTTGGAGAAAGTTCTCGCATCGAAATTTCTGGAAGGATCTTGTATTATTAGAATACATAAAATATGTTTCTTTTTACAGACTAATGCTGCACCGGATCAAATGGGAAGAAGACATGATCAAAGACACGGACGGCAACGAGGTGCCGAACACCTGCAACCTGGTGTGGGAGGGGACTGTCAAACAGCGAGCCTTCGGAGAGATCAAGTTCAAGGTAGCGTAGCGTCACGATTGTTGGAACGAAGTTCCTTTACGCGGCTTGTGTTGAGTTGACTGGTACAAACCGTCACGTAAGGGTTATGCCCCTCCATGCGATTTTCTCTGTCTCACTCCCTCTTTCTCTCTCTCACTCCCTCTTTCTCTCTCTCACTCCCTCTTTCTTTATCTCTCTCTCACTCCCTCACTCTAACACTCCCTCATTTTCTCTCTCTCACACTCCCTCTTTTTCTCTCTCTCACACTCCCTCTTTCTCTCTCTCACACTACCTATTTTTCTCTCACTCCCGCTCTCTCTCTCACTCCCTCTCTCTCTCTCTCTTTCTGTTATATACGAGTATGTGTGGGCGCGAGTATCGGCACGCATACCAGTTAGTTGTATATGTCGCATCACTCGGTGGCCGAGATGGGATACATCGGGTCTTCCTCACGATCCGACATAGTTTAGATAGGTGTGGGCACTGCAAGGGGTACTCGAACGAAAAGATCATTTGAATTTACAGTAACTTTAATAAAAACAACCGAAACGCACACGTGCGTTGGTATTGAGCGTTTGCCAAGACTGTTCGACTCGACTGTCGACCGTAGTCTGTCGCAACACTCGGTCTCTCCACCAGTCCTCGCTGCATCCCCTCCACCGACGATCGTGTCCAAGCGGTAGGGCTCGCTTGCGTTTCCGATCGGGATCCCTTCTTTTCGCATAATGTTCTTTGTCCTAATATACTTCGGCATAACGATTTTGGCACAATTTGTTTTGGCATAATAATACTTCGGCATAATTTTTTTAGGCATACATTTTATGTTGGCATAATCATCTTAAATACTAATTTGTTTTGGCATAAAATTGATTCGCATAACGTTAGTAGGCCTAATGACTATTAGCATAATAATATTTAGGCATACAATTAATTAAATTTAATATGCTGTGCAACAAAAGTTAGTGATAGAACCGAATTGCTGCAAAACCGACTCCACGTAGTCTTGTTTGTCCTACCCCTAGAGTGTAATTTAAAATCGCGTAGGCGCGTAGGGGCGAGGCGGCCCGCGGGCTGAGAAGCAGGCGGCTGCGAGCGAGCCGCTTCGGCTTGTTGGCCGGCTTCGCCGGCCAGCCTCAGCCGCGGTGGTGAGCGAAAGCCGTCTGCGACGATTAGCACGCGTGGGACCGCCGGAGGCCCGCAGCGCCGGAGCCGTGACAGAAACCCTGCCTGCTGCATGTTGCATGCTCGCTTGAATGCTGCATGCTTGCTTGAATGCTGCATGCTTGCTTGCATGCTGCATGCTTGCTTGCATGCTGCATGCTTGCTTGTTTGCTGTATGCTTGCTTGCATGCTTGCTTGCATGCTGTATGCTTGCTTGCATGCTGTATGCTTCATGCTTCCTACAGCGAAAAAAAAACCCACAAAATTGTTCAATACATTATATTATATTAATATGTTATATATTACCTGATTCAGGAGATATGCTTTTTTTCTAATCGTCGAAATAAATTGGTATATCCTCTTCGGGCAAATTTATGCTTTAGGATATTATGCTTAAAAAAGTTGTGCTTTAGAACTTTATGCTTAATAAATTTATGCTTTAGAATATTATGCTTAGTCATTATTATGGTTAGAGAAATTATGCTTAAAAAAATTATGCGTAAGCTGTTATGCGTAATTATATTATGCGAAAATATAATTATGCCAAACAAAATTATGCTAAGTTATATTAGGTCTTAAAATTTTATGCAAATGGATAGGGAACCTTTCCGATCACATGATTCTTCATTAACGTCATAATGGCGGGATCAACTCTTGTAATTGAAAGATTCTACCACGCATATTTAGTACCCATTTAGTACTATTTTGTACCAGTCCTGAAAATTTTGTACCTCACATGGCATAAACGTAATTTCACGATAACACAGGGGCCCAATTCTGCTATTTTTATAAATTCGTCATTCCAACACGATCTCACCACCATCCCATTGTCATTTTGCTAAAAGTTCGTAATCTGCTAAATTCATAATGGTTGATCATTGGTCGGTCAATGGCACAGAAATTATACGATACTCGTAACGAATCATTGTGCAGTCATTGCTAAAAGCAATGACTGCACAATGACGTTCTAATGGTAGGTCACTGATCAAAGGAACTGTCAAAATTTTAGCAGATTACCGCATAAGTCAGTAATTCATTTTTCATTATGTACGAGATTACAATTATGGGCCATTTCTTTCAATGAAGTGTCAGTGGTTGACCATTGGAAAGTCATAATGACGCCATTATATTAGTAGATTACCAAACTTGTCAAAATCAACAATAAAATTATGAAATCAATTATAGACCATTCTGACACTATTGTAATAGCAGACTTGAGGCCCTGGTCTCGACATTATGATGCGTCATAATGACGAGACCATGCCTATACTCCAAAACTACAACGAATTACATCATTCTGATCAAACCAGTATTTACCTTCTTATTCAGTTTATAAAATATCTTTTAGTCCAATATTGGAGGAGGAAATAGGCGAGAGCCAAACCTCGAATTATGACATTTTACTTAGGATTTTTCAAAAGTCTCTCTGACCTTATTTCCTCACTTACTGCATACTGAAACAATTTTTTTTTTCTTGTCGTCAGGTGATGCCAACTGAAAAGCAAGCTCGGGAACACTTCCAGAAGCACCGCGTAGAACATTACTGGGATCTCGCGTACAGCGGCGCCGTGCTAGCGCCCTCAGACGAGCCCTAGAGCCCTAGGGCTTCACTACCTAATAAATACGATATGTACACAATATATATACAGCGTTTTATTTATGTTTACCTAGTTATATGCCTGCTTTTTCCCAACTATGTTGGGATCGGCTTCCAGTCTAACCGGACGCAGTTGAATACCAGTATTTTACATGGAGCGACTGCCTATCTGACCTTCACAACCCAGTTACTAGATAATACGATACCCCTTGGTAAGCCTGGTTGTCAGTCTTTCGGGCTTCTGACGACCCGTAACGACTGTCAAAGATCCACAAATGACAGCCGGGACCAACGGCTTAACATGCTTTCCGAGGCACGGAGGGGTCTTGGTATGAAAAGATGGTCACCCATCCACGGACTAACCGCGGCAAGCGTAGCTTAACCTGATCGATCGACCCGTGCGGCTGTTATTACTTAGCAAGCCTCTCCTATTGGTATTAACAATGATCACGAAACTTGAAAGTTTAGGGGTTGATTATCAAATGTTACACATAATTTGCTGGAGTGACCAAGTGTCTATACACGTACACTTTTGAGGACATAATGTCCTTCTGCTGGTGTCACTGACTCTGGCAGGGCCACCATCAGGGATTTTAATTTTGATAACACAAAAAAAATTGTCGCTAATTAGTCGAAATTTGTCGCCAAATATCAGAATTTGTCGGTCACTGGTTCAAAAGATATAAGGGTTTATAGGTGGCCGATCTGTGTGGTGTCGGATTTAAAGAATTGCACCACCCCTTACTTCCCGTGGGTGTCGTAAAAGGCGACTAAGGGTCTTACCGGAGAATGGGCAGCAGCGTTCTCTATTTATTCCACCATCATACCATACTGCGATCGCCAACCCGCGTGCCAAGCGTGGCGATTATGGCAAACCCCCCCCAAAATTGGGGGAGACCTATGTCCAGCAGTGGACGTCTATGGGCTGAAACGTCGATAGGTGGCCGATCTGGAGAGTCTCAAACTCAAACGGCCTTATTACAAAACAAGATATATCTTTAGTCCCAGGTTTAAACCATTCAGCCATTTTTAAATTTCGAACTATAATCCGACGATGCTAAAGTTCTTATTACAAAAACTGACGTTAAACCCGAGTCTAAGTTGTCAATTTTGCATTTAGAACTTTACGTTAGTCAGAATAAAGTTCAAAATAGAGTAACTGGCTGGAAGGTTTAGGCTAGGTCTAAAATTAGATCTCGTTTTGTAATAAGACGGAAAGCATTTATTTCAATTAAACCTTGTACAGGCACTTTTGAATTGTCAAAATTAAATAGTCTGTCAGTTAGTCCGAAAGTTGAAGCTAGTTGCCCATTCCAAAACGTAGATCTCTATGGAGAAGAACGGGCAAGAAACTCCATTGACACTTTTTAAAATCAAGATATTACAAAATCTTGGGTACATTATTCTTGTTGCTTCTATATGTGAGAACAATGTAAAAAATGACACAAATTAAGAAACAATTCAAAATATAAGATTAAAAATAAGCATTGGCAGTTAAGAGATGACCAGTCTCAACCGACGGCACCCGTTCACGAACATGACGCGTGGATCAGCACCATCCAGCTCAACCAGTTTGTAGGGAACCGAATGATCCAACACACGCGCCACCATCGGTGAGACATTTAAGTGAGCATGACAAGTTCTCAACTGCCATGCTCTTTCATGTCAACATAAAAAAAAAAACATAATAAACGGAAACATGGTTCTTACATTTACAAAATTAAAAAAAAAATGCTTCTAAATTATACAAAACTATAGTTGGCGATTTATTTAAGAGGTTAATAGAATTTAAAAAAAATCTAATTAAATAAAAAACAATTATATGAACTCATATAACTTGTCAGTAAACTAAGGTCTCTCCAGCAGGGCCACATTTGTATCTCAAAAACTAGGGCACCTAGCGAAGATCTATTTTCTCCCACATTTTGTCGCCAATTAGTCGGAATCAGTCGCCAAGTCGCAGATTTAATCGGGTCTTAGTTTAGGAGATATAATGAGTTCAATTAGTAAGGTATAGTCCAAGAGCTAGATTGAAGTCGATCTTGCTCAACAAATTGCGACTAATTAGCGACAATTTTTTTTGTGTTATCAAAATTAAAATCCCTGATGGTGGCCCTGCCAGGGTCAGTGACACCTCGTGCAGGAAAATACAATACAGCCGATGGATCTGTGGCGCCATCTACATCGCCCACATGCGAACTACGCATCAAAATGACGTCACGCAAAATCCTGCATCGCGCAAGCAAAGTTATACCTTTTACCCATCAAATTATCCATACTAATCTCAGACCAACAAAAAAAGAAAGACGGCGCGCCGCGAACATCAAAAGTTAAGCCATAAAACCATGCTCCTGCAAGTAAACATACACGCTCACGCACACACCTACACTAAAACCATGCTCAACGCTCTTAGTAGGTACGTCACGAGTCGTCGTCAAGTTAACATAGATTAAAAAAATATAATTATGCCTTCCTGTGCTGTGAAAAGTTGCAAAAACAACAGCAAATCACATAAAAAGTCTCACGGAATTACTTTTCACTTGTAAGTACTTGAAATAATATCGTTTCTATAATATTAAATTTTAGATTACTTGGAACACAAAACCTCAACGAACGAAAGTAGTGACATAAGGTGCGGGGGTTGCCATAATACGATTTAAATTTTCCCCATTCGATTAATACATACATATTATAAATATGATTTGTTACTTCGAGTTATAATCCTATTTTCTTTTTTATGTATTGAATATTTTGGGTTTCCAATTAATACCAATACCATACTCAACAATATCTTACTCGTACAATATTATACTAGTTCCTACCCGCACAAATATCCCCAAATTATAGGGAAAACATTTAACAAATGGCAAGCCCTCGATACACACATAGATAAAAAGGTGGCTTCAGTTTTAATGTTCGTGGCGCGCTGTCTATCTTTTTTTGTTGGTCTGAGATACTAATATTATAAATGCGAAAGTGTGTCTGTCTGTCTGTCTGTTACTTCTTCACGCTTAAACCGCTGAACCGATTTAGATGAAATTTGGTATAGGGATAGTTTGAGTCCCGGGAAAGGGCATTGGATGGTTTTTATCCCGATATTCCCACGAGATCGAAACCGCGGGGCGCTGCTTGTGTGCTTGTAATTTATAAAAATGCGTTTTTTAATTTCATTTGTTTATTATACTCATAATACTCACTAAATACAACATTTATATGAGATCTGATTCGTAATAGAGATGGTATGTGCCTGTTGAATTTACACTCACTTACTCTCTTCGAACGCAGTAATACTTGTCAATAAATATGTATGATTCTATGTACAGACGCCAGCACATCAAAGCTACCCGAAACTGTAAAATTTTCCCAATCAACTTTGAACCTTATGCTTTAGCGATAAAGTTGAAAATCTATTAAAGAAATTTGACAGATTGTAGTAGCTCTAGCTTGATGTGCTGGCGTCTGGACTTCCGCGGACGTACTGTTTCACAAGGGGCTGTTGTTGAAGTATTCAGCTGCATCCGGTTAGACTGGAAGCCGACCCCCAACATTGTTGGGAAAAGGCTAGGCAGATGAAGATTTTTTTTTTTTTGTATTCTTTTAGACGAACATACAGGCTATAGGCACTCTCGTACCCAGAAACCTTTTCAAAAATAAGGATTAGTGATCGCAGTATGATCTTTGTAATCAACTTAAATTTGAGAAGTGCGCCGACTTATACAAGCGCTTGTAACGAAACCATAGCGAGATCTAATTCGATCCCAACGCCATCTATCGAGCGAGGTGACAACTCGCGGTGATTTTTGGAGTTATTCTTTAGGGTTTTTTTTGTTGAATTCGTACGTGATTTTGTTTGTTATTTATGGCTGTTTTGTGGGATTTTTTTTTGAAGGATTTTTTGTGTTGAAAAATGGTATTGGTAATGGTATACTCGTATTCTGATCACAGAAATAATTCCTTTCATGTAGTTTATTTTTCAATGTTTTAGTAAGTTTCTGTGTTATTTTGTTGTTTATTATATTAAATTTGTATAGAAGGATGATTTTTTTTCCAAATTTTTACAGGGTTTTTTACCCATGAACAAAAAAAAAAACATAAAATACTGGTATTCAGCCGCATCCGGTTGGACTGGAAGCCGACCCCAACATAGTTGGGAAAAGGCAGGCAGATGATGATTGATTATTTTTATGTGACATCTTATAGTGCATGTGTAAGTCTTAGCTGATATAACCTTTGTTTGTCCTCAGCCGAGCCCCTAAAACCCACGTACATGCCAGTGTTCCTCACGAAGAAGGAGAGGAAGAAGCTTCGCCGCCAGAGTCGCAGGGAGGCGTGGAAGGAAGAGCAGGAGAAGGTCCGACTCGGGCTGGAAGCGCCGCCAGAACCTAAGCTCAGGTAACGTCTACAGCATTCCAGCCGAAAAACGTCCACTGCTGAACATAGGCCTCCCCCAAGCTCCTCCACTTCGACCGGTTCTGTTCTTCTCGGTTCCTGCGGTCTTTACAAGGTCGTCGGTCCACCTTGTGGGAGGCCTTCCAACGTTACGTCTTCCGGTACGCGGTCGCCACTCCAGAACCTTTCGGCCCCATCGGCCATCTGTTCTGCGAGCAATGTGCCCTGCCCATTGCAACTTAAGTTTGGCAATTCTTCGGGCTATGTCGGTTACCTTGGTTGTCCTGCGGATCTCCTCATTCCTGATTCGATCACGCAGGGAAACTCCAAGCATAGCCCTCTCCATTGCCGCTAACGTCTACATGGTCAAATAAAATAAGCTGGCGAAACCTCACAGACTTGATGTGAACTGAAGGGCAATTATTATATCTTTGGCTCTATTTGTCAAAATCACTGTTACCTAAACTCAGGTAACGTTAAAGATTTATTAAATGTTAGTTTCTAATCTATTTGTGTTTATTTTAATTTTGTTATGCTTTTTAGGGTTCCGTACCCAAAGGGTAAAAACGGAACCCTATTACTAAGACTTCGCTGTCTGTCCGTCTGGCCGTCTGGCCGTCTGTCCGTCTGTCCGTCTGTCTGTCACCAGGCTGTATCTCAAGAACCGCGATAGCTAGACAGTTGAAATTTTCACAAATTATGTATTTCTGTTGCCGCTATAACAACAAATACTAAAAACAAAATAAATTAAATATTTAAGGGGGGCTCCCATACAACAAACGCGATTTTTTTGCCCTTTTTTGCTCGATATCAAAAATGGCAACAGGTAGGCATTTGAAATATTCACAAAATACTCAGTTGTATTTTAACTTGAATAATAAATAATAAAATAAATATTTAAGGGGGGCTCCCATACAACAAACATGTTTTTTTGGGCGTTTTTGCCTTGTGGTACGGAACCCTTCGTGTGCGAGTCCGACTCGCACTTGGCCAGTTTTTTTTTTTATTCTTTCTTAATTGTGTTATATTTCAAGTGGCTGTATTTTATCTTGTACGCTAATGGTGACAAAACATGTTGAAACTCACAGATTTTCACTTTTACATCTACATTTGCATTTATATGTATAATGTTACACATTTTTACAAATAAATCGGGGGGCACGGTAGTGCGTACCATCCTTTTCTCGAAGCAGTTCAGGCCATTTTCGACTCCCTACAACTTCGATGTGGATAAAACTAGTGACCTGAATTTTAAAATCTATTTATTTAAAACATAAAAGATTTTTAATATTGATATGGTCACTACAAGATGTTGTTAGGTTAGCTAATTACGTAATAACTTATGACAGAAGGTCCCTTAAGTAGGGACTGAATAAATTAACCGACTTGGTATTACATGGATCTCACAACTTTTTATGGTAGAAGAACTGAGTTGCGAGACTTGGTATTTTTTAACAAGTTATGTTTATTATGGCATATATTTTTATCTTTAACGTCTACAAGGTCAACTAAAATATGCTGGCGAAGCCTCACAGACTTGATGTGAACTGTACAATACTGTTATTCAGCTGCGTCCGGTTAGACTGGAAGCTGACCCCAACATAGTTGGGAAAAACCTAGGCAGATGATGGTTTCTAAGACAGAAAATAACTGTCTTGTATATCCAATACACTGCAACTCGAGTTACAGTGTTTTGCCGTAATAGCGCTCATTTGATTTTTCAAGGCAGTTACATAGCCCTGTATTATTAGTTTTTCATTTTATAGTATGAAGAAGGAGGTCCTAGTATGTTATGAAAGCTTATTAAATACCAAAAAAGTTTAAAGCCCTTTTCACGAAATAGGTACTTCTGAGATACAGTGTTTCGGATTTACAGGGCAGATAACCGAATTACTTTTTTGGCCTCACCATCTAAGATCATACCATGACATTCTCTAATCTCAGGACAGGACAGACATTGAAGAAGTGTGTAGGTCGTGCGCTGTGTGCCGCACTGTACAGGATGCGCCGCCGCGGGCGCAGCTCCATCCCTGGGAGTTCCCGCTGCACCCGTGGCAACGCGTACACGCTGATTTTGCAGACTGCGGCGGCGTGCGATATCTTATAATAGTAGACGCGCATTCCAAATGGATTGAGGCGCTGCGCGGCACGAACGCAGCTTCTACTATTAAAGTATTTAGAAGCACATTTGCACGTTTCGGTTTACCATCGCAGCTCGTGACTGACAACGGCCCGCCGTTCTCTTCTCAAGAGTTTAAAGCATATTGTGAATGTAATTGTATTAGACATACAACTTCGGCACCGTATAGACCCCAGGAGAATGGCGCGGCTGAGAACGCAGTTAAAACCGTAAAAAAGGCAATAAAGAGAGCGATGTACGAAGGCGAGGACGTGCCTGTCGCCCTAAGCAGATTTCTTTTCCAGTACCGAAATTGCGAACACGCAACGACAGGGGTCTCGCCAGCGGTGGCGCTTCAGGGTAGGCGCATGCGTAGCCGACTGGATGCGCTACGGCCGGATGTAGCCACAGCGGTGCGCGCGAAGCAAGAGCGTCAGGTCACCCGCGCTTCGGGGGCCGATAGAGAATTCCGGGTTGGGGATGCAGTAATTGCTCGCGATTACACTGCGAGGGGGGACAAGTGGACCGAAGCCACAGTGATAAAAAAACAGGGCCAGTTTCATACAAAGTTAGTGTAGGTAACGGGGTTGAGTGGCGTAGACATGCCGACCAAATTATTTCAGCAAGCAGTAAAAATAGGTACTCATTATCACGCATGAGTGGCGTGGTCGTAGCAGAGCCTAAGAGCTCCGAGGCAGCCAAACCGGGGGTCGATAGCGGGGCCGAAGGTGAGATGTTTGAGGACGCATCCAGCGGGGATGGTGATACTAAGGACACGCCCCGGGAAGAGTCAAAGTTGACGCCGGTTCGACCCGAACGGCTTTCGTCGTCGGTATCTCCACCCCCACTGGGCGCGTCTGCTCGCGCACTGCGTGCGTTCAATCGTGCTAGACAAGCTGGCAATAATGTGCCACATTAGTTTTATAGTTATCTATTACATTGTTAGTTTAAGATGAAACGGTTGTGATTAGTAGACTTGATGAGGAGAGATGTGACATCGGTCGTTACTAATAATTGTATGGTGGTCGGTAGTTAGTTTATGTTTGCAAATATATCAGTCTGTCGTTGACCCACGTATTTTATGGACGTTACAATACTACTTACTTCTTCCCAGGATATCAAACCTGATGCGAGCTCTCGGCACGGAGGCTGTGCAGGACCCCACCGCCATTGAAGCCAAGGTTCGCGAGCAGATCGCCAAGCGACAGAAAACGCATCTCGAGGCTAACAAGGCGCGCGCTCTTACCAAGGACCAGAAGAGAGAGAAGGTACGTTTCACCTTTAAAAATTAGAATTTGCCCCAATTTTTTTTTTTAGCAAATTAGTAAATATTTATCTTGGTTTGATTTCAGGTAGACAGAAAAATCAGAGAAGATACGACTATGGGTGTTCACGTAGCAGTTTACAGGTAAATTATGCGCCATAAATTAGTCTATAACGATTTAAATCTTTGGGGCCTTGTTCAACGAATAGCGTACCTAACTATCAACCGGTTTCACTGACATCCGAATGATTACAAATACTCGGGTAAAAGTTACTGTCAGCCTGCATCATCCCACAGCTGGGCAAAATCCTCTTCCCATGACTTCCAGCTCTTTCGAATCCAGCACTAAAGTGGACCACTGGTCGTCGGTTTTGTCCAGCTCGTCCAGCCATCTTCTACGGTCTGCCGCGACGCCTTCTACCTGTGTCAGGGCTCCACGTGGTGGTTATTTTGGCCCACAGCTCATTGTGCATACGGCAGACGTGACCAGCCCAGTCCCACTTCAGCTTAGCGGCTTTTTGAGCAACGTCAGTAATCTGTGTTTTGGAGCTCAGTGTGGTGTTGAGATTATGGTCGGGTAAAAGCAGCCTAAACAACCTTCAGTAGGTTTGTCGAGTTGAGGATGTTTTTGGAAAACACTTTCATCATCATCATCATCTGCCTGCCTTTCCCAACTATGTTGGGGTCGGCTTCCAGTCTAACCGGATGCAGCTGAATACCAAGGAGCGACTGCCTATCTGACCTCCACAGCCCAGTTACTGGGTAATACGGTACCCCTTGGTAAGACTGGTTGTCAGACTTTCGGGCTTCTGACTGCTCGTAACGACACACACACTTTCAAAACTATAATAATTTAATTTAAGGTGCCACTAGTCGATATTTTTTCCATACAAATTTCGGGAGAGTATTACTCCACAGTTTGACATTATGCATCCAAAGTTAAACATGATATCGTTTTCTCTTATTATTAATTTTGTTTGTACGGAAACAGAATAGTAAAATAAAAAGTCATTAAAAAGTTATGAGCCAACAAAGATTAGTTTTTCTTTCTATTTTTAACGTAACTTTGGGTGTAAATAAGTAATGAAAGAACTGTAAAATCTTCAAAACCAAGTCCGTACCGACAAAGGTCAGTTATCGAAGAGTTCAATAAACTCTATTTATAATTGATTTATGCAGTAGTTTTTTCATAAAACTCGATTTTCCAAATCACTTTTGGATTTTTTTTACGCGCCTATCAGTTCGGAACGGTGTTTCTGTGCATGAGAACCAGACGTTGTGCGTGTAGACTAGCTTCTAACGGATATTAGCTGATATTAGTATATATTATTCACTGATATTAGCTCTGTCAGACACGAAGCCAGGTGAGACAGCGTGCTTTTTGGCCATGACCACGAGTGAGTTCGAGCTCGCGACTAGTTTACTCTTAAAGTGATTTCTCACAAATACTGGCATGTTTTGACACTTTAATCATTATTTTACAGAGTAAAAGACCTGTTCGAGTGCGCTTCAGCCAAGTTTAAGGTTGAAGCCAACGCCCAACAACTGCACATGACAGGCAGCGTCGTGCTGCACAGAGGATGCTGCATCGTCGTCGTGGAGGGGGGGCCTAAACAACACGCCAAGTACAAGAGGTAAGTCGTCGTCGTGTAGGGGGGGCCTAAACAACACGCCAAGAACTATGGGTAAGTCGTCGTCGCGGAGGGGGGGCCTAAACAACACGCCAAGAACAATGGGTAAGTCGTCGTCGCGGAGGGGGGGCCTAAACAACACGCCAAGTACAAGAGGTAAGTCGTCGTCGTGGAGGGGGGGCCTAAACAACACGCCAAGAACAATGGGTAAGTCGTCGTCGCGGAGGGGGGGCCTGAACAACACGCCAAGTACAAGAGGTAAGACTTCGTCGTGGAGGGGGGGTTGAAACAACACGCCAAGTACAAGAAGTAAGTCGTCGTCGTGGAGGGGGGGGCCTGAACAACACGCCAAGTACAAGAGGTAAGACTAAGTCGTGGAGGGGGCGCCTAAACAACACGCCAAGTACAAGAGGTAAGACTTAGTCGTGGAGGGCGGGCCTAAACAACACGCCAAGTACAAGAAGTAAGTCGTCGTCGTGGAGGGGGGGCCTAAACAACACGCCAAGTACAAGAGGTAAGACTTAGTCGTGGAGGGCGGGCCTAAACAACACGCCAAGTACCAGAGGTAAGTCGTCGTCGTGAAGGGGGGGGGCCTGAACAACACGCCAAGTACAAGAGGTAAGTCGTCGTCGTGGAGAGGGGGCTGAACAACACGCCAAGTACAAGAGGTAAGTCGTCGTCGTGGAGGGGGGGGCCTGAACAACACGCCAAGTACAAGAGGTAAGTCGTCGTCGTGGAGGAGGGGGCCTGAACAACACGCCAAGTACAAGAGGTTAGTCGTCGTCGTGGAGGGGGGGGCCTGAACAACACGCCAAGTACAAGAGGTAAGTCGTCGTCGTGGAGAGGGGGCTGAACAACACGCCAAGTACAAGAGGTAAGTCGTCGTCGTGGAGGGGGGGGGCCTGAATAACACGCCAAGTACAAGAGGTAAGTCGTCGTCGTGGAGGGGGGGGCCTGAATATCACGCCAAGTACAAGAGGTAAGTCGTCGTCGTGGAGGGGGGGGGGCTGAACAACACGCTAAGTACAAGAGGTAAGTCGTCGTCGTGGAGAGGGGGCTGAACAACACGCCAAGTACAAGAGGTAAGTCGTCGTTGTGGAGGGGGGGGGGGGGGGTGGCCTAAACAACACACCAAGTACAAGAGGTAAGTCGTTGTCGTGGAGGGGGGGCCGAAACAACACGCCAAGTACAAGAGGTAAGTCGTCGTTGTGGGGGGGTGGGCTAAACAACACACCAAGTACAAGAGGTAAGTTGTCGTCGTGGAGGGGGGGCCGAAACAACACGCCAAGTACAAGAGGTAAGTCGTCATCATCTGACTAGTCCCCCCCCCCCCTCAACTACGTCGTGGTCAGCTTCCAGTCTAACCGGATGTACCTGACTACCACTATATTACGTGGAGCTACTGCCTATTCTGACCTCCATAAGCCAGTTACTGGATAACAAGTTTTCTTATATTTCTTGTTAAAAAATCGTCACTCATGTAATAAACTAACTGTCGCGTGGTTTCACCCGCCTCGCTCGGCTCTTAAGGGTCGTAGCGTGATGTTAAATAGCCTATAGGCTTCCTCGAAAATTGGGCTATCAAATTGCTAAAAGATTATTTCTAATCCGACTGGTAGTTCCTGAGATTCATCATCATCATCATCATTTTAGCCAAAAGACGTCCTCTGCTGGACATAGGCCTACCCCAAAAGGGGGGGTTTGCCATAATCGCCACGCTTGGCAGGCGGGTTGGCGATCGCGGTATAGTATGGTGGTGGAATGCATAGAGAACGCTGCTGCCCATTCTCCGGTATGACCCTTAGTCGCCTTTTACGACACCCACGGGAATTATGGGGTGGTGCTATTCTTTAAGTCCGGCACCACACAGACCTACCCTGAGATTAGCGCGTCCAAAAAAACAAACAAACTCTTCAGCTTTGTTAATAGTGTTACGAGCTTCGGGTTCGTGACAATAAAAACTGCCGATTTAATAACCAAAAAAATTACACTTTAATCAACAACACTAATAACAACTCAACACACTAATAATTATAAAACACAATTGCGCTACTGATCGCTCTAAGTCGCACTTGAAGATCGCTTCGATGTGTTCGTTTGTATCGCTTTATCCAAACTGTGTCGGTCGGGGCGCATCCCGGCCTTGTATAGTGCCGCAGATAGTTCTAGAACCTTCCATTGTAGAAACATCTAGAATGTTCGAGTACATACCGGCCCCGACTGACCAGATGTCGATAGTTGGAGAAAGTTCTCGCATCGAAATTTCTAGAAGGATCTTGTATTATTAGAATACATAAAATATGTTTCTTTTTACAGACTAATGCTGCACCGGATCAAATGGGAAGAAGACATGATCAAAGACACGGACGGCAACGAGGTGCCGAACACCTGCAACCTGGTGTGGGAGGGGACTGTCAAACAGCGAGCCTTCGGAGAGATCAAGTTCAAGGTAGCGTAGAGTCACGATTGTTTGAACGAAGTTCCTTTACGCGGCTTGTTTTGAGTTGACTGGTACAAACCGTCACGTAAGGAAAAAGGGTTATGCCCCCTCCATGCGATTTTCTCTCTCTCACTCCCTCTTTCTCTCTCACTCCCTCTCTTACACTCCCTCTTTTTCTCTCTCCCACACTCCCTCTTTTTCTCTTTCTCTCTCTCACACTACCTCTTTTTCTCTCACTCCCTCTCTCTCTCTCTCACTCCCTCTCCTTCTGTGTCTTTTTGTCATTTTCACTCCCTCTCTATAACACCCTCTTTTTCTCTCTCACACTCCCTGTTTTTCTCTCTCTCACAATCCCACTTTCTCTCTCTCACACTACCTCTTTTTCTCTCACTCTCTCTCTCACACTCCTTCTCTCTCTCTCACCTCCTCTCTCTCTGTCTCTTTTTGTTATATAAGAGTGCGTGTGCGTGCGAGTATCGGCACGAATACCGATTAATTGTATATGTCGCATGACTGGGTGGCCGAGATGCGATCGGGTCTTCTTCACGATCCGACATAGTTTAGATAGGTGTGGGCACTGCAGTGGGTACTCGAACGAATAGATCATTTGAATGGGAACACCCAAATATTCCGAAATATTTTATTCCGAATTTCGATGTTCCGATTTTCAAAAGTCCGAATTTCATAATACCTAAGAATTATAATCTCTATTATTAAAAATCACGAAATTTCTGTTTCCGAAAGTCATAAATGCGATTTGCTTGTTTTCCGATTTTCATATGTTCGAAGAATCAAATGCTCGATGGGTTCTCGGTCCGAAAAACGTCATTCCGATTTTCAATTTTCCGAATAACCTGTTAAAATTGGTACTTTCTTTCTTCTCCTAAAATTGTTTGTCCGAAAGTCATTATCCATAACACGTTTGCTATAAAGGGTCCATATTGGCTCACCTAAAGTTCTTTATCCGAAATTGTTCTTCCTAATGATTTGTAATCCGAATGATCGGTCTTCCTAAAATTTTTCATCCTAAAGTTTTCATTCAGAGATTCATCCGCAGTCTTGTTGTGAACGGACGTGTCGAAGATTTATTAAAATAAATAAATAATCACTTGCTGAGTCGTGACCTAGATCTACCAAATATCCGGTAGTAAAGCAAACTGTTGTCGTAGGCATAATATGTGTAAATCGTTTCTGTGAAAATGTGTAATAAGTGATTAACAAGTGCATAACTTGTATCACAATGGCATCCAGTCCCTTCAGCCGGGGTGGCAGATGTCCTCGGAGCCCACCTCCTACACCTGTGCCCGCACCACCACCAGCACCTGCACCTGCACCCGAGCCCGTACCCGCACCTCACCCTCAACCGCCCAGCCAGAGAGACGACGTCATGATGGAAGCGATATCGACGCCGGAAATACAGAACTGGATGTCGTCTATTGAGCAGTGCCTAAGTGAAGTGTGCTCTATAGCAGCAGAGGGCAAATTAAACATGGAGCAAAAACTGCGTGTAAGTACCCTATGCCGAAAAGTTAGTCACGGCACATCGCAGATGGCCGTTCAGTATCAGTCCCTGAAGATGAATGCTGTCCGGGCCCACACCACCGTCCAAACACTCGAAGACCAAATTGATCTGTCGCAGCAACTGCAAGACCTTAAGCTGACAATCGGAGCTTCTATCAAACAAAAAACCGGAACTTCCTTTGCTGATATGGTTAAAAAAGGTACCAACAATTACATACAGCCAATAAATTTAAGCTCAGTGGCGATATACCCTAACGACAAACTAAAGTCGAGTGAGGAGACAAAAACACTTGTCCAAAAAATTATATGCCCAGAGCAAATGAAGCTTCAGGTAAGAGGACTGCGTAAGACGAAAAATGGCGGTGTCATTATCAGCACTGAAACAAAAGACGACATTGAGAAGGTGAAAAAATCGATGCAGTTATCAAATTCAGGCCTTACTGTAGACGAGCCCCCAAAAAGAAAGCCTAGAGTAGTGGTTATCGGAGTGCCCTCGTCCATGCAAGAAAAGGAAGTTTTTACTTGTTTGTTCCACCAGAATTTAGCCGAGAACCTACAGGACTACAGCCTCGAGACCTTTTTGACCTCCATTAAGTTAAGCCATAAGTCAGGTAAGAAGGACGCTGAGACCTGTAATTATATAATAGAAGTATCTGCAGACATACGCAAAGCCCTGATAGCTAAAGACAGAGTGTTTGTGAATTGGTCGTCATGCCCTGTAAGAGACTTTACTCTAGTCACACGCTGTTATATGTGCCAGCAGTACGGGCATGCAGCCAAATCATGCCGGGAAACCACACCTACCTGTGGCCACTGTGGTGATCTGGGTCATTCCATTAAAGAATGCACAAAGAAGGCTGAGGAACCGAAATGCGCTACTTGCTTGCACTTCAAAAAGCCGAGCAATCACAAGACAAGTGCAGTTGACTGTCCGGCGAAACTAATGGCTGAAAAGAGGTACATAAATACTATTGATTATGGAGGCGCCTAAGAGCGCCGTTAATAACGTATCTTTCTAGCCTTGTTTGTTTTGTTTGTTATTTTTATTTTTTATATTTAGTTATAATTATGATTAATAATTTAATTAGTGACATAGATAATTTCTCTGTATCTGAATGCCATGTTTGTGACGTAGAGCATTGTAAACAATATCTCTCCTCCTACACTAGTCCACTAACCGTTCTAACCCAAAATATTCGCAGTATTTTTAAGAATTTCGACAATTTTAACATTTTTATACAACGTTTAGACATAAACTGTGACGTTATTGTCTTAACCGAATGTTGGCTTTCCAAACAATATAACATACCACTAATTCCGGGATATAATATGTATAAAAGTAATATAAATTACAATCAGAACGATGGGGTGGTAGTTTACGCAAGAAACCATCTCAATGTGTCTGTCGAGGAACCAAATATGCACGACTGTAACAGATTGTTAATTAAAATTGGGTCAGAATTAGCGATTCTTGCCTTATATCGACCTCCCTCTTTTAGAAATATAAACAATTTCACCGACTCTCTAAACGACACCTTGCAGAATCTATCATCTTTCAAAAATACAATTCTAATTGGAGATATTAATATCAATATTCTTCCACAAAGTGCTGACGCAGCCGCTGAGGAATACCTTAACCTATGCGCTTTCCATGGCTTGCTTCCCGCTCACACGCTTCCTACACATCAAAGTGGCTCCTGTTTGGACCATATAATACTCAAGTCGAATTTCCCCGCACTTGCCCTTGTAACTAATTCAACAATAACCGATCACAGTGCTAACCTACTTATTTTAAATTGTAAATTACCAAAAGTAGTCACTCGCACAACTTCGCGTTTAAATGTAAACAAACTTGAAGAAGACCTACGCAATATCGAATTTGACCCAGTCTACGATTCCGCTGATCCGCAGTTTTGTATGTTATACTTAATCAAACATGTACAATATGCAATTCAGAAGAATACTGTCATATCTCGGCTAAAAAACAAAGAATACAATATAAAACCATGGATCACGACAGGACTCATTCGCTGTATGAAAAATAGAGATAAACTGCATATTAAAGCTAAATCCAATCCAGATAATTTAATTTTGCAACTGTCGTATAAACGATATCGTAACTTTTGTAATGATCTTCTAAAAAAAGTAAAAAACAACTACGATAAAACTGCACTAGAAAAGGCTGGTACAAATAGTAAAAAAATCTGGAATTTTATTAAAAGTGTAACGTTTAATTCGAAACAAAATCAGTCATCTTCAGGTTTATTACAAGCACACTCATCACAGCTAACATCTGCCAACATTGCAAATCATTTCTTTGTTAACGTGGGAAAGTGTTTGGCTGAAAAAGTTCGGGGCCAATCGCAATATTTAACAAGCACACCATTTACGTGTAGCACTATTTTATCATCCTTTGCATTGCTAGACACTGACGAGACTGAGGTAGAAATGATAATTATGAGTTTGAAAGACGACTGTGCAGTTGGCTGGGATAACATATCAAATAAAATTATTAAACAGTTCAAGCACATTTTGGTACCGCCACTAACTTATATTTTCCAAAAATGTTTATCTGCAGGTGTTTTTCCCGAGTGCCTAAAAAAAGCTGTTGTTGTCCCCGTTTATAAATCAGGCAGTAAAGATCAAGTCACAAATTATAGACCTATTTCGTTACTGCCTTCTATGTCTAAAATATTAGAAAAAATTATAAATAAAAGGCTTTACAAATACTTGGAGGATAAATTAATTTTGTCTCAGCGGCAGTTTGGATTTAGGCCTAAAATGTCAACAGACGATGCCGTACATCATCTGACTAACTATCTAGGACAAGAACTTGATAATGGTAACCACACAGTAGGAATTTTCCTGGACCTCGCCAAAGCGTTTGACACGGTTTCTATTCCTATTCTGTTGCACAAGCTTGAAACCATAGGTATCAGAGGCACCCAGCTGAAACTATTTAAGAGCTATCTAGAAGATCGTACCCAATGTGTAAGAATTGGAGATGTTCTCAGCGAGGATAAAAAAAACACGTCCTTCGGAGTCCCTCAAGGAAGTATTTTAGGGCCTACATTATTTCTGATATACATAAACGATCTTTGTAATCTAAGTCTAGATCATGGCCAAATTGTTTCTTATGCCGACGACACTGCCCTTCTATTCTCGGCTGACTCAGAAAAAAATGTCTACAAAGTTGCGCAACACGGATTTAATATTGTTAATAATTGGCTTCAACTTAATTCACTAACACTAAATGCAGACAAGACAAATTATATTAAGTTTTCGATGCGCAAGCAAACATCAACTGGCTCTACCTCGACATTATATGCTCATTATTGCACAATTCCAACAGATAACCAATGTGTTTGTCCTCAAATTAAAATGGCAAATACAACAAAATACCTTGGTGTTATAATAGATGACACACTTTCGTTTAAACAACATATAGAAGCTTTAAATAATAGAATTCGCAAGTTGATATTTGTTTTTAAAAAGTTACGCTGTATTGCTGACCCAAAATTAGTTAGACAAGTTTACTTTGCTCTATGTCAATCGATTTTAACTTACTGTATTACCACATGGGGTGGAGCGGGTAAAACAAAGTTACTAACCATCGAGAGAGCTCAGAGGGCGATTCTCAAAGTCTCTACTTTCCGCCCTTTCCTTTTCCCTACTAACCTCCTGTACAAATCTTGTGAAGTATTAACAGTTCGACAGCTATTTATTATGGGCATTGTATTAAAACAACACAAAGCTCTACCCTACAGCGCTAGATATACTAATAAAAGACGTAAAGATATTGTTTGTCCACAAATTTCAACAAAGCATGCTTTTATATCCAAATTTTACCTGTACCTTGGACCTCTCCTATATAATAGACTAAACTCGAAAGCAAACATTTATTCTGTGAACTATACAAATTGTAAGAGAATCCTCAAGGATGCTCTTCAAAGTATGTCTTATGAAGAAACAGAAAATTTACTAACTGTATTAAAGTAAATATAGGTATACAAATTTCACTTATGTTAAATATTTATCAAGTTTAGAAACTAAGTGTTAAGCTACTCAACATATAATTATTTGTCTATTGTAAACTTTCGATTATTTATTAATTTTAGAAGACTATTTTAGCTCTTCTCGCCTGAAACACAGGACTACCTAGTTCAGGCACGTAAGTCTTAGCAATATAATTTTTATTTAAGCAAAACTGTACTAATTTTCATGCCTTATAATTTTGAATAAATATATTATATTATTATTATATATTATTCATACTATTTGTAGTGCTACCGGCGATGTTCATAACACTCATGTTTCCGAAAATTGTAATTAATAATATCATTAATGTAAATATATTTAAACTCCTACTGTTTTTTATCATAACGCTTTTATCTCTAAACATAATCACCATAATATTAGAAGATGATATTTATAGTTTTAATTTGAGGGTATGATTATTATTTGGGGGTATGCTTTACAGTTGGTTTAATACTCAAAGGCACACAACATAACGTACTGAGTTGTGTCTAAGGAACCACTGTACTTCCAAAGCCGGCGCTTTTTGATAGTAACTATTTTTTTTTGGATAGAATATACTCTTTTTAGTGTAAATTTGAAAACCGCAAAGTTCGCAAAATCATAGTTGGCCGAGAAAAGAAATACCAAAGTTTTTTTTTATCTACAAAAATATGTGGTTAGGCGTAGTCGACGGAGCCCCGCTTCGCGGGGCCCCTATTTCTGTCTACAGGGTTTAAAGGAACCTAACACGAAGGGGATGACGGGGGCTCGTTCGCTCGCTTTGCTCGCTCACTCGAGCCCCCGTCATCCCCTTCGAACCTAACCTGTCCGAGTCGGGGTGCCCCAAGTCCCGAGCTCGCTTCGCTCGCTCTTGCATCCTAAGTTGTCATTACAAATGTGTTACTTTTGTAATTAAGTATATTATGTTGGTTACCGCTATAAATAAAATCTAAACAAAAAAAATCTAAAAATGAAATTTAAACAAAAAAGATATGACTTTGAATCATAGTGTAAAAGATGGTTATGTTGAGAAAATATAGGAAAACAAATAAAAGTATAATAGATGTTTATTGCTACAGACATTATGAAGTTGAATGCTTCGGAATTATGAACATTAGAGACAGAGTACTTAGGAATTGTGATTGTTAGGATGACAAATTTTAGGAAGAACATTTTCGGATTTCCAATTATCGGAGTTGAAAATTTAGGTGAACTTTGGCGCACCCTGCTATAAACCATAACCAACCGACCAACCATAATGTTCAAAAATTCGAAATTTTGTTTTACATAATTATCTTTACTTCTAAATCTATTCTGTCATAATATCGAGTACTATAATAATTGAATCTCCTAATTTTGCATTAAATAAAGTCATATGTCCTAAGTATTGTATTATATAATGTGTAATATTCCGAATGTTCATTTATAATAAAATTGTTAGCTCTAAAACATTTGCTAAAAATTAGGTTTTAGTGACAGAAACGAATCGCTGTAAATCCGACTCCACGCAGTCTTGTCTGCCCTACCCCTAGAGTGTAATTTAAAATCGCGTAGGCGCGTAGGGGCGAGGCGGCCCGCGGGCTGAGGAGCAGGAGGCTGTGAGCGAGCCGCCGCGGCTGAGGTTGGCCGGCGAAGCCGGCCAACAAGCCGAAGCCGTGGTGGTGAGCGAAAGCCGTCTGCGACGATTAGCACGCGTGGGGCCGCCGGAGAACCGCAGCGCCGGAGCCGTGACAGAAACCATGCCTGCTGCATGTTGCATGTTGCATGCTCGCTTGCATGCTGCATGCTTGCTGCATGCTTGTTGCATGCTTGCTTGCATGCTGCATGCTGCGTGTTTGCTTCCATGCTGCATGCTTGCTGCATGCTGCGTGTTTGCTTCCATGCTGCATGCTTGCTGCATGCTTGCTTGCATGCTGCATGCTGCATGTTTGCTTCCATGCTGCATGCTGCGTGTTTGCTTCCATGCTGCATGCTTGCTGCATGCATGTTACTTTAAACCCTTTACACAGAAATAGGGGCCCCGCGAAGCGGGGTTCCGTCGATACTAGGATGCAAGAGCGAGCGAATGACAATATAAATACCTTTACCGTGCATCGAAGTCTAGTAGTGTCGCAGTGAAGATCTATCGCGGTAACGTGCATGGAAGTGTAGTGGCGTCGCAGAGACGGGTCTTTCACAGTTACGTGCATCGCAATATTGTAGCATCGTATTAGCATTTATCGATATTTTGTGCTTCGATATTCCGTATTCTACTCGTATATTTGTCTTGCTATTCAGTTTTACAAGGCGTTTTTATTTCGGAATTATAATTAATTCGGAATTCTAATTAATCGGAATTCGTATTTTTGATGTTTCGAATTTTCATTAATTCGGACTTTTTGTTATTCGATCTATTGGAACTCGGTATTTTGAGAATAGTACTTATAAACGTTAGGAATATTGAAATTTCGGAATTATAAAAATAGGATGAATGATAAATCGGAGTTGTTATATTAGGAATTTTGAACCATTCGGAATTATGAAAATCGGTATTTTGAAATTCGTATTTGTGACTGTCGGAATAAAGTTTTTCGTATTTATGTAGTGTACCCCATTTGAATTTACAGTAACTTTAGTAAACTAGCGATTAACAACCGAAACGCACACGTGGGTCGGAAACGCACACGTGTGTTGGTATTGAGCGTTTGCTAAGACTGTTCGACTCGACTGTCGACCGTAGACTGTCGCAACACTCGGTCTCTCCACCAGTCCTCGCTGCATCCCCTCCACCGACGATAGTGTCCAAGCGGTAGGGCTCCCTTGCGTTTCCGATCACATGATTCTTCATAAACGTCATAATGGCGGGATCAACTCTTGTAATTGAAAGATTCTACCACGCATATTTAGTACCCATTTAGTACTATTTTGTACCAGTCCTGAAAATTTTGTACCTCACACGGCATAAACGTAATTTCACGATAACACTGGTCTCGCCATTATGATGCGTCATAATGACGAGACCATGCCTATACTCCAAAACTACAACGAATTACATCATTCTGATCAAACCAGTATTTACCTTCTTATTCAGTTTATAAAATATCTTTTAGTCCAATATTGGAGGAGAAAATAGGCGAGGGCCAAACTTCGAATTATGACATTTTACTTAGGATTTTTCAAAAGTATCTCCGACCGCATTTCCTCACTTACTGCATACTGAAACATATTTTTGTTCTTGTCGTCAGGTGATGCCAACTGAAAAGCAAGCTCGGGAACACTTCCAGAAGCACCGCGTAGAACATTATTGGGATCTCGCGTACAGCGGCGCCGTGCTAGCGCCCTCAGACGAGCCCTAAAGCCCTAGGGCTTCACTACCTAATAAATACGATATGTACACAATATATATACAGCGTTTTATTTATGTTTACCTAGCTATATCTGCCTGACTTTTCCCAACTTTGTTGGGGTCGGCTTCCAGTCTAACCGGACGCAGTTGAATACCAGTATTTTACATGGAGCGACTGCCTATCTGACCTCCACAACCCAGTTACTAGATAATACGATACCCCTTAGTAAGCCTAGTTGTCAGTCTTTCGGGCTTCTGACGACCCGTAACGACTGTTAAAGATCCACGAATGACAGCCGGGACCAACGACTTAACGTGCTTTCCGAGGCACGGAGAGGTCTTGATATGTAAAGGTGGTCACCCATCCACGGACCAACCGCGGCAAGCGTAGCTTAACCTGATCGATCGACCCGTCCGGCCGTTATTACATAGCAAGCCCCTCCTATTGGTGTTACCAATTATCACGAAACTTGAAAATTTAGGGGTTGATTAGCAAATGTTACACACAATTTGCTGGAGTGACCAAGTGTCTATAAGGTACTTGCACTCATTAAGGACCACCTTTATTAGAATACTTATAAATTTAAAATTTACAGAATTACACAAAGTAACGCTAATAAGCTAGAAATAAAATTTTGTGAAGATCTATAATTATGACAAAAATACACAGTTTGCATTGTTAAACTGGCAAAAAAAACAGTTTAAAAAAAAGTTCATGTTAGGCCAAATTAAGCACCTATGCTCCTATTAAGGACCGCACTAAAATGTAACAAATCTTGATTATTTTGTAAAAATATTTCTTTTAATCTAACGTATTCAATTGTATTAACTAATTAATTGTTATATTATTAGCAAATATTTAACATTTGACCAAAAAATTTAAGGTGGGCCTTATTATGTATATCAAAGTGAAAATTAAGAATAAAACTAATTTTATTTCAGTAATCAACATTATATTTATTTTTTTAGTAAATAATTACTCTTTCTTCAGTCATTAATTACAGCATTTTAAGGAAAATCAGTCTTAATTTCATATACGATACCGTGATGGGCCGTATTAGGAGTACTAAAATATATTAGTAAGTTTTTTAAACAAAATCAAAATGATCAAATAAAAACAACGTCGCAAACCATGTCGCAAAACACTAATTAAAAATATTATATACAAATGAACACACAAAATCATCAGTATCTTCTTTCGTCAAGCCAACACTTTCTTCGTGGAACCGGACCTTAATACGAACTCATATTATGGTCCTTATTAGGATTTGGGTATCGTGATAGATGAAAACATTTTAAAGTTGTATAATGAAAAAATTACAATGTATTTATCTTTGCAGAGTTATCTCTGAATGTTTAAATCCAATCTTCTATAAAAAATTACTTAAATACACTACTTTTTTTTACGAAAAACTAACAAAACAACGCGCATCAATTTTATAAAATAGTGTCTCTAACCGCTGTCTTACACAAACTGGACGCTACTGACAAAATGGCGGCATCTACGCGTCATCGCGCGATTGCATTTAACCAATGGGTGGTATAGCATGCTGCGCGCGAAATTTGAAGCAGTTGAAAAAATGGCAAGTGTAAGTTTTCTAAAGTGGCCCTTAATAGGTGCTGGTCCTTATTGGGTGCAAGTACCTTACACGTACACTTTTGAGGACCTAGTGTCCTCCTGCAGGTGTCACTGACTCTGGCAGGGCCACCATCAGAGATTTTAATTTGATAACACAAATAATTAGTCGAAATTTGTCGCCAAATAATTCCAAAACGTAGAGCTCTATGGAGAAGAACGGGCAAGAAACTCGATGGACACTCTTTATAAGATTCAGGTTATTTGGTGTTTAATCGGGTTTTTTATCCGTCAAAAAATAATTATTAATTTATAGTTGAAGAATAATTTTTAAGACTAAACAGATTTTTTTGTTTTATTATATCCTTTTTCTCGTTCTTCCTTTAGTTATTCAACTTTCATACAAGTATTTCACAGCTATTAGATATCTTAGGTATTTCAGATCTAGTTTATAAAATGGGACTGCGACACAATCTGATGTAGAAATACCTACGCGTTTTAAGTAGGATAATTCCATTCGTAATAAAAATAGTCAAACTTAGTGATCGTAGGTACCAGTCATCACTCCACTTCCCTCATCATTCTAGAGCATTGATCAGACAAAAAAATATTTTCAAGTTTCTAGTTTTCATTACGTTAGTTAATATTCCTCATTCCCTTTCAATATAGTGTACTTACATTATTCTACTTGTCAAGCCCTTGCATTTGATACCTATATTGAAGGAGTTGTGAAAAAAAAATATAATTCGCTTTTTTGTGGTGGCGGCCATCTTGGTTTTGTAATTTGTAATACCGTATAGTATTCTACTAGTCAAGCCCTTTCATTTGATAAGTACCCATATTGAGGGAGAAGTGAAAAAAAAAATGTAATTCGCCACTTTGTGGTGGCGGCCATCTTGGATTTGAAATTTATCATAGTGTATAGTATTCTACTACTCAAGCCCTTTCATTTGATACCCATATTAAGGGAGTTGTGAAAAAATATGTAGTCCGCCATTTTGTGACGGCGGCCATATTGGACCGATTTTCATCAAACATAGCTAAGAACACTCCCGACTAATTCACCTTTCAAATAAAAAAAACAAAATTAAAATCGGTTCACATCCGTTCGGGAGCTACGATGCCACAGACAGACACACACACACACACACACACACACACACACACACACAGACACGTCAAACTTATAACACCCCGTCGTTTTTGCGTCGGGGGTTAATTATAACACCCCGTCGTTTTTGCGTCGGGGGTTAAAAATCAAGATATTACAAAATCTTGGGTACATTATTCTTGTTGCTTCTATATGTGAGAACAATGTAAAAAAACTGGCCAAGTGCGAGTCGGACTCGCACACGAAGGGTTCCGTACCACAAGGCAAAAACGCCGAAAAAAACATGTTTGTTGTATGGGAGCCCCCTTTAAATATTTATTTTATTTTAATTTTATTATGTATTATTAAAGTTAAAATACAACTGAGTATTTTGTGAATATTTCAAGTGCCTACCTGTTGCCATTTTTGATATCGAGCAAAAAAGGGCAAAAAAATCGTGGTTGTTGTATGGGAGCCCCCCTTAAATATTTATTTTATTTTGTTTTTAGTATTTGTTGTTATAGCGGCAATAGAAATACATCATGTGTGAAAATTTCAACTGTCTAGCTATCGCGGTTCTTGAGATACAGCCTGGTGACAGACAGACAGACAGACGGACAGACAGCGAAGTCTTAGTAATAGGGTCCCGTTTTTACCCTTTGGGTACGGAACCCTAAAAAGACACAAATTAAGAAACAATTCAAAATATAAGATTAAAAATAAGCATTGGCAGTTAAGAGATGACCAGTCTCAACCGACGGCACCCGTTCACGAACATGACGCGTGGATCAGCACCATCCAGCTCAACCAGTTTGTAGGGAACCGAATGATCCAACACACGCGCCACCATCGGTGAGACATTTAAGTGAGCATGACAAGTTCTCAACTGCCATGCTCTTTCATGTCAACATAAAAAAAAACATAATAAACGGAAACATGGTTCTTAAATTTACAAAATTAAAAAAAAAATGCTTCTAAATTATACAAAACTATAGTTGGCGATTTATTTAAGAGGTTAATAGAATTAAAAAAAAATCTAATTAAATAAAAAACAATTATATGAACTCATATAACTTGTCAGTAAACTAAGGTCTCTCCAGCAGGGCCACGACATTTGTATCTCAAAAACTAGGGCACCTAGCGAAGATCTGATTTCTCCCATATTTTGTCGCCAATTAGTCGGAGTCAGTCTCTAAGTCACAGATTTAATCGGGTCTTAGTTTAGGAGATATAATGAGTTCAATTAGTAAGGTATAGTCCAAGAGCTATATTGAAGTCGATCTTGCTCAACAAATTTCGACTAATTAGCGACAATTTTTTTGTGTTATCAAAATTAAAATCCCTGATGGTGGCCCTGCCAGGGTCAGTGACACCTCGTGCAGGAAAATACAATACAGCCGATGGATCTGTGGCGCCATCTACATCGCCCACATGCGAACTACGCATCAAAATGACGTCACGCAAAATCCTGCATCGCGCAAGCAAAGTTATACCTTTTACCCATCAAATTAGCAGCGTTTTACCTGAAATAAAACGCATATTAAAATACTTACCTCACTGGAAGCTTTATTATGAGATGGCATTTCCGTTTCCGTCGATTTCTTACCAGTTTTCGTACTTTTATCCCCTCTATACTTCCGGCTCAGTGGCGCCACCTGGTGGTTGCGGGTAGTTTTATGTTCTTGTAAAACGTATCACGCCATTTTGTTCATTGTCTCATATAACCAGGCAGAAATAAAGTGAAAGCTTCCAGTGAGGTAAGTATTTTAATATGCGTTTTATTTCAGGTAAAACGCTGCTATTAAACTACTTGACCGTCACTGGAAGCTTTATTATGAGATCTGTTTGTTATCGCCTGGTGACGCCACTTTGATGTATGTACTTGGAAGTATGTAGGTAGTATTATATTAAAGGCCAATGTGATAAAGCATGAAATTAAACAAAAGTGTAATTAGTAAGTATGCATTTATTCAAATAAATGTATAAGTAAAGCATTCAATAAAAGTACCTAGATAAGTGTACTTTAGCTTACTAATATAATTAACATTTTTTTTTTTTTTTTTTTTAAGTATGATAAATCATAAATTCTAATCATTAACAATCAATTTATGAATATCCGTTCTAGGTAAGTAAACAAAATATTTATTCAGCAATGTTAATCGATTGGATTGAAGAATTGTGTCACGTTTTGTGAATCAGTACTTTTCATTATTTCTCGTCTATAAAACTTCTGGAATGTATTGGCTGATTGCCAATTTCCACGAGCCAAGATTTCGTCGAGGGGATGATTTTGAAACCAGCTTTTGGAAGCTACAGCAGACCGGGTGCTACCTGGAGTGGCTGCAATGCCAGCTTCCCCAAACAGGGTCTTTACCCACCCTGCAATGACCGTACGTGAAGCAGGTTTAGCCGCACCTCTTACTGTAATAAATAAATTAGTTGATTTTGCCGCATTACGTCTGTTTTTTAATAATGCTATTGTTCTTTCTATCCAGAATATAGGGTCAAGATTAGGACTATCGGTATTTAAAAGCAATTTCCAGCCAGATTGCCTATAATTACTGGTGTCAGTTTTGGAGCCAAACCGAGGCCATAATATTATGCTGTTATCAGATCTTATGCAATGATTAGGATCAATATTAAGCAGAGTTAGATCGTGTATTCGCCTACCAGAGCAAAGCAACAGTAAAATTGCAGTATGACGTGACGTTTGAAATAGGTTATTTAAATCAATTGTGTAATTAGTCAAAAATGAAATTAATTTACCAACATCCCAAACTGGAGGCTTAGTGACCTTTGGATTTTTTAGGGCAATTGATTTTAAAACATGTCTTACTAGAACGTGTGAACTTAACCGACTTGAATTTTCGGCGCTACCTAGTGTAGATATTACCGATTTATGTAAAAGTATTGAATTATACGACAACTTATCAATTAAATATAGATCACATAAAAACTGCGCTAATTGTGAACCAGGGGGATTCATTAAGTCAAGGTTTTTATTACGACACCACAACGCCCAACGTTTCCAGGCTACCTCATAGGTTTTTAAAGTCGATTTTCGCCATGAATTTTTAAGCAGTGATAGTTGTTGAGCGTTCCATGTCTTTATCGTGTCGGACCACCCCCACATTTCCAAACTTCGAGGACGATGTTCTCGACCTTCGGTGGTGGGAGGCCCGTCGACGTGTCTATTAGGTATCTGTGTAGGTTTCTCAGAGTTAATGGAGCCGCCAGCGCTCGGGCTTTGAGATCCGCACGCCAGAATACCCTCTCCCATCGAGGTACTACTATTAGGAATATTCCTGTCGACTGGTTTAAGTGAGACAGGACTTTGGGGACTAGGAATGGTGGTGGAAATATCCATGCGAGCTGGTAATTCCATGGGACACTGAAGGCATCGTGGAACAGAGCTTGAGGATCTTTTAGATCTAGAGACACATAATTGTACACTACGTGAGCAGTCGCCGAGGCAAATAGATCTATTATTGGGGTTCCCCATTTTGCAAACACTGTTTTTACACAAGTCGGTAGTAAGTGCCATTCTGGAGGTTGGCGAAGGCGCGATAAGTGGTCCGCATGATTGTTGTATTTGCCCGGAATGTAGTGTATGTTGAAGTGTATCTGATGTTGGTCTAACAAATTCAGAATTCGATAGGTTATTTCCAACAGGGATAATGTCCTCGTACCTCCTTCCTTTCGTAGGTATGTGACTGCAGTTCTGTTGTCGCTTTGAATGAGGAGCGAACTTTGATGAAGCCAATGAACTTGGTTCTGAAGAGCGTATAATATTGCTAGCATTTCTTTTTGATTGCAATGCAGCGTTTTCTCTTCTTGTGACCAAGTTCCTGACAAAGCTAAATTGTTCAGTTGTGCCCCCCATGCTTGATCTGATGCATCTGTAGCCAGAAAATTTATTGGAGGAGGATACTGAAGAGGTGTTGACCTTTGACAATTTTGGGCCCACCAATTTAGTTCCTCTAAGACACCTTGTGGTAGTGGGTAGGTCTTTGGTGGCAGGACTGGCAGTGAATTCATGAAAATTACTAACTGTCGATGATTGAGTCGACCCCGTGGAACAACAAAGCTGGCAAAATTTAAAAGTCCTACTATTTTCTGCAACTTCTTCAGAGTTAACTGCTCTTGTTCGAGAGCCTGATTTATATTTGTGATGATGCCCTGAGCCTTTTCTTTCGGTAGGATTTTTTGATTTTCCCAAGGTTTCCATAGTATCCCTAAATAAATTATACTCTTTTGAGGAGACAAAACAGATTTTCCGAAATTTATTTGCCACCCCAGTTTTTGTAATATTTGTACAGTTATTTTGACATGCTCGCGAAGCGTGTGAACATTTTGGTGTAGTAGCAAATAATCGTCCAGGTATACCAGGATCCTCATGTTCCATTTTTCCCGCAATGTTTGGGCCACCCAGTTCGTGAGCATGGAAAAGGTTTTTGGAGCAGTGCTCAGACCGAATGGAAGACAAGTCATTTCTAACAACTCCTGGTTGTATATTAGGCGTAGAAAGCGTCTGTGCGATTTGGTTACGCTTACATGAAAATATGCTTGGGACAAATCTATTTTGCACATCCAGTCCTGAGATTGTAGAAAGTCTGGAATGCGGTACATATTTATTAAATGAAACGGCTCGGTCATTACATATTCGTTTAGTGATTTGAGATTGAATATGGGACGGGCAGATCCGTCGGATTTTGGAACCAGAAATAGAGGTGAAATGAAGCTTGGCGAGGGTAGCGCTTTCTTTAGAATTCCCTGCTGTTTCATTTTGTCTACAATTGAAGACATTTGTTCTGAAACAGGAGTTTGAAAAGAACCCTTCGTTACATCTGGATAGACAAGTGGGGGCTTTTGAAAGAAAGGTATGCGATACCCTTGAATTAATTTTAGGACTATTTCTGTTGCTCCCATTTCCGCCCATTGTGTTTGGTAGTGTATCAACCGACCCGCCCGAAACGGTGTCATGTCATTGTTTATACCTTTTCCCCCTGGAACTTTTTGAGGAGTTTGCACATCCTCGTGTACTTCCACGTTCGGGCCGCGAGCCTCGGTTTCGAAATGAACTTCTAGTATTGAAGTGATCACCTTGATGACCCGAGGAGTTACCTCTGAAAGAGTGATGTGTATGGTGGCACTGACCATGGTATTCACCCCGCGAGGGTGGATTATGACAGGTATGCATATTCGATCCTGGTTCGTTAAATTGAGTTCCACGCGATGGAACTGTCGGCTTTCGTGTGCCTTGCCCCCGCGAGGGGCGGCTACTAGGTTGGTATGGCTTTTGTGAAGACCTTTCTGTTTTTGGGGGCCAAAAAGCCTTACGGACCCCGCCAGCCTTCTCTAGAGTAGAGGTAAAGGGCTCGGCATTAAATATGTAAGTACTTGAAGGAGGTATTTTATTCAAGAATGCTTTCACTACTACTGGATCTCTAACTTGACTCGTTATAGTTTCTCTACGCATTTCAATACATTCGGCTCTATGGCCGCAGGCTAATTGCAAAAGGTCTGAGGATATTTTATGAAATTCGCCCTTCTGAAATAACTCGTCAATCTTCCCATTTAAATTATCAAAATTGATACATTCTGTATTTTTTGCCCATGAAAGAAGATTACGAATACCTTCCTGCAATGATTGTCTTTGTTTTAATATGCAGTAGGTTAAGGCTGCATAGGATTTATCTGCATGTGCCAGATGACGTAAGGTGTCATAGGCTTTTACCTCCTCATTTGTTTCCAGGTCTATAAAGCCAGGAGTATGGTTATACAATTTTTGCGTATCGGCGTATCTTACTTCTGACCAAGAAGTACTACCAAAACGCTGGATATCTACCAACTTCTTCAAAAAACTATCGGGGGTTTTTGGAACTAATGGTTCCTTAAGCTTAGTATCAATGTCAAAAGTGAAATCTAATTCTGTATTTTGATGATCTTGATTTGAACAACCCTCGTCACTAATTTGTTCATAAAGTTGACCACTAATTCCAGAACAAACAGAAGTGTTATCATAACAAGCTGTATCAATGTTACTTGTAATATTAATTTGTTTGCGAAGCTCACCCATTTCCTTAAAAAGCTTGTCCATCATATGACTGGAACGTCGAGCACGTTTCCTTTTCTTATGGCGGCGGCGGCGATGGTTGGACCGCGCTTTTTTGCTGCCCAGAGTAGACGTACTTGAAGAACTAACACTTGAAGCACTACTGCTGCTGCTGCTACTTCGGTCTCGCTTGCGATTCAGCCCACTCGGACCAGCCACAGCCTGTGGCTGGGTGTCAGAGTTGTGGTTATCATCCATCCCTGCAAACGAATTACGTTAGGTCTCATGCAATGGGTTTATAACACTTTACAGTTACAATTCAAATATTGATTACGAAAATTTACTGGTAAAAATTCAAAGTAAAAAATTACAGCTAGTGATCCGAACGGAAAACCCGTTTAAAAACTTTGATCACGTACGAATTATTCGAAAAGTGTTACCTCTCTAAAAGAGGGTACTTACGGTCCAAGACTTATCCTCTTTGAAGAACACTTTACACTTTTTTATTTTTATTTTTTTTTTACTTAATTTATAAAATATTCACTTAATATCCACTTTTACGTATTTTGCAACTGTGGCGGACGCAGGCACTGCGCACAAGTTGCTTCGACGGAGAATAAAAAGCCAATGAACAAAATGGCGTGATACGTTTTACAAGAACATAAAACTACCCGCAACCACCAGGTGGCGCCACTGAGCCGGAAGTATAGAGGGGATAAAAGTACGAAAACTGGTAAGAAATCGACGGAAACGGAAATGCCATCTCATAATAAAGCTTCCAGTGACGGTCAAGTAGTTTAATATCCATACTAATATTATAAATGCGAAAGTGTGTCTGTCTGTCTGTTACCTCTTCACGCTTAAACCGCTGAACCGATTTAGATGAAATTTGGTATAGGGATAGTTTGAGTCCCGAGAAAGAACGTTGGGTAGTTTGCATCCCGATATTCCCACGGGATCGGAACTTATGCGGGTGAAACCGCGGGGCGCTACTTTTAATTTAATAAAAGTGTGTTTTTTAATTTCATTTGTTTATTATACTCACTAAATACAACATTTATATGAGATCTGATTCGTAATAGTGATGGCATGTGCCTGTTGAATTCACACTCACTGACTCTCTTCAAACGCAGTAATACTTGTCAATAAATATGTATGCTTCTATGTACAGACGCCAGCACATCAAGCTACCCGAAACTGTAAAATTTTCCCAATCAACTTTGAACCTTATGCTTTAGCGATAAAGTTGAAAATCTATTAAAGAAATTTGACAGATTGTAGCAGCTTGATGTGCTGGCGTCTGGACTTCCGCGGACGTACTGTTTCACAAGGGGCTGTTGTTGAAGTATTCAGCTGCATCCGGTTAGACTGGAAGCCGACCCCCAACATTGTTGGGAAAAGGCTAGGCAGATGAAGACTTTTTTTTTTTAGTATTCTTTTAGACGAACATACAGGCTACAGGCACTCTCGTACCCAGAAACCTTTTCAAAAATATGGATTAGTGATCGCAGTATGATCTTTGTAATCAACTTGAATTTCAGAAGTGCGCCGACTTATACAAGCGCTCGTAACGAAACCATAGCGAGATCTAATTCGATCCCAACGCCATCTATCGAGCGAGGCGACAACTCGCGGTGATTTTTGGAGTTATTCTTTAGGGTTTTTTTTGTTGAATTCGTACGTGATTTTGTTTGTTATTTATGACTGTTTTGTGGGATTTTTTTTTGTTGGGGTGTATTTTTTTTTAAGGATTTTTGTGTTGAAAAATGGTATACTCGTATTCTGATCACAGAAATTACGCCGTCCAGTAGCCAGTGCGACCAGACGTGAGTCAAACTCTCTTAAAAAGCAGTTTATTAAAAATACAAATACCGATCACCCTAGTTTGGACCTTAAAAGTGAAAAGTGACAGTGTCAATTATCGTGCTGGTTAATGTGCAAAAAGGACTTTTATATACTACTGACGCATAGTTCATACGGTGGCGAAGCGGTGCGTGGTCAACAAGCAGCGCTCTTCACCCCCGCGGGTAAAAGAGACCAACTACATTTTTGATCCCGCTCGCACTCTGTGACATCGCTGCGGCAACGAACGCTAATTACATTTAACTTTGCCTTCTTAAATTCTACTAAGTACTAATAACAATGAGTGTGATGCCGCGATCGCCTAACGAAAAGAAAACGAACACGCAGAAGGCGGTAGCTGCAACTACATCGTCGTCGTACCCGGACTTGCGTAAATTAGACGAGAATGACGATTTACAATCCATTATTTTTTGATAAAAAAATAAATTTGTAAGTACCCACTATTGCATATCCGACTCGGATAGACTGTTGAAACAAAAAAATGTTATGTTTAAGAACTTTATGTACCTACACAGTTATGCAATAAATATATCTTTATCTTTATCTTTACTTTGCGTAAAAGAAAAAGGCCTGAGCTTGACAATGAATTCAAAGAGGAGATAACCAAAATACATGCGGAAATAAATACTATGAATACGCAGTTCACGGATATAATAGCCAATTTTCGTAAGGATATCTTTGCTTCCTTAGAAAAATTTGCACAAACTCAGTCAGACAATATGTCACAGATACGACAAGACTTGAGTGATCTCAAAACGGACTTATCGAGCATTAATCAACGTGCGGACAAGTTGGCTACTGAGCAACAAGTATTAAAGTCTGATTTATCACAGCTAGCATGTAAAAGTGACCTAACCGAGCAAAAACTACAACAAATCGAATACCAAATGTCTTCCCTAAAAACAGAACCAACATCCACGTATAAACAAGAAGAGCTACTTCACGAAATGCGCGAACGACACGACCGAGAAAAAAATATAATTATAGCGGGAGTTTTGGAACTAGAGGACACAAACAAGGCAAATCAAGAATATCTCGAAAAACAACAAATACAAAAAGTATTTAAACCTCTTTACGGCGACAATAAGAGCCCTAACATCATTAAATGCCTGCGCCTCGGAAAATACAATGCCGATAAAAATAGGCTCATCAAAATAAGCCTGGAATCTCGTGAAATAGCCCAACATATACTACGTAACAAGGACAAGCTCACTAAATCAAATATAAAAATATTCTCAGACCAAACACCCAACCAACAAAAATACCTGAACGATTTAAGAGCAGAGCTACAGCGCCGCCAAGAAAACGGAGAAAACAATTTAATCATAAAATATATTAAAGGACTACCTAAAATTGTGAACACCATACCAAAAAACTAATAACCACTGCAACCTCAACAACAACCTGTCCAAACCCAAACATAACAACATATCAAGCAATAGACAATTACTCCGAACTTAACACTGACGCGCAAGCCCTTAAATTCTTGTATATCAACATACGAAGCCTATCAAAACAAGGGAAAGTGGACGAACTTCAATGCATCTTGAAAAGCACACCACACGTACTTTACCTGATTATATTGAGCGAAACATGGATTAAATCTGACTCCGAAGGCTCATCAATACACATACCAAACTATACTCATCATTACAACTACCGCACTGATCGGCGTGGCGGAGGAGTATCAATTTTTGTCCACAATGACCTTGAACACAAAGATATTCAACAAAACTACATCGATGGCAACAATTATCTTTGGATATTCCTGGAAAAGTATGCGCTGAACGTCGGCATTGTCTACAAACCTCCAGATACGAATTGCAGAAACTTTATAGAATACTATTCTTCCCAACTCCAACAGAAACGACGATGCATTGCTTTCGGCGACTTCAACCTCGACTTATTAAAACCGGACCGGACTACGATAACCTACACAAATATGATCAAAGAGACTGGATACAAAATACTAAATAAAATAAACAAAAAATATTCTACTCGGACTACCGGTACCACCAATACAATTTTAGACCATGTCTGCTCAAACCTCTCTAAAGAAAACTTTCACATGGCTGTCATTGAATCATCCTTATCTGATCACAACCATATATACCTGGAACTAAAGAAATACAAACAACCACCTAAAAAAATACATCACTACACAGCTATTGACTACACAAATCTATACACAGACGTCTCTAATACCAACTACACAACAACAAACGACGACTACTATGCGTTAGAGAGTTTTATAAAGGATAAAGTAAAAACAAACACAAAAAAGAAATCAAAAATCCTAAACCTACCCAGAGACGACTGGATTAATAGAAAAATTACGAGGGAAATTGACAAGCGAAATATACTATGGAAGAAAACTAAAAATGATCCAAACAATAACGATTTTAAAACAGATTTTATAACAAAGAGAAACGAAGTGCAACACTTTATGAAGAAAGAAAAACGGCAATATTTTTATAATAAATTCTCAAAATGCAAATCAAATCCAAAGAAGATGTGGTCCTTAATTAACTATCTATCTAATAACAATCCGGTCACCGCCTGCAACATACCTAAGCTAAACATAAACAACAAAACGATTAGCGATCCTATCGAGGTATGTGAAACTTTCAACAACTTTTTCGCGTCCGTAGGGAAGCTCCTAGCCACTCAAATACCACACAAATTCCACAATAACTTAACATACACCACAATTAACAATAACCCTAATACAAATCAATTAAATACTGTCACGCCTTGTACTAGCACCGAAATCATAACAATAATTGATAATTTGGACCCAAGCTGTAGCTCAGGAATCGATGGCATCACCACTAAAACTATTAAATGCATAAAAAACTTAATAGCCGCCAACCTAACTAATTGTATCAATAACTGTTTTAAGAGTGGCACATTCCCAAATACCCTCAAAATTGCTAAAGTCAACCCTATATACAAATCCGGCACAAAGACAGATCCCGGGAATTATCGACCCATATCGGTATTACCGGTACTATCAAAAATTTTTGAACGATTAATTTACACTAGATTAGAAAAATACCTAAACGACAGAGTAATTATATTTACGATCGGCAGTTCGGTTTCCGACCCAAATCAAACACTCTGTGCGCCACAATCGACTTAGTTACCACCATTAAAACAAATATTGACAAAAAAAACATTGCACTCGGTATTTTTATTGACCTAAAAAAAGCGTTTGACACGGTATCCCATAAAATACTATTATTAAAGCTAAAAAGCATTGGCATCACCGGGGAAATGTATAAAATCCTCTCCTCATACCTTGACAACAGGAAACAAGTTGTTAAAATAGGAAACGCAAAGAGTAGAGCATCTCCCATAGAATTTGGTGTTCCTCAGGGATCCTTGCTATCCCCCCTCTTATTCGCTATTTACATAAATAATATTAAAGATCTCGGCTTAACTGGACAACTAACTTTGTACGCCGATGATACTTGCCTTTTCTACTTCGGTAACAACATAAACACCATTGTAGCTGACGCTCAAAAGGACTTAGATATATTATACAACTGGTTTAGCTCTAATTTACTTACCATAAATGCATCAAAAACATCGTACATAATATTCTCAGCTAAAAATAAAAAAATTCTTGACCACCCAGCCTTACACATAAACAACACTAAAATCATCAAAAGTAATTGTGAAAAATACCTTGGACTTAGGCTAGACAACAAACTGACTTGGTAAGCACATATTGATCACATAAAAACAAAAATAACATCGCTAATGGGATCAATGCGCGGGTACATTAATAACATTCCAAAAAATATCCGCTACAATATTTACAACTCATTAGTACGCTCACACATAAATTACCTAATTGAAATCTGGGGATGCGCCACCAAATCTACTATTAAAGATCTACAAATAGCACAGAATAAAATAATTAAACTTCTATTCAACTACGATTATGACACACCTACATCCGAACTATACAAACACACCAAACTAATGAGCATTCATCAACTTTACACTTTCAATTCCTGCATCCTTATCAGAAAAATTCTTAACAAAACCATGCATACACAATTATCCTTTAACATAAAAACATCCAAATACAGCCAACGGAACCCTAACCAATTACAGACGCACCCCCCGCGGACGCAATATGGCAGGAAAAACATAAAATACGAAGGTGTACAAATTTATAATAATCTACCGGCAGATATTAGGAGCACATCTTCTTTCAATATATTCAAATCTAAACTTAAGCAGTACGTCACTAACAACACAAAACTATTAAGTTAACGACCTAAGCTAGTCGTACACACAAAATGCGACATCACACCTACCTACGTAAAAATAAAAAATAAAACTTATTAGCTACTGGACTACCTTACCTTAGTTATGTATTTATTCGCTAAGTGAACAATGTATGTTCTTTTAGAATAAATAAAGAATCTTTAAACCCAAATAATTCCTTTCATGTAGTTTATTTTTCAATGTTTTAGTAAGTTTCTGTGTTATTTTGTTGTTTATTATATTAAATTTGTATAGAAGGATGATTTTTTTTACCGGTTCCAAATTTTTACAGGGTTTTTTACCCATCAACAAAAAAAAAATACATAAAATACTGGTATTTAGCCGCATCCGGGTAGACTGGAAGCCGACCCCAACATAGTTAGTTGGGAAAAGGCAGGCAGATGATGATTGATTATTTTTATGTGACATCTTATAGTGCATGTGAAAAAATAAAATCAAAATAAATTAATAATAATAATAATAAATAAATAAATAAATGGGGACACTCACACTCGTATACACCCCCACACCCACACACACACACATACCCTCAACACTCACACACTTACACACACACACAAACACACACGGAGAGCTGCTAAATTAATGTTTTATTTTATTTTTACTTTTCTTTTCTAATAAACCTTTTACGCCTCAACATTGTTAAGTTACCACTTATGGGAAGAGCGAGACAGCTCCGACACAAGTACTTTTGTAACTTACTGGGGCTGCCTCAATTTATGTATGACACAATGTTTAAGTTGAAAATAAATAATTTTGTATTTTGTATTTTTTGTATGTGTAAGTCTAAAAGAACCTCTTTTGTCTTCAGCCGAGCCCCTAAAACCGACGTACATGCCAGTGTTCCTCACGAAGAAGGAGAGGAAGAAGCTTCGCCGCCAGAGTCGCAGGGAGGCGTGGAAGGAAGAGCAGGAGAAGGTCCGACTCGGGCTGGAAGCGCCGCCAGAACCTAAGCTCAGGTAACGTCTACGTTTCAGCCGAAAGGCGTCCACTGCTGGCCACAGGCCTCCCACAAGCACTTCGACCGGTTCTGTGCTTCTCGGTTCCTGCGGCATTTACAAGGTCGTCGGACCACCTTGTGGGAGGCCTTCCAATGCTACGTCTTCAGGTACGCGGTCGCCACTCCAGAACCTTTCGACCCCATCGGCCACTGTTCTGCGAGCAATCACTGCCACTTAAGTTTGGCCTATCTTCGGGCTATGTTGTTTACCTTAGTTCTCCTTCAGATCTCCTCATTCCTGATTCGATCACGCAGGGAAACTCCAAGCATAGCCCTCTCCATTGCCGTTAACGTCTACAAGGTCAAATAAAATAACCTGGCGAAACCTCACAGACTTGATGTGAACTGAAGGGCAATTCATGTAATTTCTCAGAACGGTCGCATTCCAATATCTGGGTCTATCTGTCAAACTCTCTATGTTACCTAAACTCAGGTAACGTTAAAGATTTATTAAATGTTAGTTTCAAATCTATTTGTGTTATATTTTACTTCTGTTATGCTTTTTTTTTTATTCTTTCTTAATTGTGTTATATTTCAAGTGGCTGTAATTTATTTTGCAAGCCAGAAAACATGTTGAAACTCATAGATTTTCACTTTTACATTCACATTTGCATTTTTATGTAACTATAATCTTACACATGTTTACAAACAAATGGATGGGTGATGGCATCTTTACATACCGTGACCCCTCCGTGCCTCGGAAAGCACGTTAACGATCCTTTATCCTAAACCTTTGACACTTGTTACGGGTAGTCAGAATCCCGAAAGTCTGACAACCAGTCTTACCAAGAGGTATCGTATTACCCAGTAACTGAGTTGTGGAGGTCGGATAGGCAGTCGCTCCATGTAAAATACTGGTAATCAGCTGCATCCGGTTAGACTGGAAGCCAACCCCAACATATTTGGGAAAAGGCTGGGTAGATGATGTTTACAAATAAATATATCGTTATCTTTAACGTCTACAAGGTCAACTAAAATATGCTGGCGAACCTCACAGACTTGATGTGAACTGAGGGGCAATTCTTGTATTTCTGAGAACGTTCGCATTCCAATATTTGGCTCTATCTGTCAAAACCTCTAAGTTACCTACATTTTTGACAAGTATTTGACACTAGCTGCGCCCTGCGGTTTCACCCGCGTAAATGTCGATTCCGTGGGAATATCGGGATAAAAAGTAGCGTATAGTTAATCCAGGGTGTCAGCTACCTCCATAGAAAATTTTATCAAAATTGGTCCAGCCGTTTGAGCGTGAAGAAGTAACACACACTCTCACAAACGTTCGCCTTTATAATATTAGTGTGATTAATTTTCAATGAGATGAGATTGGAACTATAATAATATTTTGAATGTGTTTAATTACTGGAATTGACCTTCAGATAATATGGAATGATAGGTAATACAAAATGACAAAAAAAAATTAACTCAATTTTTTTTTTTTGATTTTTTTGATAGGCACCTCGTCATTCTCTTGCTCTTCATCATATCAACATCATCAGCCTGCAGCAGTCCACTGCTGGACATAGGCCTCTCCTATAGCACGCCATACAACTCGATTTTCGGCAACTCTCATCCAGCTGCTACCAGCCATCCTGCGAAGATCGTCGCTCCACCTAGCTTGAGGGCGTCCCACCTTCCGTTTGCCGATACGTGGTCTCCACTCTAGAACACCCCAACGGTCATCGGTTCTATGGCTAATATGGCCAGCCCTCTTGCTCTTATCCCAATTTATTTATTATCCATCGTCATCATCATCCCAAGAATCACCCACTGCAGGACTAGCATGGGCTGGGGATAAAACTTTTCTCCACAGGTTATTTCCACTGACAAAGGATAAAATTATTTTATCCACCTGCCAAAGCACGACAACAGGGGGAAAGAGAATTATATCACTTTTTGACATTAGACGTGGATACTCACCCCCCGTCTATAGCATGGCGACTAGTGGAAGAGAAAAATTACAGATATTTTGACATAACAAAGGGAGAAATTTGTCCTCATCTTTAGATGGTGGGTTTAAGTATATCCTTTTGGAGAAAATATAATTAATTGTACTATAAAAATGTCTCGTGCTTACTGCCACCGTGAATAGTTTATCCACCCATGTCGCCATGCTCGGAGGGTGGACAAAATTGACAGAGGGGAATAGTATTTTCTCCTCTCCCCGTAGATAAAATGTCTCCGGCCATGCTAGCCCTGCTGGTGGGCATAGGTCTCCCCTTTTATCTGCCATACTTCTTTGACCCAACCTTGGCCACCATTCGGTCACAGATTCACTCCATCAGCTATCTGCGGCAACAATAAATAATATTCTATTCGTCGTTTCAGCCGATAGACGTCCACTGCTGGACATAGGCCTCCCCCAATTTTGGGAGGGTTTGCCATAATCGCCACTCTTGGCAGGCGGGTTGGCGATCGCAGTATGGTATGGTGGTGAAATACACAGAGAACGCTGCTGCCCATTCTCCGGTACGATCCTTAGTCGCCTTTTACGACACCCACGGGAAGTGAGGGATGGTGGTATTCTTTAAGTCCGGCACCACACAGACAATATTCTATTATAAGTACTTTTTTGGTTTAGGCCCGTGGCTAAATAATAATTCAGGCGCACAGGTCGATAGATCAGGTTAAGCTACGCTTGCCGCGGATGGTCACCCTATCTTTATATACCGAGACCCCTCCGTGTCTCGGAAAGCACGTTAAGCCGTTGGTCCCGGCTGTCATTCGTGGATCTTTGACAGTCGTTACGCGTAGCCAGAAGCCCGAAAGTCTGACAACCAGTCTTACCAAGGAGTATCGTATTAACTATTACCCAGTTGTCTGTGTGCTGCCGGACTTAAAGAATAGCACCACCCCATACTTCCCATGGGTGTCGTAAAAGGCGACTAAGGCAGACCGAAGAATGGGCAGCAGCGTTCTCTATGCATTACACCATCATACCATACTGCGATCGCCAACCCGCCTGCCAAGCGTGGCAATTATGGCAAAACCCCCCCAAAATTGGGGGAGGCCTATGTCCAGCAGTGGACGTCTTTCGGCTGAAATGATGATGATGATGATATTACCCAGTAACTGGGTTGTGGAGGTCAGATAGGTAGTCGTTCTAAAATACTGTTATTCAGCTGCGTCCGGTTAGACTGGAAGCTGATCCCAACATAGTTGGGAAAAGGCTAGGCAGATGATGACTTTTTTGGTTTCTAAGACAGAAAATAACCGAATTACTTTTTTGGCCTCACCATAGATTCAACCAGGGGTATCATGACAAACTCTAATCTCATAACTACTTACTTCTTCCCAGGATATCGAACCTGATGCGAGCTCTCGGCACGGAGGCTGTGCAGGACCCAACCGCCATTGAAGCCAAGGTTCGCGAGCAGATCGCCAAGCGACAGAAAACGCATCTCGAGGCTAACAAGGCGCGCGCTCTTACCAAGGACCAGAAGAGAGAGAAGGTACGTTTCGCCTTTAAAATGTCTTTAAAATTAGAATTTGGCTGGCACTTTTTTAAAGTGTTTTTTTTAATCTATAAAAATAAATAAAATGTCAAAATAACAGGTTTTTTGCTAAATGCATATGAAAGTATACAGGGTTATTGGTAAAACATTAACAACCTCTTAAGAGGTCATTGTACTCATTATGAATAACTTTTACTATGGAACCAAACTTGAAATCGCAAAAAAAAATTTAATGTTCCCTACATTTTGAAGAGTTATGCGAACAGAAATGTTGGGAACAGCTGATTTTTTTTCGCGATTTCAAGTTTGGTCCCATAGTAAAAGTTGTTCATAATGATGAGTACAATGACCTCTTAAGAAGTTGTTAATGTTTTACCAATAACCCTGTATATGGTACTTTTAACAAAAACTTTTTATTTAATTTTTTTGTCTGTCTGTTTGTTCCCGCTAATCTCTGAAACGGCTGGACCGATTTTCACTGGCAGAAAACTGAATTCTATATTTTCGTGCAAAAAAAAGAAAACCCTTATCGTCCAATTTGTTTTCTGACATGCACGCGAAGTCGCGGTGACAGCTAGTTAATAAAACTCTCGGTTTAATTTCAGGTAGACAGAAAAATCAGAGAGGACACGACTATGGGTGTTCACGTAGCAGTTTACAGGTAAATTCTCCGCCATAAATTCGTCTATATCGATGAGAGAGAGGGGGGCCTCGTGGCTAGTAATAACAGCCGCACGTCAGGTCGATCGATCAGGTTAAGCTGCACTTGCCGCGGTTGGTCCTTGGATGGGTGACCATCTTTACATACCAAGACCCCTCCGTGCCCGGCTGTTATTCGGGGATCTTTGACAGTCGTTACGGGTCGTCAGAAGCCCGAAAGTCTGACAAGCAGTCTTACCAAGGGGTTTCGTATTACCCAGTAAATGGGTTGTGGAGGTCAGGTAGGCAGTCGCTCCATGTAAAATACTGGTACTCAGCTGCATCCGGTTAGACTGGAAGCCGACCACAACATAGTTGGAAAAAGGCTAGGCAGATGATGTTGAAATTCATCTATATCGATTTAAATCTTTGGGTCCTTGTTCAATGAATAGAATACCTAGCTGTCAACCGGTTGCACTGACATCCGAATGATTACAAATACTCGGGTAAAAGTTACTGTCAGCCTGCATCATCCCACAGCTGGGTAAAGGCCTCTCCCCATGACTTCAAGCTCTTTCGATCCAGCACTAAAGTGGACCACTGGTCGGTTGTTTTGTCCAGCTCGTTCCGCCATCTTCTACGGTCTGCCACAACGCCTTCTACCTGTGTCAGGGCTCCACGTAGTGGTTATTTTGGCCCACAGCTCATTGTGCTTACGGCAGACGTGACCAGCCCAGTCCCACTTCAGCTTAGCGACTTTTTGAGCAACGTCAGTAATCTGTGTTTTGGAGCGCAGTGTGGTGTTGCGAATATGGTCGTGTAAAATCAGCCTAAACAGCCTTCAGTAGGTTTGTCGAGTTGAGAATGTTTTTGGCAAACACTTTCATCATCATCTGCCTAGCCTTTCCCAACTATGTTGGGGTCGGTTTTCAGTCTAACCGGATGCAGCTGAATACCAGTATTTTACAAGGAGCGACTGCCTATCTGACCTCCACAACCCAGTTATTGGGTAATACGATACCCCTTGGTAAGACTGGTTGTCAGACTTTCGGGCTTCTGACTACCCGTAACGACACACACACACTTTCAAAACTATAATAATTTAATTTAAGGTGCCACTAGTCGATATTTTTTCCATACAAATTTTGGGAGAGTATTACTCCATTGTTTGACATTATGCATCCAAAGTTGAACATAATATCGTTTTCACTTATTATTAATTTTGTCTGTACGGAAACAGAATAGTAAAATAAAAAGCCATTAAAAAGTTATGAGCCAAGGATTAGTTTTTCTTGCTATTTTTAAAGTAACTTTGGGTGTAAATAAGTAAAAAGAACTGTAAAATCTTCAAAACCAAGTCCGTACCGACAAAGCTCAGTTATCGAAGAGTTCAATAAACTTTATTTATAATTGATTTATGCAGTACTTTTTTCATAAAACTCGATTTTCCAAAGCACTTTTCGAATTTTTTTACGCGCCTATCAGGTCGGAACAGTGTTTTTGTGCGTGAGAACCAGACGTGGTGCGTGTAGACTAGCTTCTAACTGATAATAGCTTATATTATTCACTGATATTAGCTCTATCAGACACGAAGCCAGGTGAGACAGCGTGCTTTTTGGCCATGACCACGAGTGAGTTCGAGCTCGCGACTAGTGTACTCTTAAAGTGATTTCTCGCAAACACGGGCATGTTTTGACACTTTAATCATTATTTTACAGAGTAAAAGACCTGTTCGAGTGCGCCTCAGCCAAGTTTAAGGTTGAAGCCAACGCCCAACAACTCCACATGACAGGCAGCGTCGTGCTGCACAGAGGATGCTGCATCGTCGTCGTGGAGGGGGGGCCTAAACAACACGCCAAGTACAAGAGGTAAGTCGTCATCATCTGACTAGCCCGCCCCCCCCCCCCCCTCAACTATGTCGGAGTCTAACCGAATGTGCCTGAATACCAGAATATTATCTGGAGGTACTGCCTATCTGACCTCCGCAAGCCAGTTACTGGATAACAAGTTTTCTTATATTTTTTGTTAAAAAATCGTCACTCATGTAATAAACTAACTGTGTCCCGTGGTTTTATCCGCCTCGCTCGGCTCTTAAGAATCGTAGCGTGATGTTAAATAGCCTATAGCCTTCCTCGAAAATTGGGCTATCAAATTGCTAAAAGATTATTTCAAATCCGACTGGTACTTCCAGAGATTAGGGCGTACAAACCAACAAACTCTTCAGCTTTGTTAATAGTGTTACGAGCTTCGGGTTCGTGACAATAAAAACTGCCGATTTAATAACCAAAAAAAAAAATACACTTTAATCAACAACACTAATAACAACTCAACACACTAATAATTATAAAACACAATTGCACTGATCGCTCTAAGTCGCACTTGAAGATCGCTTCGGTGTGTTCGCTTGTATCGCTTTATCCAAACTCTGTCGGTCGTGGCGCATCCCGGCCTTGTATAGTGCCGCAGATAGTTCTAGAACCTTCCTTTGTAGAAACATTTAGAATGTTCGAGTACATACCGGCCCCGACTGACCAGATGTCGATAGTTGGAGAAAGTTCTCGCATCGAAATTTCTAGAAGGATCTTGTATTATTAGAATACATAAATATATGTTTCTTTTTACAGACTAATGCTGCACCGGATCAAATGGGAAGAAGACATGATCAAAGACACGGACGGAAACGAGGTGCCGAACACCTGCAACCTGGTGTGGGAGGGGACTGTCAAACAGCGAGCCTTCGGAGAGATCAAGTTCAAGGTAGCGTAGCGTCACGTTTGTTGGGACGAAGTTCCTTTACGCGGCTTGTGTTAAGAGCGTTTACGCCGTATGGCATTTCATACAAACTTTCAAGCCCTTGTTTTTCGAAATTAATGAACCGATATTAATGAAACTTCATACGCATAAGCAGGATACAAAGGTCTAAAAAGTTAGTAGAGAACATTTTCGAAATGTCTTATTTAAAAAAAGATAACTGGAAATCTCTGTTTCTATGGAAAGTTTAAAATCGGTCTAATTTGGCTGTAACACTATTTTTCGAAAATGTTCTCTACTAACTTTTTAGACCTTTGTATCCTGCTTATGCAAAAGAAGTTTCATTAAAATCGGTTCATTCATTTCGAAAAATAAGGGCTGGAAAGTTTGTATGAAATGCCGTACGACGTAAACGCTCTTAAGTTGACTGGTACAAACCGTCACGTAAGGAAAAAGGGTTATGCCCCTCCATGCGATTTTCTCTCTCTCACTCCCTCTCTCTTACACTCCCTCTTTTCTCTCTCACACTCCCTCTTTTTCTCTCTCTCACACTCCCTCTTTCTCTCTCTCACACTACCTCGTTTCTCTCACTCTCTCTCTCACACTCCCTCTTTTTCTCTCTCTCACACTACCCCTTTTTCGTCACTCTCACTCCCTCTCTCTCTTTCTATCTCTTTTTGTTATTCTCACTCCCTCTCTCTTACACTCCCTCTTTTTCTCTCTCTCACACTCCCTCTTTTTTCTCTCTCACACTCCCTCTTTCTTTCTCTCACACTACCTCTTTTTCTCTCACTCCCTCTCTCTCTCTTTCTGTCTCTTTTTGTTTTATACGAGTGTGTGTGCGTGCGAGTATCAGCACGAATACCGGTTAATTGTATATGTCGCGTCACTGGGTGGCCGAGATGCGATACATCGGGTCTTCTTCACGATCCGACATAGTTTAGATAGGTGTGGGCACTGCAGTGGGTACTCGAACGAAAAGATCATTTGAATTTACTTTAATAAACTACGATTACAAAACCCGAAACGCACACGTGCGTCGGAAACAAACACGTGCGTTGGTATTGAGCGTTTGCCAAGACTGTTCGACTCGACTGTCGACCGTAGACTGTCGCAACACTCGGTCTCTCCACCAGTCCTCGCTGCATCCCCTCCACCGACGATCGTGTCCAAGCGGTAGGGCTCGCTTGCGTTTCCGATCACATGATTCTTCATAAACATCATAATGGCGGGATCAACTCTTGTAATTGAAAGATTCTACCACGCATATTTAGTACCCATTTAGTACTATTTTGTACCAGTCCCGAAAATTTTGTACCTCACTCGGCATAAACGTAATTTCACGATAACACAGGGGCCCAAGTCTGCTATTTTTATAAATTCGTCATTCCAACACGATCCCACCACCATCCCATTGTCATTTTGCTTAAAATTCGTAATCTGCTAAATTCATAATGGTTGATCATTTGTCGGTCAATGGCACAAATTATACGATACTCGTAACGAATTAAAACCAATGACTGCACAATGACGTTCTAATGGTAGGTCACTGATCAAAGGAACTGTCAAAATTTTAGCAGATTACCGCATAAGGCAGTAATTCATTTTTCATTATGTACTCTCGTACATTTATGGGCCATTTCTTTCAATGAAGTGTCAGTGGTTGACCATTGGAAAGTCATAATGACGCCATTATATTAGTAGATTACCAAACTTGTCAAAATCAACAATTATGAAATCAATGATAGACCATTCTGACACTATTGTAATAGCAGACTTGAGGCCCTGGTCTCGCCATTATGATGCGTCATAATGACAAGACCATGCCTATACTCCAAAACTACAACGAATTACATCATTCTGATCAAACCAGTATTTACCTTCTTATTCAGTTTATAAAATATCTTTTAGTCCAATATTGGAGGAGAAAATAGGCGAGGGCCAAACCTCGAATTATGCCTTTTTACTTAGGATTTTTAAAGTATCTCCGACCGCATTTCCTCACTTACTGCAGTTACTGCATACTGAAACATATTTTTTCTTGTCGTCAGGTGATGCCAACTGAAAAGCAAGCTCGGGAACACTTCCAGAAGCACCGCGTAGAACATTATTGGGATCTCGCTTACAGCGGCGCCGTGCTCGCGCCCTCAGACGAGCCCTAGAGCCCTAGGGCTTCACTACCTAATAAATACGATATGTACACAATATATATACAGCGTTTTATTTATGTTTACCTAACTATATCTGCCTGCCTTTTCCCAACCATGTTGCGGCCAGCTTCCAGTCTAAGCGGATGCAGCTGAATACCAGTATTTTACATGGAGCGACTGCCTATCTGACCTCCACAACCCAGTTACTGGATAATTCGATATCCCTTGGTAAGACTGGTTGTCAGACTTTTGGGCTTCTGACTACCCGTAACGGCTCCGAAGCTTAATACCAGATTCGCTAAATACCAGATTCGCAAATTACCAGACTCGCAAAACACCGGATTCGCCATAAACCAGATATGCAAAATACCAGAAACGCAAAATAACAGATTTTGTACAGTTGAAAACAAATTTTAATTGAAAAAAAATAAAACAAAACTCAGAATCAAAAAATCTTAAAAAAAAATCACACTAATATTATAAAGGCGAAAGTTTGTGAGTGTGTGTGTGTGTTTTTATGTTTGTTACTTCTTCATGCTCACCTGGCTGGACCTATTTTGATAAAATTTTGTATGGAGGTAGCTGACACCCTGGATTAACATATAAGCTACTTTTTATCCCGATATTCCCACACGATCGACATTTACGCGGGTGAAACCGCGGGGTGCAGCTAGTAAATAAATAAATCTTAAAATCTTTAAATTCCGTTCATTATTCATTTTTATAATTAGGAGCTAGCAGAATATATAATAAATAATTGCTTAATATACCGACTTATGTTGAATGCAAGTCAAAGACTACAATATGCAAGTCGACAAAAATAAATGTCATCTCACATAGCAACGCAAAAGTGGCCAGTGCAGTTTATAATTAGGTCACGACCTTTTTTGTTTAATGATCTCATTTTATTCATCGAAGAAATAGTTACTAATACGGGATAGTCTAAACAGAACTCAATTGTTTAGGACTGTACTTTTGGTATTTTGCGTTTCTGGTATTTTGCATATCTGGTATAAGGCGAATCCGGTGTTTTGCGAATCTGGTATTTAGCGATTCTGGTATTAAGCTTCGGACGACTGTCAAAGATCCACAAATGACAGCCGGGACCAACGGCTTAACATGCTTTCCGAGGCACGGAGGGGTCTTGATATGTAAAGGTGGTCACCCATCCACGGAACAACCGCGGCAAGCGTAGCTTAATCTGATCGATCGACCCGTGCGGCTGTTATTACTTAGTAAGCCTCTCCTATTGGTGTTAACAATGATCACGAAACTTGAAAGTTTAGGGGTTGATTTTTTTTTTATATCTTTATTTAAAGAGCTTTGTCGTAGATCGACAATGTCGCTCAATAGGGGTTGATTATCAAATGTTATACACAATTTGCTGGAGTGACCAAGTGTCTATACACGTACACTTTTAAGGACCTAATGTCTGCAGGTGTTACTGACTCTGGCAGGGCCACCATCAGAGATTTTAACTTGATAACACAAATAATTAGTCGAAATTTGTCGCCAAATAACAGAATTTGTCGGTCACTGGTTCAAAAGATATAAGAGTTTATAGGTAGTCGATCTGGAGTCTTCCCAGCAGGGCCACATTTATATCTCAAAAACTAGGGCACCTAGCGAAGATATGTTTTCTCCCAGGTTTTGTCGCCAATTAGTCGGAATCAGTCGCCAAGTCACAGATTTAATCGGGTCTTAGTTTAGGAGATATAATGAGTTCAATTAGTAAGGTATAGTCCAAGAGCTAGATTGAGGTTTTCAAATTTCGACTAATTAGCGACTAATTTTTTGTGTTATCAAAATTAAAAACCCTGATGGTGGCCCTGCCAGGGTCAGTGACACCTCGTGCAGGAAAATACAATACAGCCGATGGATCTGTGGCGCCATCTACATCGCCCACATGCGAACTACGCATCAAAATGACGTCACGCAAAATCCTGCATCGCGCAAGCAAAGTTATACCTTTTACCCATCAAATTATCCATACTAATATTATAAATGCGGAAGTGTGTCTGTCTGTTTGTCTGTTACCTCTTCACGCTTAAACCGCTGAACCGATTTAGATGAAATTTGGTATAGGGATAGTTTGAGTCCCGGGAAAGGGCGTTGGATAGTTTGTATCCCGATATTCCCACGGGATCGAAACTTATGCGGGTGAAACCGCGGGGCGCTGCTTTTACTTTAATAAAAGTGCGTTTTTTAATTTCATTTGTTTATTATACTCATAATACTCACTAAATACAACATTTATATGAGATCTGATTCGTAATAGTGATGGTATGTGCCTGTTGAATTCACACTCACTGACTCTCTTCAAACGCAGTAATACTTGTCAATAAATATGTATGGTTCTATGTACAGACGCCAGCACATCAAGCTACCCGAAACTGTCAAATTTTCCCAATCAACTTTGTACCTTATGCTTTAGCGATAAAGTTGAAAATCTATTAAAGAAATTTGACAGATTGTAGCAGCTTGATGTGCTGGCGTCTGGACTTCCGCGGACGTACTGTTTCACAAGGGGCTGTTGTTGAAGTATTCAGCTGCATCCGGTTAGACTGGAAGCCGACCCCCAACATTGTTGGGAAAAGGCTAGGCAGATGAAGATTTATTTTTTTTAGTATTCTTTTAGACGAACATACAGGCTATAAGGCACTCTCGTACCCAGAAACCTTTTCAAAAATATGGATTAGTGATCGCAGTATGATCTTTGTATTCAACTTAAATTTCAGAAGTGCGCCGACTTATACAAGCGCTTGTAACGTAACCATAGCGAGATCTAATTCGATCCCAACGCCATCTATCGAGCGAGGTGACAACTCGCGGTGATTTTTGGAGTTATTCTTTAGGTTTTTTTTTGTTGAATTCGTGCGTGATTTTGTTTGTTATTTATGGCTGTTTTGTGGGATTTTTTTTTTGTTGGGGTGTATTTTTTTTGAAGGATTTTTTGTGTTGAAAAATGGTATACTCGTATTCTGATCACAGAAATAATTCCTTTCATGTAGTTTATTTTTCAATGTTTTAGTAAGTTTCTGTGTTATTTTGTTGTTTATTATATTAAATTTGTATTGAAGGATGATTTTTTTACCGGTTCCAAATTTTTAGAGGGTTTTTTACCCATGAACAAAAAAAAACACATAAAATACTGGTATTCAGCCGCATCCGGTTGGACTGGAAGCCGACCCCAACATAGTTGGGAAAAGGCAGGCAGATGATGATTGATTATTTTTATATGGCATCTTATAGTGCATGTGTAAGTCTTAGCTGATATAACCTCTGTTTGTCCTCAGCCGAGCCCCTAAAACCGACGTACATGCCAGTGTTCCTCACGAAGAAGGAGAGGAAGAAGCTTCGCCGCCAGAGTCGCAGGGAAGCGTGGAAGGAAGAGCAGGAGAAGGTCCGACTCGGGCTGGAAGCGCCGCCAGAACCTAAGCTCAGGTAACGTCTACATCATTCCAGCCGAAAGTCGTCCACTGCTGGACATAAGCCTCCCCCAAGCACCTCCACTTCGACCGGTTCTGTGCTTCTCACATCCAACGGGTTCCTGCGGCCTTCACAAGGTCGTCGGACCACCGTCTACGTCTTCCGGTACGCGGTCGCCACTCCAGAACCTTTCGGCCCCATCGGCCATCTGTTCTGCGAGCAATGTGCCCTGCCCACTGCCACTTAAGTTTGGAAATTCTTCGGGCTATGTCGGTTACCTTGGTTGTCCTGCGGATCTCCTCATTCCTGATTCGATCACGCAGGGTTACTCCAAGCATAGCCCTCTCCATTGCCGTTAACGTCTACAACGTGAATTGAAGGGCAATTCGTATTTCTTAGAACGGTCTCAAACCAATCTCTGGCTCTATCTGTCAAAATCTCTAAGTTACCTACATTTTTGACAAGTATTTGACACTAGCTGCGTCCTGCGGTTTCACCCGCGTAAATGTCGATTCCGTGGGAATATCGGGATAATAAGTAGCGTATAGTTAATCCAGGGTGTCAGCTACCTCCATAGAAAATTTTATCAAAATTGGTTCAACCGTTTGAGCGTGAATAAGTAACAAACATATAAACACGCACACACACACTCACAAACTTTCGCCTTTATAATATTAGTGTGATTTTCAGTGAGATGAAACTGGAACTATATTTTGAATGTGTTTAATTACTGGAATTGGACATAGTTAAGCAGAAAGGACTCAACAAAAAAAATGACAAGCAGAAAAAAGCGTTAGTCTGTGTAATACAACTTGACTTATGAAAATGTTAGTATATTATCCCATAGGTGACAATATTTCAAATAATTCCAGATACAACATCATTGCAGCAATACACACCTAAACTTAAAATCTCGATAACTCAAAAATAAGTTTTTGTGGGTTGAGTGATTGAGTCCTTTCTGCTTAACTACGTCCAATTGGCCTTCAGATAATATGGAATGATAGGTAATACAAAATGACAAAAAAAATAATTAAATCAATTTTTTTTTTATTATTATTTTGATAGCCACCTCGTCATTCTCTTGCTCTTCATCATATCATCATCAGCCTATAGCAGTCCACTGCTGGACTTAGGCCTCTCCTATAGCACGCCATCCAGCTGCTACCAGCCATCCTGCGAAGACCGTCACTCCACCGAAAGCCTGAGGGCGTCCTACCTTATGTTTACCGATTCGCGGTCTCCACTCAAGCACACGTCTACCCCAGCGGTCATAGAGGGGCCTAAAAAGGCCACTTTGGCAGAATCATAAAGTGATAACATAATGGACAGTTAACTATTAAGTTAATCATATCCCATTGATGAAGCCGTTTCAGCCGATAGACGTCCACTGCTGGACATAGGCCTCCCCCAATTTTGGGGGGGAGGGGGGGTTGCCATAATCGCCACGCTTGGCAGGCGGGTTGGCGATCGCAGTATGGTATGATGGTGGAATAAATAGAGAACGCTGCTGCCCATTCTCCGGTCATTAGTCGCCTTTTACGACACCCACGGGAAGGAAGGGGTGGTGCAATTCTTTAAGTCCGGCACCACACAGACAATTGATGAAGCATTTCTCAGTTATTTTTTTTTGTCTGTGCTAAAATAACAATCAATCCAATCCAATCCCAATCTCTTTGATTGTACCTACGTAGTGCAGCGAAAAAAAGAAAAACACGGACTGTCATCGCCATATTATAATTCATGATGTTATCCTTTTATGTTTCTCCATAGTGGCCTTTTTAGGCCCCCTGTTCTATGGCTAATATGGTCGGCCCTCTTGCTCTTATCCCAATTTATTTATCAACTAGCAGCGCCTTGCGGTTTCACCCGCATAAGTGTCGATCCCGTTCGAAAGACACGTGGCGCCATCTATTTATCATAATAACGTTATCGTTGTTTTCCTCGGGAAGAGCACTTATTTTCGGGATGAAAAATCATCAAAATCAAAATATTTTATATCACATAAACCTACATGGGCACTTACGAAACGTCAGAAGCTAGGTGCACGGTTGCAATTGGTCGTTTCCTATGGAGAAGAGCCGGCAAGAAACTCCACGGTTACTCTTTTAAAAAATAATTGGCTTTTACAATGTTTTCAAATTACAGTAGGTATGGGAGGACAGCGTAGGCCTGTCAACAAGTACCAGGTACTTGATAAATTAGAAAATGGTCTACAGATCTAAAGTCTACAACGCCTACAAAGTCCGTTATTCAGCTGCGTCCGGTTAGACTGGAAGCTGACCCCAACAGTTGGGAAAAGGCTAGGCAGTTGATGACTTTTTTGGTTTCTAAGACAGAAAATAACCGAATTACTTTTTGGCCTCACCATAGATCAAACCAAAACATATCATATATTGTAATATCATGACAAACTCTAATCTCATAACTACTTACTTCATCCCAGGATATCAAACCTGATGCGAGCTCTCGGCACGGAGGCTGTGCAGGACCCCACCGCCATTGAAGCCAAGGTTCGCGAGCAGATCGCCAAGCGACAGAAAACGCATCTCGAGGCTAACAAGGCGCGCGCTCTTACCAAGGACCAGAAGAGAGAGAAGGTACGTTTCGCCTTTAAAATGTATATAAATTAGAATTTGGCTGGCAATTTTTTTAAAGTGTTTTTTTTTTAATCTATACAAATAAATAAAATGTCAAAATAACAGGTTTATTGCTAAATGCATATGAAAGTATACAGGGTTATTGGTAAAACATTAACAACCTCTTAAGAGGTCATTGTACTCATCATTATGAATAACTTTTACTCTGGAACCAAACTTGAAATCACAAAAAAAAATTAATGTTCCCTACATTTTGAAGAGTTATGCGAACATAAATGTAGGTAACAGCAGATTTTTTTTTCGCGATTTCAGGTTTGTTCCCATAGTAAAAGTTGTTCATAATGATGAGTACAATGACCTCTTGAGAGGTTGTTAATGTTTTACCAATAACCCTGTATACGGTACTTTTAACAAAAACAATTGATTTTATTTTTTTGTCTGTCTGTTTGTTCCCGCTAATCTCTGAAACGGCTGGACCGATTTTCACTGGCAGAAAACTGAATTCTATTTTTTCGTGCAAAAAAAAAGAAAACCCTTATCGTCCAATTGGTTTTCTGACATGCACGCGAAGTCGCGGTGACAGCTAGTTAATAAAACTCTTGATTTAATTTCAGGTAGACAGAAAAATCAGAGAGGACACGACTATGGGTGTTCATGTAGCAGTTTACAGGTAAATTCTCCGCCATAAATTCGTCTATATCGATGAGAGAGAGGGGCCTCATGGCTAGTAATAACAGCCGCACGTCAGGTCGATCGATCAGGTTAAGCTGCACTTGCCGCGGTTGGTCCTTGGATGGGTGACCATCTTTACATAACCAAGACCGCTCCGTGCCCGGCTGTTATTCGTGGATCTTTGACAGTCGTTACGGGTCGTCAGAAGCCCGAAAGTCTGACAACCAGTCTTACCAAGGGGTATCGTATTACCCAGTAACAGGGTTGTGGAGGTCAGATAGGCAGTCGCTCCATGTAAAATACTGGCACTCAGCTGCATCCGGTTAGACTGGAAGCCGACCCCAACATAGTTGGAAAAAGGCTAGGCAGACGATGATGAAAGTGTTTTCCAAAAACATCCTTAACTCGACAAACCTACTGCTGGCCTACGGATGCAGCTGAATACCAATATTTTACATGGAGCGACTGCCTATCTGACCTCCACAGCCCAGTTACAGGGTAATACGATACCCCTTGGTAAGACTGGTTGTCAGACTTTCGGGCTTCTGACTGCCCGTAACGACACACACACTTTCAAAACTATAATAATTTAATTTAAGGTGCCACTAGTCGATATTTTTTCCATACAAATTTCGGGAGAGTATTACTCCACTGTTTGACGTAATGCATCCAAAGTTAAACATGATATCGTTTTCACTTATTATAAATTTTGTCTGTACGGAAACAGAATAGTAAAATAAAAAGCCATTAAAGAGTTATGAGCCAACAAAGATTCGTTTTTCTTGCTATTTTTAACGTAACTTTGGGTGTAAATAAGTAATAAAAGAACTGTAAAATCTTCAAAACCAAGTCCGTACCGACAAAGCTCAGTTATCGAAGAGTTCAATAAAATTTATTTACAATTGATTTATGTAGTGGTTTTGTCATAAAACTCGATTTTCCAAAGCACTTTTCGAATTTTTTTACGCGCCTATCAGGTCGTAACAGTGTTTCTGTGCGTGAGAACCAGACGTTGTGCGTTTAGACTAGCTTCTAACTGATAATAGCTGATATTAGCTTATATTATTCACTGATATTAGCTCTGTCAGACACGAAGCCAGGTGAGACAGCGTGCTTTTTGGCCATGACCACGAGTGAGTTCGAGCTCGCGACTAGTTTACTCTTAAAGTGATTTCTCGCAAATACTGGCATGTTTTGACACTTTAAATCATTATTTTACAGAGTAAAAGACCTGTTCGAGTGCGCCTCAGCCAAGTTCAAGGTCGAAGCCAACGCCCAACAACTACACATGACAGGCAGCGTCGTGCTGCACAGAGGATGCTGCATCGTCGTCGTGGAGGGGGGGCCTAAACAACACGCCAAGTACAAGAGGTAAGTCGTCATCATCTGACTAGTCCCCCCCCCTCAACTATGTCATGGTCGGCTTCCAGTCTAACCGGATGTACCTGAATACCAGTATATTACGTGGAGCTACTGCCTATCCTGACCTCCACAAGCCAGTTACTGGATAACAAGTTTTCTTATATTTTTTGTTAAAAAATCGTCACTCATATAATAAACTAGTTGTGTCCCGCGGTTTCACCCGCCTCGCTCGGCTCCTAAGGGTCGTAGCGTGATGTTAAATGGCCTATAGCCTTCCTCGAAAATTGGGCTATCAAATTGCAAAAAGATTATTTCAAATCCGACTGGTACTTCCAGAGATTAGGACGTACAAACAAACAAACTCTTCAGATTTGTTAATAGTGTTCCGATTTTCGGGTTCGTGACAATAAAAACTGCCGATTTAATAACCAAAAAAAATTACACTTTAATCAACAACACTAATTATAAAACACAATTGCGCTACTGATCGCTCTAAGTCGCACTTGAAGATCGCTTCGATGTGTTCGCTTGTATCGCTTTGTCCAAACTATGTCGGTCGGGGCGCATCCCGGCCTTGTATAGTGCCGCAGATTGTTCTAGAACCTTCCTTTGTAGAAACATTTAGAATGTTCGAGTACATACCGGTCCCGACTGACCGGATGTCGATAGTTCGAGAAAGTTCTCGCATCGAAATTTCTAGAAGGATCTTGTATTATTAGAATACATAAAATATGTTTCTTTTTACAGACTAATGCTGCACCGGATCAAATGGGAAGAAGACATGATCAAAGACACGGACGGCAACGAGGTGCCGAACACCTGCAACCTGGTGTGGGAGGGGACTGTCAAACAGCGAGCCTTCGGAGAGATCAAGTTCAAGGTAGCGCAGCATCACGCTTGTTGGAACGAAGTTCCTTTACGCGGCTTGTGTTGACTGGTACAAACCGTCACGTAACGAAAAAGGGTTATGCCCCCTCCATGCGATTTTCTCTCTCTCTGTCTCTTTTTTAGGGTTCCGTACCCAAAGGGTAAAAACGGGACCCTATTACTAAGACTTCGCTGTCTGTCCGTCTGTCTGTCTGTCTGTCTGTCACCAGGCTGTATCTCAAGAACCGCGATAGCTAGACAGTTGAAATTTTCACAGATGATGTATTTCTGTTGCCGCTATAACAACAAATACTAAAAACAAAATAAAATAAATATTTAAGGGGGGCTCCCATACAACAAACGCGATTTTTTTTCCCCTTTTTTGCTCGATATCAAAAATGGCAACAGGTAGGCACTTGAAATATTCACAAAATACTCAGTTGTATTTTAACTTTAATAAGAAATAATAAAATTAAAATAAAATAAATGTTTAAGGGGGGCTCCCATACAACAAACATGTTTTTTTCGGCGTTTTTGCCTTGTGGTACGGAACCCTTCGTGTGCGAGTCCGACTCGCACTTGGCCAGTTTTTTTCTTATTTTATATACGAGTGGGTGGTCGTTTCTCCACAGAAACGCTCTCGCCTGTTTTCTTGACAATAAAGCAATGATTTTTTACAGAATAATATTAACTACTTCTATGTTCCTGTTTTCTTTTATGATAATACATTATTTTTGTAAGCACTGGAACCCTCAAAAAATCGTTTGATCTCACTAGTTCGATTCATTAGTTCGATCGTCGAACTAGTGAGAAATTGTTTTGTCAATTGTTCGACTGTCACGTGATCAAATATATTTACCGCAATTTTTCTAAAAAATGCCCAACACCAATTTGTCCACATGTTAATTGCATTTGAGCATCAATATTGGCGTGTGAACGCGAGTTCTGCGAGTTTCTGAACCATGCGATGCTATAAAAAAAATATAAATTAGGAGCTATGCGAGATAAATGTTTATCAACTTTTTTAGGGTTCCGTACCCAAAGGGTAAAAACGGGACCCTATTACTAAGACTTCGCTGTCTGTCCGTCTGTCCGTCTGTCTGTCACCAGGCTGTATCTCAAGAACCGCGATAGCTAGACAGTTGAAATTTTCACAGATGATGTATTTCTGTTGCCGCTATAACAACAAATACTAAAAACAAAATAAAATAAATATTTAAGGGGGGCTCCCATACAAGAAACGCGATTTTTTTGCTCTTTTTTGCTCGATATCAAAAATGGCAACAGGTAGGCACTTGAAATATTCACAAAATACTCAATTGTATTTTAACTTTAATAATAAATAATAAAATTAAAATAAAATAAATATTTAAGGGGGGCTACCATACAACAAACATGTTTTTTTCGGCGTATTTGCCTTGTGGTACGGAACCCTTCGTGTGCGAGTCCGACTCGCACTTGGCCAGTTTTTTTTTTTTTGTTTACTGTTTATCTGTTTTTTTTTTACATTTCCAATTTTATCTTTGACTAACGATCATTTATTACACATAAAAGCATTTTTTTTTTAAATAAATTCGACGGTAGAACAAGTGAGAAAAAAAAATCTCACTAGTTCGACGATCGAACTAATAATGAATTGAACTAGTGAGAACAAACGAAAACATGCTCAAAATTGGAGGAGAAAATAGGCGAGAGCCAAACCTTGAATTATGACTTTTTACTTAGGATTTTTAAAGTATCTCCGATCGCATTTCCTCACTTACTGCATACTGAAACATATTTTTTTTCTTGTCGTCAGGTGATGCCAACTGAGAAGCAAGCTCGGGAACACTTCCAGAAGCACCGTGTAGAACATTACTGGGATCTCGCGTACAGCGGCGCCGTGCTAGCGCCCTCAGACGAGCCCTAGAGCTCTAGGGCTTCACTACCTAATAAATACGATATGTACACAATATATATACAGCGTTTTATTTATGTTTACCTAGTTATATGCCTGCCTTTTCCCAACTATGTTGGGGTCGGCTTCCAGTCTAACCGGACGCAGCTGAATACCAGTATTTTACATGGAGCGACTGCCTATCTGACATCCACAACCCAGTTACTAGATAATACGATACCCCTTGGTAAGACTGGTTGTCAGTCTTTCGGGCTTCTGACGACCCGTAACGACTGTCAAAGATCCACGAATGATAGCCGGGACCAACGGCTTAACGTGCTTTCCGAGGCACGGAAAGGTCTTGATATGTAAAGGTGGTCACCCATCCACGGACCAACCGCGGCAAGCGTAGCTTAACCTGATCAATCGACCCGTCCGGCTGTTATTACATAGCAAGCCTCTCCTATTGGTGTTAACAATGATCACGAAACTGAAAGTTTAGGGGTTGATTATCAAATGTTATACACAATTTTCTGGAGTGACCAAGTGTCTATACACGTACACTTTTGAGGACATAATGTCCTCCTGCAGGTGTCACTGACTCTTGCAGGGCCACCATCAGGGATTTTCATTTTGATAAAACAAAAAAATTGTCGCTAGTCGGAATTAGTCGACAAATATCAGAATTTGTCGGTCACTGGTTCAAAAGATATAAGGATTTATAGGTGGCCGATCTGGAGAGTCTCAAACTCAAAGCATTTATTTCAATTAAACCTTGTACAGGCACTTTTGAATTGTCAAAATTAAATTGTCTGTCAGTTAGTCCGAAAGTTGAAGCTAGTTGCCCATTCCAAAACGTAGATCTCTATGGAGAAGAACGGGCAAGAAACTCCATTGACACTCTTTAAAATCAAGATATTACAAAATCTTGGGTACATTATTCTTGTTGCTTCTATATGTGAAAACAATGTAAAACAAGACACAAATTAAGAAACAATTCAAAATATAAGATTAAAAATAAGCATTGGCAGTTAAGAGATGACCAGTCTCAACCGACGGCGCCCGTTCACGAACATGACGCGTGGATCAGCACCATCCAGCTCAACCAGTTTGTAGGGAACCAAATGATCCAACACACGCGCCACCATTGGTGAGACATTTAAGTGAGCATGACAAGTTCTCAACTGCCATGCTCTTTCATGTCAACATAAAAAAAAAACATAATAAACGGAAACATGGTTCTTACATTTACAAAATTAAAAAAAAATGCTTCTAAATTATACAAAACTATAGTTGGCGATTTATTTAAGAGGTTAATAGAATTAAAAAAAAATCTAATTAAATAAAAAACAATTATATGAACTCATATAACTTGTCAGTAAACTAAGGTCTCTCCAGCAGGGCCACATTTGTATCTCAAAAACTAGGGCACCTAGCGAAGATCTATTTTCTCCCACATTTTGTCGCCAATTAGTCGGAATCAGTCGCCAAGTCGCAGATTTAATCGGGTCTCAGTTTAGGAGATATAATGAGTTCAATTAGTAAGGTATAGTCCAAGAGCTAGATTGAAGTCGATCTTGCTCAACAAATTTCGACTAATTAGCGTCAAATTTTTTGTGTCATCAAAATTAAAATCCCTGATGGTGGCCCTGCCTGAGTCAGTGACACCTCGTGCAGGAAAATACAATACAGCCGATGGATCTGTGGCGCCATCTACATCGCCCACATGCGAACTACGCATCAAAATGACGTCACGCAAAATCCTGCATCGCGCAAGCAAAGTTATACCTTTTACCCATCAAATTATCCATACTAATATTATAAATGCGAAAGTGTGTCTGTCTGTCTGTCTGTTACCTCTTCACGCTTAAACCGCTGAACCGATTTAGATGAAATTTGGTATAGGGATAGTTTGAGTCCCGAGAAAGAACGTTGGATAGTTTGTATCCCGATATTCCCACGGGATCGAAACTTATGCGGGTGAAACCGCGGGGCGCTGCTTGTAATTTAATAAAAGTGCGTTTTTTAATTTCATTTGTTTATTATACTTATAATACTCACTAAATGCAACATTTATATGAGATCGGATTCGTAATAGTGGTGGCATGTGCCTGTTGAATTCACACTCACTGACTCTCTTCAAACGCAGTAATACTTGTCAATAAATATGTATGGTTCTATGTACAGACGCCAGCACATCAAGCTACCCGAAACTGTCAAATTTTCCCAATCAACTTTGAACCTTATGCTTTAGCGATAAAGTTGAAAATCTATTAAAGAAATTTGACAGATTGTAGCAGCTTGATGTGCTGCTGGTGCTGCTGGCGTCTGGACTTCCGCGGACGTACTGTTTCACAAGGGGCTGTTGTTGAAGTATTCAGCTGCATCCGGTTAGACTGGAAGCCGACCCCCAACATTGTTGGGAAAAGGCTAGGCAGATGAAGAATTTTTTTTTTAGTATTCTTTTAGACGAACATACAGGCTATAGGCACTCTCGTACCCAGAAACCTTTTCAAAAATACGGATTAGTGATCGCAGTATGATCTTTGTAATCAACTTAAATTTCTGAAGGGCGCCTACTTGTACAAGCGCTCGTAACGAAACCATAGCGAGATCTAATTCGATCCCAACGCCATCTATCGAGCGAGGCGACAACTCGCGGTGATTTTTGGAGTTTTTCTTTAGAGTTTTTTTTGTTGAATTCGTACGTGATTTTGTTTGTTATTTATGGTTGTTTTGTGGGATTTTTTTTGAAGGATTTTTTGTGTTGAAAAATGGCATAATCTGATCACAGAAATAATTCCTTTCATGTAGTTTATTTTTCAATGTTTTAGTAAGTTTCTGTGTTATTTTGTTGTTTATTATATTAAATTTGTATTGAAGGATGATTTTTTTTACCGGTTCCAAATTTTTACAGGGTTTTTTACCCATGAACAAAAAAAAAACACATAAAATACTGGTATTCAGCCGCATCCGGTTGGACTGGAAGCCGACCCCAACATAGTTGGGAAAAGGCAGGCAGATGATGATTGATTATTTTTTTGTGACATCTTATAGTGCATGTGTAAGTCTAACTAATATAACCTCTGTTTGTCCTCAGCCGAGCCCCTAAAACCGACGTACATGCCAGTGTTCCTCACGAAGAAGGAGAGGAAGAAGCTTCGCCGCCAGAGTCGCAGGGAAGCGTGGAAGGAGGAGCAGGAAAAGGTCCGACTCGGGCTGGAAGCGCCGCCAGAACCTAAGCTCAGGTAACTTCTACATCATTTCAGCCGAAAGACGTCCACTGCTGGACATAGGTCTACCCCAAGCACCTCCACTTCGACCGGTTCTGTGCTTCTCACATCCAACGGGTTCCTGCGGCCTTCACAAGGTCGTCGGATCACCGTCTACGTCTTCCGGTACGCGGTCGCCACTTCAGAACCTTTCGGCCCCATCGGCCATCTGTTCTGCGAGCAATGTGCCCTGCCCACTGCCTCTTAAGTTTGGCAATTCTTCGGGCTATGTCGGTTACCTTGGTTGTCCTGCGGATCTCCTCATTCCTGATTCGATCACGCAGGGAAACTCCAAGCATAGCCCTCTCCATTGCCGTTAACGGCTACAAGGTAAAATAAAATAACCTGGCGAAACCTCACAGACTTGATGTGAACTGCAATTCTCAAACTGAAGGGCAATCCTCGTATTTTTTAGAAAGGTCGCATTCCAATCTCTGGCTATCTGTCAAACTTTCTAAGTTACCTAAACTCAGGTAACGTTAAAGATTTATTAAATGTTAGTTTCTAATCTATTTGCGTTATATTTTACTTCTGTTATGCTTTTTTTTTTATTCTTTCTTAATTGTGTTATATTTCAAGTGGCTGTATTTTATCTTGTACGCTAATGGTGGCAAAACATGTTGAAACTCACAGATTTATATTCACTTTTACATCCACATTTGCATTTATGTGTATAATGTTACACATGTTTACAAACAAATGGATGGGTGATGGCATCTTTACATACCGTGACCCTTCCGTGCCTCGGAAAGCACGTTAACAATCCTTTATCCTAAACCTTTGACAATCGTTACGGGTAGTCAGAATCCCGAAAGTCTGACAACCAGTCTTACCAAGAGGTATCGTATTACCCAGTAACTAAGTTGTGGAGGTCAGATAGGCAGTCGCTCCATGTAAAATACTGGTATTCAGCTGCGTCCGGTTAGACTGGAAGCCAACCCCAACATATTTGGGAAAAGGCTAGGCAGATGATGTTTACAAATAAATATATCGTTATCTTTAACGTCTACATGGTCAACTAAAATAAGCTGGCGAAACCTCACAGACTTGATGTGAACTGAGGGGCAATTATTGTATTTCTTAGAATGTTCACATTCAAATCTTTGGCTCTATCTATCAAAATCTCTAAGTTACTTACATTTTTGACAAGTATTTGACACTAGCTGCGCCCTGAGGTTTCACCCGCGTAAATGTCGATTCCGTGGGAATATCGGGATAAAAAGTAGCGTATAGTTAATCCAGGGTGTCAGCTACCTCCATAGAAAATTTTATCAAAATTGATTCAGCCGTTTGAGCGTGAAGAAGTAACACACACACTCTCACAAACGTTCGCCTTTATAATATTAGTGTAATTAATTATCAGTGAGATGAGATTGGAACTATAATGGAATGATAGGTAATACAAAATGACAAAAAAAATTAACTCAATTTTTTTTTTTGATCTTTTTGATAGGCGCACCTCGTCATTCTCTTGCTCTTCATCATATCATCATCATCATCAGCCTATAGCAGACCACCGCTGGACACCTCTCCTATGGCACACCATTCAACTAGATTTTCGGCAACTCTCACCCAGCTGCTACCAGCCGCATTGCGAAGATCGTCGCTCCACCGAGAGCCTGAGGGCGTCCTACGTTACGTTTACCGATTCGCGGTCTCCACTCAAGCACACGTCTACCCCAGCGGTCATAGAGGGGCCTAAAAAGGCCACTTTGGCAGAATCATAAAGTGATAACATAATGGACAGTTAACTGTTAAAGTTAATCGTATCCCATTGATGAAGCCGTTTCAGCCGATAGACGTCCACTGCTGGACATAGGCCTCCCCCAATTTTGGGGGGGGGGTTTGCCATAATCGCCACGCTTGGCAGGCGGGTTGGCGATCGCAGTATGGTATGATGGTGGAATAAATAGAGAACGCTGCTGCCCATTCTCCGGTAAGACCCTTAGTCGCCTTTTACGACACCCACGGGAAGTAAGGGGTGGTGCAATTCTTTAAGTCCGGCACCACACAGACAATTGATGAAGCATTTCTCAGTTATTTTTTTTTGTCTGTGCTAAAATAACAATCAATTCAATCCAATCCCAATCTCTTTGATTGTACCTACGTAGTGCAGCGACAAAAAAGAAAAACATGGACTTTCTTCGCCAGATTATAATTCATAATGTTATCCTTTTATGATTCTCCGAAGTGGCCTTTTTAGGCCCCCGGTTTTATGGCTAATATGGTCGGCCCTCTTGCTCTTATCCCAATTTATTTATCAACTAGCAGCGCCCCGCGATTACACCCGCATAAGTGTCTATCCCGTTCGAAAGACACGTGGCGCCATCTATTATTATAATAACGTTATTGTTGTTTTCCCCGGGAACAGCACTTTTTTGCTAGATGAAAAATTATTAAATTCAAAATATTTTATTTCACATAAACCTACATGGGCACTTATGAAACGTCAGAAGCTAGGTGCACGGTTCCAATTGGTCGTTTCCTATGGAGAAGAGCCGGCAAGAAACTCCACGGTTACTCTTTTCAAAAATAATTGACTTTTACAATGTTTTCAAACTACAGTAGGTATGGGAGGACAGCGTAGGCCTGTCAACAAGTACCAGGTACTTGATAAAATAAAAAATGGTCTACAGATCTAAAGTCTACAAGGCCTACGAAGTCCTCACATTCACAAAATAAGAATCTATCAAAAGGATAAATAAAATATAAAAACCTATTAAAACCAAGTACCCTAGGATAGGAAAGGTACCCTATGTCCGTTTCTGTACACCTGACAAAGTATATGCAAAATTTCAGGATGATCGGTTCAGTGGTTTAGGCGTGTAAAGGTAACAAACAAACAAACAAACTTACTTTGGCATTTATAATATTAGTTAGGATCTGAATCATCATCATCCCAAGAATCACCCACTGGTGGGTATAGACCTCCCCTTTTATCTGCCATACTTCTTTGATCCAACCTTGGCCACCATTCGGTCACAGTTTTACTCCATCAGCTATCTGCGGCAACAATAAATAATATTCTATTATAAGTACTTTTTTGGTTTAGGCCTCGATCGATCAGGTTAAGCTACGCTTGCCGCGGATGGATACCGAGACCCCTCCGTGTCTCGGAAAGCACGTTAAGCCGTTGGTTCCGGCTGTCATTCGTGGATCTTTGACAGTCGTTACGCGTAGTCAGAAGCCCGAAAGTCTGACAACCAGTATTACCAAGGAGTATCGTATTAACTACTACCCAGTTGTTTGTGTGGTGCCGGACTTAAAGAATACCACCACCCCTCACTTCCGATGGGTGTCGTAAAAGGCGACTAAGGGTCGTACCGGAGAATGGGCAGCAGCGTTCTCTATGCATTCCACCATCATACCATACTGCGATCGCCAACCCGCCTGCCAAGCGTGGCGATTATGGCAAACCCCCCCAAAATTGGGGGAGGCCTATGTCCAGCAGTGGACGTCTTTCGGCTGAAATGATGATGATGATGATATTACCCAGTAACTGGGTTGTGGAGATCAGATAGGTAGTCGTTCTAAAATACTGTTATTCAGCTGCGTCCGGTTAGACTGGAAGCTGACCCCAACATAGTTGGGAATAGGCTAGGCAGATGATGACTTTTTTGGTTTCTAAGACAGAAAATAACCGAATTACTTTTTTGGCCTCACCATAGATCAAACCAAACTCTTATCTCATAACTACTTACTTCTTCCCAGGATATCAAACCTGATGCGAGCACTCGGTACGGAGGCTGTGCAGGACCCCACCGCCATTGAAGCCAAGGTTCGCGAGCAGATCGCCAAGCGACAGAAGACGCACCTCGAGGCTAACAAGGCGCGCGCTCTTACCAAGGACCAGAAGAGAGAGAAGGTACGTTTCGTCTTTAAAATGTATATAAATTAGAATTTGGCTAGCAATTTTTTTAAAGTGTTTTTTTTAATCTATACAAATAAATAAAATGTCAAAATAACAGGTTTTTTGCTAAATGCATATGAAAGTATACAGGGTTATTTGTAAAACATTAACAACCTCTTAAGAGGTCATTGTACTCATCATTATGAATAACTTTTACTATGGAACCAAACTTGAAATCGCAAAAAAAAAATTAATGTTCCCTACATTTTGAAGAGTTATGCGAACATAAATGTAGGGAACAGCGGATTTTTTTTTCGCGATTTCAGGTTTGTTCCCATAGTAAAAGTTGTTTTTTGCTAAATGCATATGAAAGTATACAGGGTTATTTGTAAAACATTAACAACCTCTTAAGAGGTCATTGTACTCATCATTATGAATAACTTTTACTATGGAACCAAACTTGAAATCGCAAAAAAAAAATTAATGTTCCCTACATTTTGAAGAGTTATGCGAACATAAATGTAGGGAACAGCTGATTTTTTTTTCGCAATTTCAGGATTGTTCCCATAGTAAAAGTTGTTCATAATGATGAGTACAATGACCTCTTGAGAGGTTGTTAATATTTTACCAATAACCCTGTATACGGTACTTTTAACAAAAACAATTTATTTTATTTTTTTGTCTGTCTGTTTTATCCCGCTAATCTCTGAAACGGCTGGACCGATTTTCATTGGCAGAAAACTGAATTCTATTTTTTCGTGCAAAAAAAAAGAAAACCCCTATCGTCCAATTTGTTTTCTGACATGCACGCGAAGTCGCGGTGACAGCTAGTTAATAAAACTCTCGGTTTAATTTCAGGTAGACAGAAAAATCAGAGAGGACACGACTATGGGTGTTCACGTTGCAGTTTACAGGTAAATTCTCCGCCATAAATTCGACTATATCGATGAGAGAGATGGGCTCGTGGCTAGTAATAACAGCCGCACGTCAGGTCGATCGATCAGGTTAAGCTGCACTTACCGCCGTTGGCGCGTGGATGGGTGACCATCTTTACATACCATGACCCCTCCGTGCCCGGCTGTTATTCGTGGATCTTTGACAGTTGTTACGTGTCGTCAGAAGCCCGAAAGTCTGACAACCAGTCTTACCAAGGGATTTCGTAATACCCAGTAAATGGGTTGTGGAGGTCAGATAGGCAGTCGCTCCATTTAAAATACTGTTATTCAGCTGCATCCGGTTAGACTGGAAGCCGACCACAACATAGTTGGGAAAAGGCTAGGTAGATGATGATGAAATTCATCTATATCGATTTAAATCTTTGGGTCCTTGTTCAATGAATAGAGTACGTAGCTGTCAACCGGTTTCACTGACATCCGAAAGATTACAAATACTCGGGTAAAAGTTACTGTCAGCCTGCATCATCCCACAGCTGGGCAAAGGCCTCTCCCAATGACTTCCAGCTCTTTCGATCCAGCACTAAAGTGGACCACTGGTCGCTTGTTTTGTCTAGCTAGTCTCGCAATTTTCTACGGTTTGCCACAACGCCTTCTACCTGTGTCAGGGCTCCACGTGGTGGTTATTTTGGCCCACAGCTCATTGTGCATACGGCAGACGTGACGAGCCCAGTCCCACTTCAGCTTAGCGGCTTTTTGAGCAACGTCAGTAATCTGTGTTTTGGAGCTCAGTGTGGTGTTGCGAATATGGTCGTGTAAAATCAGCCTAAACAGCCTTCAGTAGGTTTGTCGAGTTGAGGATGTTTTTGGAAAACACTTTCATCATCATCTGCCTAGCCTTTCCCAACTATGTTGGTGTCGGCTTCCAGTCTAACCGGATGCAGCTGAATACCAGTATTTTACAAGGAGCGACTGCCTATCTGACCTCCACAGCCCAGTTACTGGGTAATACGATACCCCTTGGTAAGACTGGATGTCAGACTTTCGGGCTTCTGACTACCCGTAACAACACACACACTTTCAAAACTATAATAATTTAATTTAAGGTTGGACTAGTCGATATTTTTTCCATACAAATTTTGGGAGAGTATTACTCCATTGACATTATGCCATTATGCTGTTTGACTTTGATTTAATTTTGTCTGTACGGAAACAGAATAGTAAAATAAAAAGCCATTAAAAAGTTTGAGCCAACAAAGATTAGTTTTTCTTGCTATTTTTAAAGTAACTTTGGGTGTAAATAAGTAATAAAAGAACTCTAAAATCTTCAAAACCAAGTCCGTACCGACAAAGCTTAGTTATCGAAGAGTTCAATAAACTTTATTTTTAATTGATTTATGCAGTGGTTTTTTCATAAAACTCGATTGTCCAAAGCACTTTTCGATTTTTTTTACGCGGCTGTCAGGGTGGAACAGTGTTTCTGTGCGTGAGAACCAGATGTTGCGTGTAGACTAGCTTCTAACTGATAATAGCTGATATTAGCTTATATTATTCACTGATATTAGCTCTGTCAGACACGAAGCCAGGTGAGACAGCGTGCTTTTTGGCCATGACCACGAGTGAGTTCGAGCTCGCGACTAGTTTACTCTTAAAGTGATTTCTCACAAATACTGGCATGTTTTGACACTTTAATCATTATTTTACAGAGTAAAAGACCTGTTCGAGTGCGCCTCAGCCAAGTTCAAGGTCGAAGCCAACGCCCAACAACTGCACATGACAGGCAGCGTCGTGCTGCACAGAGGATGCTGCATCGTCGTCGTGGAGGGCGGGCCTAAACAACACGCCAAGTACAAGAGGTAAGTCGTCATCATCTGATCAGTCCCCCCCCCCCCCCCCTCAACTATGTCGTGGTCGGCTTCCAGTCTAACCGGATGTACCTGAATACCAGTATATTACGTGGAGCTACCGCCTATTCTGACCTCCACAAGCCAGTTACTGGATAACAAGTTTTCTTTTATTTTTTTGTTAAAAAATCGTCACTCATGTAATAAACAAGCTGCGCCCTCCCGCCTCGCTCGGCTCTTAAGGGTCGTACCGTGATGTTAAATAGCCTATAGCTTTCCTCGAAAATTGGGCTATCAGATTGCAAAAAGATTATTTTAAATCCGACTGGTACTTCCAGAGATTAGGGCGTACAAACAAACAAACTCTTCAGGTTTGTTTATAGTGTTACGAGCTTCGGGTTCGTGACAATAAAAACTGCCGATTTAATAACCGAAGAAAATTACACTTTAATCAACAACACTAATAACAACTCAACACACTAATTATAAAACACAATTGCGCTACTGATCGCTCTAAGTCGCACTTGAAAATCGCTTCGATGTGTTCGCTTGTATCGCTTTATCCAAACTGTGTCGGTCGGGGCGCATCCCGGCCTTGTATAGTGCCGCAGATAGTTCTAGAACCTTCCTTTGTAGAAACATTTAGAATGTTCGAGTACATACCGGGCCCGACTGACCAGATGTCGATAGTTGGAGAAAGTTCTCGCATCGAAATTTCTAGAAGGATCTTGTATTATTAGAATACATAAAATATGTTTCTTTCTACAGACTAATGCTGCACCGGATCAAATGGGAAGAAGACATGATCAAAGACACGGACGGCAACGAGGTGCCGAACACCTGCAACCTGGTGTGGGAGGGGACTGTCAAACAGCGAGCCTTCGGAGAGATCAAGTTCAAGGTAGCGTAGCGTCACGATTGTTTGAACGAAGTTCCTTTACGCGGCTTGTGTTGAGTTGACTGGTACAAACCGTCAAGTAAGGAAAAAGGGTTATGCCCCCTCCATGCGATTTTCTCTCTCTCTCACTCCCTCTTTCTCTCTCTCTCTCTCTCACTCCCTCTTTCTCTCTCTCTCTCTCTCACTCCCTCTTTCTCTCTGTCTCTCATTCTTATCTATAATCTTATTCTAATTCTTATCATAATATCTTTCTCTCTCTCTCACACACAGTCCCTCTTTCGCTCTCTCACACTCCCTCTTTCTCTCTCTCTCTCACTTCCTCTTTTTTCTCTCTCTCACTCCCTCTCTCTCTCTCACTCCCTCTCTCTCTCTCTCTCACTCCCTCTCTCTCTTTCTGTTATATACGATGTATGTGTGTGCGTGCGAGTATCGGCACGAATACCGGTTAATTGTATATGTCGCATCACTGGGTGGCCGAGATGCGATACATCGGGTCTTCTTCACGATCCGACATAGTTTAGATAGGTGTGGGCACTGCAGTGGGTACTCGAACGATATGATCATTTGAATTTACAGTAACTTTAATAAACTAGCTATTAACAACCGAAACGCACACGTGCGTTGGTATTGAGCGTTAGCCAAGACTGTTCGACTCGACTGTCGAACGTAGTCTGTCGCAACACTCGGTCTCTCCACCAGTCCTCGCTGCATCCCCTCCACCGACGATCGTGTCCAAGCGGTAGGGCTCGCTTGCGTTTCCGATCACATGATTCTTCATAAACGTCATAATGGCGGGATCAACTCTTGTAATTGAAAGATTCTACCACGCATATTTAGTACTCATTTAGTACTATTTTGTACCTGTCCTGAAAATTTTGTACCTCACACGGCATAAACGTAATTTCACGATAACACAGGGGCCCAAGTCTGCTATTTTTATAAATTCGTCATTCCAACACGATCCCACCACCATCCCATTGTCATTTTGCTAAAAGTTCGTAATCAGCTAAATTCATAATGGTTGATCATTGGTCGGTCAATGGCATAGAAATTATACGATACTCGTAACGAATTAAAAGCAATTTTTTTTTTTTGCGGATGGGAAATCATCAAATGACTCCTCCCGCTCTGGGTGGAGCGGAAGGGAGTGTCAGACTCTTACTGACTAAAACCCACCCGTGTTCCTTCCTTAGCCTTTTATGTTCCGGGCCAGCGGTAACCCTTTCGGACAATCCCGCTGAGAATTAAAAGCAATGACTGCACAATGTCGTTCTAATGGTAGGTCACTGATCAAAGGAACTGTCAAAATTTTAGCAGATTACCGCATAAGGCAGTAATTCATTTTTCATTATGTACGAGATGACAATTATGGGCCATTTCTTTCAATGAAGTATATATAAGTGAATGCATGGTCTTTCCGGCTAGGGGTCGGAGCTGTTCTGATTCTGTTCCACCTATTAGATTGAACGGTGTCAAGCTAAAAAGAGTGCAACAGTTTAAATATCTCGGGCATATCGTGACCTCTGACCTGAGGGACGATGCGGACATCGATAGGGAGCGGAGGGCGTTGTCTGTGAGGGCCAATATGATCGCCCGCAGGTTTGCTCGTTGCTCGGGGGCCGTCAAAATAACTCTTTTCAGAGCGTTTTGTACGTCCCTGTACACAGCCAGCCTTTGGACGTCATATACCCAAAAGCAGTACAACGCTCTCCGTATTCAGTATAATAATGCGTTCAGGGTGTTGTTGCGGCTGCCCCGGCACTGCAGCGCGTCGGGGATGTTTGCCGATGCCCGTGTCGACTGTTTCTACACAACGATGCGAAAGCGGTGCACATCTCTGGGGCGCAGGCTCCGGACCACCTCCAACACCATCCTGAGCGTATTTGCGAACAGGTTTGATTGTCAGTACATTAACCATTGTTATATGATTAATGTAATGACAAACAAACAAATGACTCAAAGACAGGCGTATTATTAATCATTTTTATTTTATTTTATTTTATGATTTTAATTTAGTTTTATAATTTTGTTTTCATTTATATTATTTTATTAATTATTTTTATATGTATTTATTATGATTACAATTATTAACTTTTAATTTTTCAATTTTTATATTATTTTATTTTAAATGTGCTTAGAACATATGATCTTAAATGGATTGAAATAAATTATTTTTGATTTGATTTGAAGTGTCAGTGGTTGACCATTGGAAAGTCAAATTAGTAGATTACCAAACTTGTCAAAATCAACAATTATGAAATCAATTATAGACCATTCTGACACTATTGTAATAGCAGACTTGAGGCCCTGGTCTCGCCATTATGATGCGTCATAATGACGAGACCATGCCTATACTTCAAAACTACAACGATCATTCTGATCAAACCAGTATTTACCTTCTTATTCAGTTTATAAGCCCCGCTTTCCGAATTGCGTCAAAAGCGATTATATCGCGAATCCGACCAACGCGCAACGTCACAAATAGTACTCAATAGTCCTTATATTTTGTGACTATTAAATTTGGTCGGATTCGCGATATAATCGCTTTTGACTCAATTCGGAACGAGGGGAAAATATCTTTTAGTCCAATATTAGAGGAGGAAATAGGCGAGAGCCAAACCTCGAATTATGACTTTTTACTTATGATTTTTAAAGTATCTCCGACCGCATTCCTCACTTACTGCATACTGAAACAATTTTTTTTTTTCTTGTCGTCAGGTGATGCCAACTGAAAAGCAAGCTCGGGAACACTTCCAGAAGCACCGCGTAGAGCATTACTGGGATCTCGCGTACAGCGGCGCCGTGCTAGCGCCCTCAGACGAGCCCTAGAGCCCTAGGGCTTCACTACCTAATAAATACGATATGTACACAATATATATACAGCGTTTTATTTATGTTTACCTAGTTATATGCCTGCCTTTTCACAACTATGTTGGGATCGGCTTCCAGTCTAACCGGACGCAGTTGAATACCAGTATTTTACATGGAGCGACTGCCTATCTGACCTTCACAACCCAGTTACTAGATAATACGATACCCCTTGGTAAGCCTGGTTGTCAGTCTTTCGGGCTTCTGACGACCCGTAACGACTGTCAAAGATCCACGAACGACAGCCGGGACCAACGGCTTAAGGTGCTTTCCGAGGCACGGAGAGGTCTTGATATGTAAAGGTGGTCACCCATCCACGGACCAACCGCGGCAAGCGTAGGTTAACCTGATCGATCGACCCGTGCGGCTGTTATTACTTAGCAAGCCTCTCCTATTGGTGTTAACAATGATCACGAAACTTGAAAGTTTAGGGGTTGATTTTTTTTTTATATCTTTATTTAAAGAGCTTTGTCGTAGATCGACAACGTCGCACAATAAGGGTTGATTATCAAATGTTCACACAATTTGCTGGAGTGACCAAGTGTCTATACACATACACTTTTGAGGACCTAATGTCCTCCTACAGGTGTCACTGACTCTGGCAGGGCCACCATCAGGGGTTTTAATTTTGATAACACAAAATAAATCGTCGCTAGTCGAAATTTGTCGCCAAATATCAGAATTTGTCGGTCACTTGTTCAAAAGATATAAGGATTTATAGGTGGCTGATCTGGAGAGTCTCAAACTCAACTCAAACTCAAAGCATTTATTTCAATTAAACCTTGTACAGGCACTTTTGAATAGTCAAAATTAAATAGTCTGTCAGTTAGTCCGAAAGTTGAAGCTAGTTGCCCATTCCAAAACGTAGATCTCTATGGAAAATAACGGGCAAGAAACTCCATCGACACTCTTTTAAATCAAGATATTACAAAATCCTGGATACATTATTCTTGTTGCTTCTATATGTGAGAACAATGTAAAAAAAGACACAAATTAAGAAACAATTCAAAATATAAGATTAAAAATAAGCATTGGCAGTTAAGAGATGACCAGTCTCAACCGACGGCGCCCGTTCACGAACATGACGCGTGGATCAGCACCATCCAGCTCAACCAGTTTGTAGGGAACCAAATGATCCAACACACGCGCCACCATTGGTGAGTCATTTAAGTGAGCATGACACGTTCTCAACTGCCATGCTCTTTCGTGTCAACATAAAAAAAAATCATAATAAACGGAAACATGGTTCTTACATTTATAAAATTTAAAAAAAAATGCTTCTAAATTATACAAAACTATAGTTGGCGATTTATTTAAGAGGTTAATAGAATTAAAAAAAAACTAATTAAATAAAAAACAATTATATGAACTCTTATAACTTGTCAGTAAACTAAGGTCTCTCCAGCAGGGCCACATTATCTCAAAAACTAGGGCACCTAGCGAAGATCTGTTTTCTTCCATGTTTTGTCGCCAATTAGTCGGAATCAGTCGCCAAGTCACAGATTTAATCGGGTCTTAGTTTAGGAGATATAATGAGCTCAATTAGTAAGGTTAGTACTAGTAGTAATTTCGACTAATTAGCGTCAAATTTTTTGTGTTATTTAAATTAAAATTCCTGATGGTGGCCCTGCCAGAGTCAGTGACACCTCGTGCAGGAAAATACAGTACAGCCGATGGATCTGTGGCGCCATCTACATCGCAATATTATTGTTGGAATTTATAGGGAAAAATCGTCTTAAGTAACACGCCTCTTTAGCTGCAGCGGTTAGTGCCATATACTCCGCCTCAGTAGATGACAGAGCAGTCGTCTGCTGCTTTTTAGCCTGCCACATTACAGGACCTCCAGCCAGCATAAAATAGTAGCCAGTATATGACTTTCGGTCCATGCTACAGTTAGCCCAATCTGAATCCTTGTATCCCTTAAGGTACTCTCCAGTCTTTCTGTAAGTAAGAGCATAATCTATTGTACCTCTCAAGTATTGCAACACTCTCTTTAGTGCTAGCCAATGTTCTTTATTAAACTTTGTGTTAAACTGACTGAGATAGCTCGTCACAAATGCTATGTCCGGGCGAGTGTTTACTGCCAAAAACATAAGGGATCCAACTAAACTTTGAAATGGATACTCGCCTTCTCCATTTCCAGTACTCAGCTTCTTCAGACTTGATGGCGTCTCAACCGTCTTGCACATATCCATACCAAACTTTTTCAGCAAACTTAAAATGAATGTTCTTTGACTAACTTTTACTTTACCATCATCGCTTCTATGAATATTTAATCCAAGATAATATTTTAATTCTCCCAGATCTTTTATTGAAAAAATATTTTTCAAAACATGTTTGACAGTGTCAAATGTTATTTCATTTTGGTAAAAGACAATAATGTCATCGACAAAAACTGCCAATAAGACCAACTCTTTACCAAAAAGTTTCTTATACACGCATGGTTCGGAAGGAGTTTTTTCAAAACCTAACTTCAACAGTGTTTTATCCAACATCATGTTCCATGCTCGTGGTGCTTGTTTGAGCCCATATAAGGATTTCTGCAGCAGACAAACTTGAGCTTCTTGTCCTTTCTTTACGAAACCTTGAGGTTGTTCCATAAATACTTCCTCTTCAAGATCTCCATTTAGAAAGGCTGTATCAACATCCAAGTGTCTCATTTGTAGGTCCATTTCTACAGCTAAAGCAAACAATGTACGGAGTGAAGAATGACGAATTACAGGGGCAAACGTTTCATTGTAGTCAACACCTTCTACTTGTCTGAAACCTTTAGCCACTAATCTTGCCTTATACTTCATAATATTTCCGTCAGCATCCATTTTCAATTTGTAGACCCATTTACAAGGTATGACCTTTTTATTTCCTTTAGGTCGGTCAACAAGCTTCCAGGTTTTTAATTTTAACAATGAATTGTGTTCATCAGTCATTGCCAACTGCCATCTATCAGCATCATTTGCATTCACTGCCTCGAGATAATTCTTCGGTTCAATAATCTCTTCAGCAAATACCTTAGAGGTGATGAAATCCGGTTGTTTACGAATCCTAGAAGGATATCTACTTACTTGCTGATCCACAGCTGGCTCTATCCGTTCAGGACTTGTAGGCTCCTCTGATTCTGCTGAATTATAATCATTTTCATCATCGCTACATACAGAATTATTTTCCTGACGAACTTCATTCTCATCCTGCTGTTGCTGCTCATCAATTAAAATGACTGGTTCCGTTTTCACAGATTCAACAGCATTATCTTTTAATTGTGAAAAATTATTTTCAAAAAATGTTACATCTCTTGACTTCTGTATAGTTCTTGGATTTGAAGAATCCCTGAAATAATAACCATTTGGATCTTCTGAATATCCAACAAAGATCACTTCTTTAGTCTTCAGATCTAGTTTCTTCCGTTGACAAGCCGGAACTTGTATAAGTGCTCTACACCCAAACACACGCAAATGGGTCAAATCTTATTGCCATTCCATTTTTCAAATGGTGTTTTTCTTGCTTGCTTGCCTTCAACACAGGCAACGCAACTCGATTTATCTATTTCAGTATAATCTATACCTACGTGAGAATTCTTTAATTGGTTCATACCAATACGACATAAATGACCTAACCGTTTGTGCCATAACAGGTACCTGCTCAACGAGTGCACCTCGTACGCTAGATTCTGGAGGGAATTAGTTGTACAATCGAGAGTGTACAGTCCACCACTAGCAGAACCATGTAGAATCGCCTCACCACATTACACACAGTGTTAATAGATATGTCACCAATACCACCACAGTCTATCTTCTCACCGTTGGCAACAGTAACAGTGCTACCTTCTAATGGTTTGATGTCCTTGAACCAATCTCGTCTAGGAGACATGTGTTTTGATGCACCAGAATCAATAAACCACTTATTTATCTCCAAACTCGAAGAACCTAGAGCACTAAAAGAAGTAGTCTCTCTGTCTCTGTCTGATGAACTAACGCCTTTCTTTACCTTATTGCGTAGAGGGCAGGCAGGACGTTTGTGTCCAGGTTTGTTACATTCGTAGCATACAATAGGTTTCTTCTTCTTTGTTTTATGAACATCAATGTCAGATCGATTTTGCAGTTGAAAAGCTGCAACACTTTCTGTGGAGTCAGTCTTTGACATTTCATTCAGTAGCTTTCTTTTAACTAGCTCGGTACTTACTTCTACATTGCTATTTTCTAATGCCATTATTAGAGGCTCGTATTTCGAAGAGAGACCTCCTAATAAAATCGCAGCAATCGAAGCATCTTCAATTACCTTGCCGATGTCAGCCAAATCTTGTGCAGTACTCAAAACAGCGTTAATGTACATTTCTATATTTTGAAATTCATTTATCGAGAGCCTATATAACTTTCTCTCTAAAGCCAACCTTCTGCCCATGCCTTTATCTTCATAAGCATCTTGCAATGCCTTCCAGGCTTCTAGAGCAGACTTTGCACTCCTAATATGCGTTATTGCAGAGCCATCTACTGTTAAGCATATTTTTGCTAGTGCTCTCTTATCATTTCGAGATTTTACCTGTTCAGGGGTAAGCATCTCCTTTATCGTAACCATCAATTGTGCACCACAAATCTTCATGAATTAAGTAGTTCCTCATTTTGAACTTCCACGAAGGGTACCCATCTCTATTAGTTAGGAAGAGCGAGGGTATTGATGAAGAAGACCATCTGTTCGCTACAGAATCACCACTGGACATCACGAAAAACAAATAAAACTCGAAAAATATTCAACAACACAAAAAAAAAACCTTTTACATACTATTTGTAATAAGATTCGTTGTTTTTCCTATAAGCTTTTTTTTTTCGTGCTGATAACGTGTTGGAATTTATAGGGAAAAATCGTCTTATAGCTGTGTAAAATGTGTTTTTTGATATTCGATATACTTGTCATCTATCAAATAAAATTTTTACACAGCTATAAGACGATTTTTCCCTATAAATTCCAACAATTATAAATGCGAGTGTGTCTGTCTGTCTGTCTGTTACCTCTTCACGCTTAAACCGCTGAACCGATTTAGATGAAATTTGGTATAGAGATAGTTTGAGTCCCGAGAAACAACGTTGGATAGTTTGTATCCCGATATTCCCACGGGATCGAAACTTATGCGGGTGAAACCGCGGGGCGCTGCTTTTAATTTAATAAAAGTGCGTTTTTTAATTTCATTTGTTTATTATACCTACTCATAATACTCACTAAATACAACATTTATATGAGATCTGATTCGTAATAGTGATGGCATGTGCCTGTTGAATTCACACTCACTGACTCTCTTCAAACGCAGTAATACTTGTCAATAAATATGTATGGTTCTATGTACAGACGCCAGCAAATCAAGCTACCCGAAATTGTCAAATTTTCCCAATCAACTTTGAACCTTGCGCTTTAGCGATAAAGTTGAAAATCTATTAAAGAAATTTGACAGATTGTAGTAGCTTGTTGTGCTAGCGTCTGTACTTCCGCGGAGGTACTGTTTCACAAGGGGCTGTTGTTGAAGTATTCAGCTGCATCCGGTGAGACTGGAAGCCGACCCCCAACATTGTTGGCACAGAGTACTTTTTGATAGACTGAAATAGAGACCAATCTTGTTCCGTGGAACGGGTCATTGAAGCTAGCGCCCTCTGATGTTCATAGTTAGAACTACACCATTGTCCTTTTTTTTTAACCGGTATGAATAGATAGCTAGGTATTTATTTATAGGTATTCATTTCAAGGATTGATAAATAAAATACAATGTTATTTGGTTAATCATGTTTTTATTTATTATTTATTTGATCGCCATAGTAGGCGAACACACATTTTACTTAACATCTAGGTAAATAAATCACAATACAATACACGAAAGTCATGGATAGGAAATTAAAACTAAAAGCAAAAGATAAAGCAAAACAGTAAGGGTACGAAATCTTTACATAGTATAAAAAAAACATAGTATCTTTACATAGTATCTTTTAAACTACGCAACAGATTTTAATTTAGTTTAGTCAGCAATAGATATCGATTCAAGAGGAAGGTTGATATGTATAATACATGCATAGGATAGTAGAGAAAAGCCGAGAAATTCAAAGTAATGATGTGATGTCGTAACAAACATATTTTTATGCGCTTACATTGCAAACGCTGGCTTAAACCTTACGAGATAGATTAAATTAATGTTCTACGGAATTGTAAATCTTATAAAGATCGATAAAAAAGTCAGCGATGCAGGTATATGTTTATCTCCTAAGGATAACCCACTTTTATCTTCCCCATTTTCATCTTTTACACATTACAAAAAAAAAAATGGATTATTTACCAAGCTATTTTAAACAATACAGTATTATTTCTTATCCAATTAAATACATTAGATACGTTGTGCATTTCATTTAAACATAAAGTTAAAAAAAAAAGTAATTTAAAAAATAAAAAAACCCGTCTGCGAAACTGAAAAGCTACAAACAAGCCCATTTTAAATTAAATAAAAGTTGGAAGCAGGCGGGACCCATACCATTTTTATTATATTTTCAAATTCAAATGGGTCCCGCCTGCTTCCAACATTTATTTAATTTAAAATGGCCTTGTTTGTAGCTTTTCAGTTTCGCAGTCGGGTTTTTTTATTTTTTAAATTTTTTTTTTTATTTCCAGCTTTTTAGTTTACAAATGTGAAAGATTTCGCAAACGATTTAGTTCTTGATCCGTGTTTTTTACGATTTGTCACTTCGAATTACTTTTAACCATATAAGTTATATATATGTTTGTAATCACCTTTTAAAACCCTTTATTTTGATACTCCACTCGATAGGTTTGGAGAAATAATTTTTTTTTTTTGAAAACATATTGCGCCAAAAATCGGCCATTTTAATTTTTTTTCTATTTTGATATACCCAGTGTCATTCTCACAATTAAGACTAATCTAACGGCACCTCTCAAGCTGAAATCGATCAAGCCGTTTAGGCTACAGAGCGTGCCAAAGAAATATACATACATACATACATACATACTTACATACATACATACATACATACATACACTCGAAAAACATAACCCTCCTTCTGACGCAGTCGGGTAAAAAGCAGACAGCTGAAACAAAGGCTAACAAAAAAAATTGTTGTCAAAATTGTGAAAATGACTACTGTGAGACTTTGTGCTCCTTCGTACTCAAAGACCCAAGAATAATGGCCTAGTACCTCTACAGAACCTAAAAAAAAAAAAATGGTCAAGAGCCAGTCGGACTCTTGCACCGAGGGTTCCGTACCATCGTGTTTTTAATTTTTCATCGGCGAGGCCTATATTCGTCAGCGAATTTTCACTGCAGTGTAGAATATTGCAGTTTTTTGTCAGTGCCATCGCTTGACCGATAGTTGAACTAATGTACTTAACTTTTGTTGATGATTTCTGAAAACTGTGCTATTTAGAGACTTCGTTTTATTTTTCCTGTAATCTATAAATAAACTTCTATCACATAGAATAATTCAAAATTATTCTCTTTGCAAACTTCGGAAATAAGGGGGGGGGGGCGGTATTTTTTTTTACATATTTCATTAAAAGTCGGAAACTATGCGGCCTAAAAAAAAAGACAATATGTTTTATAATGTGCTGCGCTCTTTCATATGATACCCCACATGTCCTAGTAGTCCTACATCGAATTTTTCAGACCCAGTCCCTGTTGCAAAAAATATACATATATATTTATTTCTTTCCTTTTTTTTTAAACATTTTGGTACGGAACCCTAAAAATGCTTGTGTCTGCAAAATTGATTTCACTAGCGAAGATGAAATTGAATATATAAGATACTAGCTTCTGCCCGTAACTTCGTGTAAAATTTCACCCCCCCATTCACCTTCTTACAGGTGGAATTTCGAAAAACCCTTTCTTAGTGGATACTTCCTCTTCACAAAGAACACACCCTCCAAATTTCATGTCTCTAGGACCAGCGGTTTAGGCTGTGCGTTGATATATCAGTCAGTTAGGACTTTGGATTTTTTTATAGATAGGTACCCCCAGTAAAAATGTATTAAAACTATTCAATGTCTAAGAAATTTAATCATATTCTAAAAGAAAACTTAGATGCTCATTATCACGATGCCCAGTTCGGGTTCAAAGCAGGAGTCTCAACAGAGAGCGCCATTCTAAGTCTGAAGCGGACAGTCATGTACTACACAGCGAGGAGAACGCCGGTATACGCGTGTTATTTATTACGGTACTTTACAATAATTATAATTCATAAATCCAATCACAGTATTTATTAAATAATCTATAACTGTTTTTTATGTGTAGTAAATTTTATAAAATCGAAATTGATTAAGGTCAATATAGACATTTTCATAATATCCTTTAAATAATTATTATTAGCATCCAATTTTATTTTTAGAATATGATTAATTAATTAATTAAGAAGCATAAAGCATCACAATAGTCATTTTTACAATTTTTTCCTTGGGTGTGGACACTGTTTAAGTTGTTGATTAGCAAAGTGGCAAAAGCAGACTCAAATTGTTCGCATGTCGGGTTAACGTTGCGGCACCCGTGGCTTCTAATCGCCCCAAAGAAGTTCTCTAGGGGATCTTGATTAAGGTGCCGTATCCAGACTGACGTTACTCCGTATTCATCAAGTAATTTTTTAAGTAGATCTAGAATTCCCTCCACTGTCCACACCCAATTTTTTAAGGTAGGAACAGTTCGACCCTGCCAGCAGAAGTCACAAACTCCATTGAGTTAAAAATCCTTTTTGCTTCTACCCATGTCTTTTTATGGGCAGATGTTGGCGTAGCTGGGCCAAGTAGTGGCTTAGCATTTTTATTGTTGTTATTTCTTCTTCCTTCCATTGACAGAATCGAAGACGTTGTCCATAAATAAAAGTAGATCTGCGGTTTCTTTGCATTCTGCGGGTAAAATACCTTTATCTGAAAAAAGAAAAGAAAAAATGTAATTCATTCACCATCATCATCATTTCAGCTGAAAGACGTCCACTGCTGGACATAGGCCTCCCTCAAGCCCCTCCACTTCGACCGGTTTTGTGCTTCTCGCGTCCAACGGGTTCCTGCGGCCTTCACAAGGTCGTATGTCCACCTTGTGGGAGGCCTTCCAACGCTACGTGTTCCGGTACGCGGTTGCTACTCCAGAACCTTTCGGCCCCATCGGCCATCTGCTCTGCGAGCAATGTGCCCTGCCCACTGCCACTTAAGTCACCTTGTTCACCTTTGAGCCGGTTACAAATAAAAGCACAGCGATAGTAGAGCGATAACAGAGCGATAACAGAGCGATAGCATAACGACAGCAGAGCGATAGCAGAGCGCTAGAATAGAATATTTTTGTACCCAAACTAGGGTTTCCTGAGAAAGCAGGGAACGGCCACACACTAACGGCTGTAAAAATACTGTAAATAAAACTTTATAGTGCAGCAAGTCGGAAGAAATAAAAAAAATAAATGAAAATTTAAAAAGATTAAAATGCTAAAATATAAATTACCTGCTAGGTATCCCATATTGGATGCCACAGTGCGACTAAATATCTGCGATGCCAATTTTACCTTCATTTTATTTAGTTTATCAGGGTTTACGTGGTATTCTGTTAGCTTTGGAATCAGTCTTATGCCTTTATAGCCAGGGTTTTCTTTGAGAAGCTGCAATAAATGAGACCATTTGTCAGTTTTGATCACACCATCTTTTTTTTAAAGTTAAGTTTTTGGTAATTAAATTGTTCCTCATGCCCTTGAGAAGGTCTGGGGGGTCATAAAGGGGAATTATTTCTTTATCATTTATTAATATAGCGTTTCCTTTTGGAGTTTCCCCTCTTCGTAAGTAGACCCCCCTGGTCTCATTTATTAACAAACGTATCGCCTGACGGTTGTTTGTCCCTTGGTCACAGACTGATGCTACCATTGATAACCCTGCTTGTTGCAACTCAGTAATTACATTTTTTATCTGTCTAGCCAACTCTGGCCCTTTAGTGGCACTTGCTGAGAAGGTGTAAAAAATGGCTTGTTTAAAGTTTTTAATTAGACCACGCACCATGAAGACTTGGGCGTGGTCAGCAAATTCTGGTTGCCTTTGCTGGCCATTATCTACTACGCCTGTAATTTTATCCTTTTTTTCATTATATGTTATTTGTGCTTTTAATGATACTTCGTCAAATAGTAATATACACAATCTTTCTGAAATGTTAACTTTTTCAGCCTTCTTTTTTAGTTGAGAAAATATATTTTTATTTAGCCCAGATCGAAGATTGCATTTTTGTATAAGTTTGGCGAGTGTCTGATTTGCGGGCAATATAAATATTTTTCTTAAAAATCTATATGCCTTTGGACTCTGTTTAAAAACTGATAATGCTGCAATTTTTTCTTGCAGCGTGAATCGTCGTCCTTTATCCTTTTTTTTTTGTCTTCTCGTCACTGTATTCGCATTAATAGTTTTGCAGTGCTTGAGCAATTCTGCAGCACATCTAGTAGTGCAGGATTGGCAACAATTTTTTTGCTGCCTTTATTTCAGCTGTCTGCCTTTTAACTTTATTTTTTAATTTATTTGTTCTTCTTTTGGCAGCCATTATTTTGAGCTGCAGATCTCTTTCTGCCCTGGAGAGCTTATTCGTCCTGGCTGATATTTTCCTGACTGTAAAGTATAAAATGATTTTGTATGAGTGCTAAAGTAAATCTGTTTTAGATAAGTTATCAAGTTGTTTGTAGTTAGTGTGTAAAAGGTAATCTCCAGAAATACTGATGCCATTAAAACATAACTTGTAAAAAAACTTATTTTCTGTATACACAAAATTTACCTAAATTTTGTTCAGTAGTTTGAGAAGTAGAAGGTCACATATCACTTGCTCACATATCACTGTTTCCGGATCTGAAATATTAATAAATCATTATCACTCAAAGCTGGTCAAGTGTGTGTAAGTCATGCAATAACACTAGGTTATAACAATTTGTAGTTTATAGTATCTATATCACATCACGTAATGTTCCCACTCCTAGCACATAGGCCTCTTCTTTGTGAGAGGGAGCAATCATGCGAACCCAGTGCGGGTTGGTGGATGTTGTGTCTTTGAAACGTAAATGCCTTGTTGTAAGTCGTACTACATGACAAAAAGTATGGAATAACTATCAAAAATTTATTTGCAGGATACGGATTTTTAACTTGTATAAAAGTTTATTGAATTCGCCCTAAGTGATAGTGCCAGCTGAAACCCTAAAAACCCTAAAAATACTAATTAGATGAAACCCTAAAAATATAGACACAAAGCCAAAATAATTATTATATTTAATGCTAAATAGTAGCTACTTACCAATATTTTCTTTTTGAATTGTGTTTTCAACGACGCTTGTAAGCGTGTACTTTAACTGATGAGGTGATTCAGGAGCTAAAATGAAAGAAAGTTCAATTTCTAATCAGTAGGATTATTACATTAATTCAAATATTTAATTGCAAACCTGCCAAGTGCAAGTCTAAGGGTTCCATTCCACCAAAACTTTTACACATTACCTTAATTTTATTTGGTATGTTAGGTATGTTAAAGAACACAATATATTCTGATGGAACCCTATAAAGTAATATAAAAAAATCATACTATACCTTTAGAAGTTGATGGAATTAGCTGACGCACAACGTTACACAGAAAGATCCGAAAAATATCGCTAAATACAATACCAACGCAAGCGTCAGACATTAGCTTAACAGACATTTGTATTGGGGATACAAATTTATTGATAGTAAAACCACCAAAGGAATTCTACCACCACCCCAATGAATCTTTGCAAAATATTTGTATAAATTATTGCATTAAATATTAATAGAGTCTGGCACACGAAAGTTGATCCTGAGATTTAATCGAAAGTTTTTATATGGCAACATTCTAAAAGTGACAGATGAATGTCATTCGACTTGTAAATTGTCAGACTATTCATAGGTTTTCATTGATTTTATCGTCGGATTTTAACATTAAAAATGAACAAAACAATTAAAAGTGACGTGCGGAAGTTATTGTATACTATGGTGAATTTATTTGACGAAAAACAACAAAAGAAACAGGATGATTATATTGAAAAACAGCAATGTTTACATGCGATAACAGACTTTATAGGTTAGTTTATAGACTTAATTTTGATACTAAACATATTATATTTTATTTTAAGTTTGTCATGAAACCTTATTCGTATAGATGTATAATAAATGGCTTATTTGCAGACAATTTGAATATCGAGGATTCATTAATTAAGGAAACTATTACAAAACTAAGTGCTTTGGAAGAGGATGAGCTAATTAAAACCCAGAAACAGTATTTGGAAGAAATTTCATCAATCACTGGTAAGTACATATTTCTGGAACGCATATATTAAATGTATAGTACCTAGTTTATGTTTTATTATTTTCTTTCTCAGGAGTTAGCGTTCCAACATTAAAAGAATCAAAAAGGAAGGACGAGTGAACGATGGAATTTTTAGTACACCTGGGAAAACGCGGCCTCGTAATCCCACAGTATCTAATTTGGATAGCTTCGATATTAATGCTATAAGGAATAAAATTAATGAATTTTACTTAGTAAAAAAACGTGTTCCTACTTTGCGATGCTTATTGACTGAACTGAGGGAATCTATTGAGTTTACTGGTTCCCGTGAAACTTTGCGTCGCATATTACATAATAATGGCTATGAGTTTAAGAAAAACAAAAATGAACGGTCCTTGCTTATTGAAAGATTTGACCTTGCAGCTTGGAGACATAAGTTTTTACGAACTATTTCTTCCAAACGTGCAGAAGGGAAACCAATAATTTACCTAGATGAGACGTATGTTCACCAGAATTATAAACCGAAGAAGTCATGGCAGGGGCCTTCAACAAGTGGTGTCATAGAAAAGATATCTGCAGGAAAAAGGTACATAATTGTTCACGCTGGTTCTGAAAGAGGCTTTGTGCCAAATGCACTTTTATTGTTTAGCACTAAATCAAAAATGGCAGACTACCACCATGACATGAATTCACAAAATTTTAACAAATGGTTGGTAGAAAAACTTTTACCCAATTTGAACGAGCCAAGTGTAATTGTCATGGATAATGCAAGTTATCACACAGTGCAAGTGAATAAGTCACCTACGACACAGAATGTGAAAAACAAAATACAGCAGTGGCTTAGAGACAATAACATTGACTTTGAAAGTCATTGTACGAAGGCTGAATTGCTTTGTCTGGTTCAGAAACATAAACCGGATCCAATTTATGAAGCTGATAAGCTACTAGAACAGCATGGTCATGAGGTACTGCGTTTGCCTCCTTACCACTGCGACTTAAATGCCATAGAGCTAGTTTGGAGTCTTGTCAAACGTAAAATTGCAAGTAGAAATATAAATTTACCATCAGTTGAAGTGGAAAGAATCATAAGGGAATCCTTTGAGTGTGTTACTCCAGAAGATTGGAAAAAAAATACTGATCATATTATCCATATAGAAAATACTTACAAAGAAAGAGATATAATTATCGATGACGAAATTGATCGTTTCATCATAAATGTTTGTGAAGATAGCAGCAGTGATTCGGATGCATCACTAGAAATAGATTTTTTAGATTCAGATTTTGATTACGATTCATAAATAAAGTATTTAAATAATTAACTGTTTATTTTTATTGTCACCTATAAACTTAACCTAAAACTTGCTATCTACAAATTTTAGCTTAAGCTTGATGTATAAGAACCCCTTGTACTTCACCTTAGTATGCTTTTCTCTCAAGTTTTATTTTATAGTAACAGATTAGAGATATTCTACATATAACTGTTGAATGAAAAAATAAAAACTCATTTACGTATGTTACGGCCGATTTTTCAATCGACAAATAACTTTTTTCTAATATATAATGTGGTGTTTTGGCAGCTTTTGTGTAGAAAATATGTGAAACCACCGTATTTATTCTTCAGATAAAATTATTCTGACTATTGAAAAATCGGCTCAACGTAATAAATTATATTGTTTTAGTCAGGTATCAAAACGTTTTATTCGTACTATACCCAGTGATACCACAACTGGATTTTTTTAATTTGCCGCGCGTTTTCAGGATCAACTTTCGTGTGCCAGACTCTAGTGATAATTATTGATCGAAAAATAATGAAATGTCATACTGTGCGTTAAATGTAATTAAACCCTTGACTGAATGATACATAATTTAAAATATTTTTTGGAAACACTAGAACAGAAGCCAATTAAAATATACTATTTTAGTAGTAATGAGCTACAGATGTATCAAAGTTGCGATTATGTTTAGAGCCATCTATTCGAATTAATAGTGAACATTGCTTCAGAATGCCATCTCATGTTCAGAGTTGGTATATCCGAGCAATTATAATCCGACAAAATTAAAAAACACATTCAAACTTATTTTGTACAGAGACAACATAATACTTCGTGATTTTGTATCATTGTACTCACTGCTGTCCCCAGTTTTTTGTACTAAGATTGAGCACCCTGATTGTTGGGAAAAGGCTAGGCAGATGAAGATTTTTTTTTTTTTAGTATTCTTTTAGACGAACATACAGGCTATAGGTACTCTCGTACCCAGAAACCTTTTCAAAAATACGGATTAGTGATCGCAGTATGATCTTTGTAATCAACTTAAATTTCAGAAGTGCGCCGACTTATACAAGCGCTTGTAACGAAACCATAGCGAGATCTAATTCGATCCCAACGCCATCTATCGAGCGAGGTGACAACTCGCGGTGATTTTTGGAGTTATTCTTTAGGGTTTTTTTTGTTGAATTCGTACGTGATTTTAATTGTTATTTATGGCTGTTTTGTGGGATTTTTTTTTGAAGGATTTTTTGTGTTGAAAAATGGCTTAATCTGATCACAGAAATAACTCCTTTCATGCACCTTTTACCCATCAAATTATCCATACTAATATTATAAATGCGAAAGTGTGTCTGTGTCTGTTACCTCTTCACGCTTAAACAGATTTAGATGAAATTTGGTATAGAGATAGTTTGAGTCCCGGGAAAGAACGTTGGATAGTTTGTATCCCGATATTCCCACGGGATCGAAACCGCGGGGCGCTGCTTGTAATTTAATAAAAGTGCGTTTTTTAATTTCATTTGTTTATTATACTCATAATACTCTCTAAATACAACATTTTTATGAGATCAGATTCGTAATAGTGATGGCATGTGCCTGTTGAATTCACACTCGCTCGACTCTCTTCAAACGCAGTAATACTTGTCAATAAATATGTAGGTATGGTTCTATGTACAGACGCCAGCACATCAAGCTATCCGAAACTGTCAAATTTTCCCAATCAACTTTGAACCTTGAGCTTTAGCGATAAAGTTGAAAATCTATTAAAGAAATTTGACAGGTTGTAGTAGCTTGATGTGCTGGCGTCTGTGCTTCCGCGGACGTACTGTTTCACAAGGGGCTGTTGTTGAAGTTAGTCGCTCTTATCACAGCTTCTAGTAAGGAAAAGAAATAAAATTATTGTAATAACCAGTGAGCCGGCATAGGCTGAGTATATTTACCTAAAGTTTAATGAACAGAGACGAAAATCGGAGACTTCCTTGTGACAATTATTTTTTTTACCGGTACATTTACCGGAACTTAAATTATGTGACTTTCAATATCTTATTTTATCATTAACTTTATAAATGCTAAATTAAAAAAAATAACCAATATTAAAAAGTATACTTATTTATTTTTAATATTGGTTATTTTATTTATCAAAACTTTGATTACGATTTATTAAAGCATTTGTAATGCAAGCATTTTTTAAATAAGATATTGAAAGTTACATAATCCCATATTTACCTTCTCCTAGTTTTAACACATTTGATGGGTAATTGTTGATTTCTGGGCACTCCGTGGATGTTCAGCAGATGTTTCTTCACTGAGGCTGGTCGCTTGTACCTGGAATGATAGACTGAATGTAACATCACGCCTGCATTTCACGAAGGGTGAGGCAGACGTGTACCTATAGTACCTACACGCCACATGACGCCAGTTATATAAAAGTTGGAAGCAGGCGGGACCCATTTGAATTTGAAAATATAATAAAAATGGTATGGGTCCCGCCTGCTTCCAACTTTTATTTAACTTAAAATGGGCTTGTTTTTAGCTTTTCAGTTTTTTAAACTAAGTTTTTTACCGCAGTCGGGTTTTTTTTTATAACTTTTTTTATTTCCAGCTTTTTAGTTTATGTGAAAGATTTCGCAGATGATTTAGTTCTTAGTAGGTACGTGTTTTTTACGATTTGTCACTTCGAATTACTCTTAACCATATAAGTTGTATATATTTTTGTAATCACCTTTTAAAGCCCTTTATTTTGACACACCACTCGATAGGTTTTGAAAAAAAAAAAAAAATATAAGACAATATTGCGCCAAACATCGGCCATTTTTTTTTTCAATTTTGATATACTTACCCAGTGTCACTCTCACAATTAAAACTAATCTAACGGCACCTCTCAAGCTGAAATCGATCAAGCCGTTTAGGCTACATGAGCGTCATTCATCATCATCATCATTTCTGCCGAACGACGTCCACTGCTGGACATAGGCCTCCCCAAAAAGGGGGGGGGGGGTTGCCATAATCGCCACGCTTGGCAGGCGGGTTGGCGATCGCAGTATGGTATGGTGGTGGAATGCATAGAGAACGCTGCTGCCCATTCTCCGGTACGCCCCTTAGTCGCCTTTTACGACACCCACGGGAAGTATGGGGTGGTGCTATTCTTTAAGTCCGGCACCACACAGACAACATGAGCGTGCCAATGAAATATTCATACATACATAACATACACTCGAAAAACACCTCCTTCTGACGCAGACGCGTAAAAATAAGCATTGCATGCGAAAATTAACCTTATTCCTATGCGGATAATGTTCATATTCTCATAAGCGAATGTGAGCAAGCGTTTCATTCAAATATAAACAGAATGCTATAAAAATGTTAACATGGATATTAGCAAAGTCGACGTGCGGTCTGTGAATCTTGCCCTAAGGGCTAGAGGGATGGATGAGGGAGAGAGCCTCCTGTCCCAGCAGCCGCGGAGACGCTCCAGCATCGAAGAAGGGGCCCCTTAGAGCCGAAGCCTGCCGGGTCAGCGGGATTGTCCGAAAGGGTTACCGCTGGCCCGGAACATAAAGGGCTAAGGAAGGAACACGGGTGGGTTTTAGTCAGTAAGAGTCTGACACTCCCTTCCGCTCCACCCAGAGCGGGAGGAGTCATTTGATGATCTACCACCAAAAAAAAAAAAAGGACTGACTTATGTAGTATAGTTATATACTTACGTCTCAGGACATAAGTAACACAGGTAGGTGTATATAAGGAAATGTACTCTGTTCTGATGGCCAGTCAGCTCCGAACGACTGCGGAACATGGCGGGACAGCGCTCGCACTGAAACAAATTATTTATGAAATTCAGAATCTTAGCATTGAATTGCAAACTCAATGTCATACGTTACAAAGTTCAAATTCATTAAATAGCATCAATTTGGAACAAGGGTAAAATGGGGTTTTCCATTATTTGCCTTACTAGCTTCCGTCCGCGGCTTCGCCCGCGATGTATGTCGATAAAAACTATCCTATATCCTTCCCCGGGATGCAATCTATCTCTCTGCCAAATTTTATCGAAATCCGTTCAGTGGTTTAGGCGTGAAAAGGTAACATATAGACAGACACACAGAGTTACTTTCGAATTTATAATATTAGTGTGGATTTTCATGTGAGGGGAGGGGCCCGTGGCTAAGTAATAACAGCCGCACAAGTCGATCGATCAGGTTAAGCTACGTTTGCCGCGGTTGGTCTGTGGATGGGTGACCATGTTTACATGCCGTGACCCCGCCGTGCCTCGGAAAGCACGTTAAGGCGTTGGTCCCGGCTGTCATTCGTGGATAATAATATATATAATAATATATTCGACAACTATCACACAACGCCGTCTAGTCCCAAGCTAAGCAGAGCTTGTGTTATGGGTACTAGACAACTGATAAACATACTTATATATTTCTAAATACATACATATTATAGATAAATTACACCCAGACACAGAACAAATGATCATATATATGGATATTTGACAGTCGCCCGAAAATCTGACAACCAGTCTTACCAAGGGGTATCGTTTTACCCTGTAACTGGGTTATGGAGGTCGGATAGGCAGTCGCTCGCCGTCCTTCTGCGAACACGTCATGTCCCAGAAGGAGGCGGCGGAGCGCGCGCGGGAGGAAGACCCTCTCGCGGCGCCGCTCCGAAGGCGGAGGAGGGGTCGAAGAAGACGTCAGTATGACAGTCATCTCCGACTCCTCCCAGGTGGAAGCCAGCAGGCGACGGGTGCGGGGGCACCCTCGCCTATATTGCACAGGCTTCCACCAGTGCCGGACGGGAATGGCCAGGTGTTCCCGGCCATTCCCGTAGCCCCCCAGTCAGGGTGATATGCGGGGCCCGCCATATAGGCAGGCATGCGCCGGGGGGGTTGTGGACGCAAAGGCTGAGCCGGATTCCCATGACCCCCCCATCAAGGCGACCCTCATCGCCTTGATGGGGGGGTCATGGGAATCCGGAACACCGCTGAGTTTTAGTGGGTATACTGCCACTCTGGCAGGAGTCCCACATACTCCGTCTCGTCCCCCCCCCGACGAGCGGAGATGCGTAATGTCATTTCTCAGCGAAAAAAAAAAAAAAAAAAAAGGCAGTCGCTCCATGTAAAATACTGGTATTCAGCTGCATCCGGTTAGACTGGAAGCCGACCCCAACATAGTACTTGTTCGTAGTAAACTGGAGTCCAGTGCATGCGTCTGGAACCCGCACGAAAAGAAGTACACTTTATTATTGGAAAAACTACAAAAGGCTTATCTTAGGTACTTTTATAAACGCCTCAATGGGTATTTATCCGTTTATGTACCCTTCAAACTTTCTCTTAGGCTGCTTAGGGTACAACTCTCTCGAGGTCAGAAGAAATAATGACCAAATTTTTAATATGGTTAAGATCCTTCACGGTAAAACAGATGCTCCTGAACTGCTTGATGAGTTGTCCCATCTTTTTGCTCCGGTAAATTACAACCGTGGCAGGAGGCATAGATTGTTCGCCGTGCCTTGGAGTCGAACTGCCGCGCGAGCCCAGTCTCCTGTTCCTCGCACACTCTCTGCGCTGAACGCGCTTTTGGACGCTAAGCCTGACTGTGATGTGTTCGCGGATGGATGGAAGAAGATCTTGTCAGTATGTCTGGGGTATTGTGAGATGAGCGTATGACTGGCGATTAGTTATATACTTTTGTTTACTGTGCTTTTAAAATGTGTGTGTTTAACTAATGTAGTTGGCCTTGGCCGTTTTATGTTAAACTAGCTTTTGCCCGCGGCTTCGCTCGCGTTAAGTATTATTTAAAAAAACTAATACATTTACATCCTCCATCATCCCTTATTTTATCCCCATGGGGGTGGAATTTATCAAAATCCTTTCTTAGGGGATGCCTACGTCATAGTAGCTATATGCATGCGAAGTCTCAGCCCGATCAGTTTATTTTAAATACTTGAACTCAAACGTTCACAGGAAAATAGCCATTAGGGTATCCACGGTTTAAAATTGACAAATTTTCATACAAACTTTCATCCCCTATTTTACCCCCTTGGGGGTAGAATTTATCAAAATCCTTTCTTAGCGGATGCCTACGTCATAACATCTACCTCCGTGCCAAATTTCAGCCCGATTCCTCCAGTGGTTTGGGCTGTGCGTTGATAGATCACTATGTCAGTCAGTCACCTTTGAGTTTTATATATTTAGAGATAAATAAATAAAAATAAATAAATAAATAGTTGGGAAAAGGCAAGCAGATGTTTTCAGTACCTACACCATTAACAATAGGTTTTAAATATAATTAAACCGATACTTTTATTTACAATCTCCGTACATAATCGGTACGACCTTCAGATAACTTTTAGGTATAGTTAATAAAATAAAACAATGAAATCATTGTGCGTTTTTAGGGTTCCGTAGCAAAATGGCAAAAACGGAACCCTTATAGATTCGTCATGTCTGTCTGTCTGTCCGTCCGTATGTCACAGCCACTTTTCTCCGAAACTATAAGAACTATACTGTTGAAACTTGGTAAGTAGATGTATTCTGTGAACCGCATTAAGATTTTCACACAAAAATAGAAAAAAAAACAATAAATTTTAGGGTTCCCCATACTTAGAAACGAAACTCAAAATTTTTTTTTTCATCGAACCCATACGTGTGGGGTATCTATGAGTAGGTCTTCAAAAATGATATTGAGGTTTCTAATATAACTTTTTTTCTAAAGTGAAAAGTTTGCGCGAGAGACACTTCCAAAGTGGTAAAATGTGTCCCCCCCCCCTGTAACTTCTAAAATAAGAGAATGATAAAACTAAAAAAAATATATGATGTACATTACCATGTAAACTACCACCGAAAATTGGTTTGAACGAGATCTAGAAAGTAGTTTTTTTTTTAATACGTCATAAATCGTAAACCACAATTTACCATTCATTCATACGGATCCCTCGGTGCGCGAGTCCGACTCGCTCTTGCCCGGTTTTTTTTTTTAACTGCCATGCAATCATTAATAGTTTGCTACACATTTTAGGATGCTGTTGGGGCTGTCGTGGCGTTGTAGTGCGTCCACTATGTTTGCGGCGGCGCGCACAGACGATTTCTACGCCATCATAAGAAAAAGGACCGCCTCCATAGCCGGCCGGCTACGCACCGCCACCGATAGTCTCCTGAGCGTGTTCTCAGATAGGTGGGACTCCCCTCTGCTGCGCCACTGGGTGAGGATCCATACCAATTGATAGCTATTCTCCTCGTCCTTATTACTAACACTAGTCATTAAGTTATTTTGTTGCTACTAACACTATGGACTTACGTCTGAAATAAAGAATTTGAATTTGAATACACAAATTTGAATTTCAAAATAATGAAGCGTAAAAAAATTGTTTTTTTTAACGTACTTACCTATATTGATTTTTACCTCGTGATGATTTTTACTCAGTTTTTTTTTTTACGAAATATTACGTTTTGCTAGCAACACTGCAATATTCAATGTTGCCAGCAACACGTCTCCGCAGCAAGAAAAATGTGGATAAAAAAAGAAAATTGCGCGTGGGGTGCGCGCACGACCCCGTCAACCCCTATTTTGCAGTATCTTCTCATCATCTGCCTAGCCTTTTCCCAACCATGTTGGGGTCGGCTTCCAGTCTAACCGGATGCAGCTGAGTAACAGTATTTTACATGGAGCGACTGCCTATCTGACCTCCACAACCCAGTTACTGGGTAATACGATACCGCTTGATAAGACTGGTTGTCAGACTTTCGGGCTTCTTACTACCCGTAACGACTGTCAAAGATCCACGAATGACAGCCGGGACCAACGGCTTAACGTGCTTTCTGAGGCACGGAGAGATCACGGTATGTAAAGATGGTATATTCTTAAACTCTTAGACTGTATTTATAATTTCTTGTTTATCTTTTTTAGTTTCAAATTAATAAATAATATCAATGGTGTTTTATCATGTTCAGATATCGCGTCACTTCTGTGGAGTTGCGCTAGCTAATTTAATTTGACTTTATAGATCTATTTCGGACTGTTGTATTTAATTGTACTGTAAGCCTGTAGCCTGTGAAGCTCACCGTAGGCCCGTGCCGGACGGCGCGAACGTGTTCTTCGCGCGCCTCTAAAGCCCGGTTTCCACCGCGAGCGGAGCGGACCTTTTAATGACTTATTTTACCTCGCAAGAGAAAACTGCTTACATGTGTTTCCACCAACAAAGAGTTGAGCGGAAATGACTCAGCTTGCAAAAAGAGTAAAAATGAGCTCGTTCATTCATCTGTTTCATTTCTCTTTTGCGGTGGGAATCAGACGACTAAACTCTTTCTTGGTGGAAACGCAAACCTATTTCATGAAAACGAAGTCCGCTCCGCTTAGCCATTTCCGGCTCATTACTCTTTTGCGGTGGAAACCGGGCTAAAGAGATGTCAGCATTAAGAGCGTTTACGCCGTATGGCATTTCATACAAACTTTCAAACCCTTGTTTTTCGAAATTAATGAACCGATTTTAATGAAACTTCGTACGAATAAGCAGGATACAAAGGTCTAAAAAGTTAGTAGAGAACATTTTCAACAAATCTCTGTTTCTATGGAAAGTTTAAAATCGGTCTAATTTAGCTGTAACACTATTTTTGGAAAATGTTCTCTACTAACTTTTTAGACCCTTGTATCCTGCTTATGCATAAGAAGTTTCATTAAAATCGGTTCATTCACTTCGAAAAACAAGGGCTTGAAAGTTTGTATGAAATGCCGTTCGGCGTAAACGCTCTTAAGGAAGGGGCCCCCTTAGGGCCGAAGCCTGCCGGGTCAGCGGGATTGTCCGAAAGGGTTACCGCTGGCCCGGAACATAAAGGGCTAAGGAAGGAACACGGGTGGGTTTTAGTCAGTACTAGCTAACCCGGCAAACTTAGTACCGCCCCGCCAACCGCTCTGTCCCCTCCTTTTAAGGACGCCTTTACGAAACTGACAAAAATAAGCCGTTTTTCGGTGCATTTTGCGGCAAAATGAGACGAAACCAAATGTAACTAATAATTTCCACAGGTAGATTACTCTTTCATCTCCAAATGGTAGCCATTTTTTATTCGAAAATGTTGGTTTATAATATAGTAAAAAATAATTTCCGTTGCCTCTTCACACAAAATCGACGATATCGTGCTGTCTTTGGGATCATTTTTCTTCTATTTAATACATAAACATATTTATTTTAAAATATTTTGTGTAAGCAGACATGTTCAACTCAAAAAGGTAGCCATAAGAACTATCAAAATGTTAAAAATAAGCTCAAAAAAAAATAAAAATCGGAGTCTATTTTTTCACATATTTTGCTGTAATACGTGAATCTTATTGGATTGAAATAAGGGTTATTTTACTGGTCACTGTCTCGGTTTATTGCACAAATATTTGTAATGAAATATTAGTCTGCGCTCGGCCGCCGTTGTGAGTGGACTCTGTGTCGGTTGTAAGCAGCAGCTTGTGCTAAAAGAAGATCGCTGTACGGATACAAAATATTTGACACACAAAACTTGATACTTCACGCATTCTGTATGTACCTATTACCCAAGGAAAGATTTAATTCTCAGTCTTATAATTTTTCTAGAAGTAAGTAGGGTTTATAAATTCATATTTCGTTCCGGACTTGCTGGAGTGACCTGCACAGCAGGTGTACTTCGAAGACTGCTACTGGAACTAACAGCCGAGCTGAGGAGTTATTCCGGTCTGATCCCCTGAAGACTTACAATTTTTCATTATGGGTGTCAATTTCGTGGTTTTCGAGGGTGCTGAAACCGATGGTGAGGTCCAAATGAGAATCCAAGATGGCGGATGTGAAAAATGTTACAATTTTTCATGATGGGTGTCAATTTCGTGGTTTTCGAGGGTGCTGAAACCGACGATGGGGTCAAAATAAAAATCCAAGATGGCGGATGTGACAAATGTTACAATTTTTCATGATGGGTGTCAATTTCGGGGTTTTCGAGGGTGCTGAAACCGATGGTTGGGTCAAAATAAAAATCCAAGATGGCGGATGTGAAAATTTTTATAATTTTTCATGATGGGTGTCAATTTCGTGGTTTTCGAGGGTGCTGAAACCGATGGTGGGGTCAAAATAAAAATCCAAGATGGCGGATGTGAAAAATGTTACAATTTTTCATGATGGGTGTCAATTTCGTGGTTTTCGAGGGTGCTGAAACCGATGGTGGGGTCAAAATAAAAATCCAAGATGGCGGATGTGAAAAATGTTACAATTTTTCATGATGGGTGTCAATTTCGTGGTTTTCGAGGGTGCTGAAACCGATGGTGGGGTCAAAATAAAAATCCAAGATGGCCGATGTGAAAAATGTTACAATTTTTCATGATGGGTGTCAATTTCGTGGTTTTCGAGGGTGCTGAAACCGATGGTGGGGTCAAAATAAAAATCCAAGATGGCTGATGTGAAAAATGTTATAATTTTTCATGATGGGTGTCAATTTCGTGGTTTTCGAGGGTGCTGAAACCGAGGTGAGGTCAAAATGAAAATCCAAGATGGCGGATGTGAAAAATGATACAATTTTTCATGATGGGTGTCAATTTCGTGGTTTTCGAGGGTGCTGAAACCGACGGTGGGGTCAAAATGAAAATCCAAGATGGCGGATGTGAAAAATGTTACAATTTTTCATGATGGGTGTCAATTTCGTGGTTTTCGAGGGTGCTGAAACCGACGGTGGGGTCAAAATGAAAATCCAAGATGGCGGATGTGAAAAATGTTACAATTTTTCATGATGAGTGTCAATTTCGTGGTTTTCGAGGGTGCTGAAACCGATGGTGGGGTCAAAATAAAAATCCAACCATCGGTTTCAGCACCCTCGAAAACCACAAAATTGACACCCATCATGAAAAATTATAAAATATTTCACATCCGCCATCTTGGATTTTTATTTTGACCCAACCATCGGTTTCAGCACCCTCGAAAACCACGAAATTGACACCCATCATGAAAAATTGTAACATTTGTCACATCCGCCATCTTGGATTTTTATTTTGACCCCACCGTCGGTTTCAGCGCCTTCGAAAACCACGAAATTGACACCCATCATGAAAAATTGTAACATTTTTCACATCCGCCATCTTGGATTCTCATTTTGACCTCACCATCGGTTTCAGCACCCTCGAAAACCACGAAATTGACACCCATCATGAAAATATTGTAACACTTTTCACATCCGCCATCTTGGATTTTCATTTTGACCTCACCATCGGTTTCAGCACCCTCGAAAACCACGAAATTGACACACATCATGAAAAATTGTAACATTTTTCACATCTGCCATCTGTAAAATTATTTAAAGGGTTCAAACCGGGTGCGGTGACTTGACAAAGACGAAAATGTGGAGTCGTTGTTCCTCAATACTAACATACACGTACCCGTTATAATAAGAAATTACGAACTTATGTATTTCAATAAACCCTGTAAGTACTCATTTTTGTTGCTGACGATCCTTCAGGATCAAAAACAAAAGAAAAAGCGGTTCAAACCGGTATGAGAAAGTTTTTAGTGGATAAGACAGAGATTAAAACAGAAGACGATCTAGGTTCAGGGGATCAGAACGGAATAATTCGAGCTGAGTCAGGTGTGCCGAGTCTGGGCTCGTTTTCTTAGTTATGTTAAGACCTTACCTCCGGACTTGATGGAGTGACCTGTAGGTGTACTTCGAAGACTCCTACTGGAACTAACAGCCGAGCTGATCTAGGTGTGCCGAGTATGGGCTCGTTTTCTTAGTTATGTTGAGACCTTACCTCCGGACTTGATGGAGTGACCTGCAGGTGTACTCCGAAGACTGCTACTGGAACTAATAGCCGAGCTGAGCTAGGTGTGCCGAGTATGGGCTCGTTTTCTTAGTTATGTTGAGACCTTACTTCCGGACTTGATGGAGTGACCTGCAGGTGTACTTCGAAGACTCCTACTGGAACTAACAGCCGAGCTGAGCTAGGTTTGCCGAGTATGGGCTCGTTTTCTTAGTTATGTTGAGACCTTACTTCCGGGCTTGATGGAGTGACCTGCAGGTGTACTCGAAGACTGCTACTGGAACTAACAGCCGAGCTGATCTAGGTGTGCCGAGTATGGGCTCGTTTTCTTAGTTATGTTGAGACCTTACCTCCGGACTTGATGGAGTGACCTGCAGGTGTACTTCGAAGACTGCTACTGGAACTAATAGCCGAGCTGAGCTAGGTGTGCCAAGTTTGGGCTTCTTTTGTTAGTTTTGTTGAGACCTTAAGAATAGGTAGGCAGGCACTAGGCCGGGTCTAGTCTAGGCAGATGCGGTCACTAATCGGAAACATAAAACAAAAGTATCTAAAAAAAAGATTACAGCCGCCATCTTGGATTTTCATTTTGACTTTGTTTTCGGCTCCAGCACCCTCGAAAACTATGAAAACGACACCCATGATAAAAAATATAAAAAAAATTACAGCCGCCATCTTGGATTTTCATTTTGACCTCACTATCTGCTTTAGCGCCCGTGAAAACCATAAAAACGACACCCATGATAAAAATAAAAAATAAATTACAGCCGCCGTCTTAGATTTTCATTTTGACCTAATTATTGGCTCCAACACCCTCGAAAACCATGAAAACGACACCCATGATGAAAAATATAAAAAAAAATACAGCCGCCATCTTGGATTTTCATTTTGACCTCACTTTCGGCTTTAGCGCCCTTGAAAACCATAAAAACGACACCCATGATAAAAATAAAAAATAAATTACAGCCGCCGTCTTAGATTTTCATTTTGACCTAATTATTGGCTCCAACACCCTCGAAAACCATGAAAACGACACCCATGATGAAAAATATAAAAAAAAATACAGCCGCCATCTTGGATTTTCATTTTGACCTCACTATCGGCTTTAGCGCCCTTGAAAACCATAAAAACGACCACCCATGATAAAAAAATTAAAGCCGCCATCTTGGATTTTCATTTGGACATCACTATCGGTTTTAGCACCCTTGAAAACCATAATAAAAAACCCCCGACACAAAAAAATAATAAAATTAAATGTAAGTAATTGGAAAAGGATCAAATAATTTAAAAACCCCCAACTTAAAGAATCTAGGTAACGAGACTAAAACAGATAAATTCATATGGCAGTCGGGGGACCTCTTAGCATAGAAGGTGTTCCACAGAAAGGTCCCCCGACTTCCATATGAATTTATCTGTTTTAGTCTCGTTACCTAGATTCTTTAAGTTGGGGGTTTTTAAATTATTTGATCCTTTTCCAATTACTTACATTTAATTTTATTATTTTTTTGTGTCGGGGGTTTTTTAAATTTTTAATTTAATTTTTTATTTCATGCTTTTTGTAGGGAGTCCTTAATATTTGTATTTCATTTCTTTTATTTTCTTGCGTTTAAAGATTCAGGTAATTTGGTGTTTAATCAGGTTTTTTATCCGTCAAAAAATAATTATTTATTTATAGTTGAAGAATAATGTTTAAGACTAAACAGATTTGTTTGTTTTATTATATCCTTTTCCTAGTTCTTCCTTTAGTTATTCAACTTTCGTACAAGTATTTCATAGCGTTAGATATCTTAGGTATTTCAGATCTAGTTTATAAAATGGGACTGCGACACTATCTGATGTAGAAATACCTACGCTTTTTAAGTGGGATTGTTCCATTCGTAATAAAAATAGTCAAACTCAGTGGTCGTAGGTACCAGTCATCACTCCACTTTCCTCATCATTCTAGAGCATTGATCAGACAAAAAAATATTTTGAAGTTTTTAGTTTTCATTTCGTTAGTTAATATTCCTCATTCCCTTTCAATATAGTTTACATTATTCTACTTGTCAAGCCCTTGCATTTGATACCTATATTGAAGGAGTTGTGAAAAAAGAATATAATTCGCCATTTTGTGGTGGCGGCCATCTTGGATTTGAAATTTGTAATAGCGTATAGTATTCTACTAGTCAAGCCCTTTCATTTGATACCCATATTGAGGGAATTGTGAAAAAAAAATGTAAATCGCCACTTTGTGGTGGCGGCCATCTTGGATTTGAAATTTATTATAGTGTATAGTATTCTACTATTCAAGCCCTTTCATTTGATACCCATATTATGGGATTTGTGAAAAAATATGTATTCCGCCATTTTGTGGCGGCGGCCATCTTGGACCGATTTTCATCAAACATAGCTAAGAACACTCCCGACTAATTCACCTTTCAAACAAAAAAAACAAAATCAAAATCGGTTCATCCGTTCGGGAGCTACGATGCCACAGACAGACACACACACACACACACACACACACACACACACACACACACACACACAGACACGTCAAACTTATAACACCCCGTCGTTTTTGCGTCGGGGGTTAAAAATGACACCCATGATGAAAAATTAAAAAAAACTACAACCGCCATCTTGGATTTTCATTTTTATCTCACTATCGGCGATCTCAATATCCGTCACTTTGCACGGCCAAAAATGTAATTGACAGGCTTATGGTGATTTATCGAGGTAGCCACTGCTAATATGCCTTTATGCAATGCACGACACTGCTTAGTACGTTATCCTAATTGCGTAACACACTTGGAATGGCAATCCATTCCGATTTGACAGTTCAACAATATCCATTGCGTTGTTTTTGTTTCACGAATTTTTTAAATGATGATGCTAGCTAGTAGATGTCGCTAGCGGCACAAAAACATCGAGCGCGTATATAAAACCAGACAAAAATAGTTATAGTGTGTGATAAACTCAGTGCATATAATAAAGATGTTTATTAAGACCTAATAATGACCATATAATGTTATCTTCAAAATAACTATGCGGATTGTGACAAAAAACAGTGAAAGTGAAATGTGAATCAAACTGTAATTAATGTGATATTACCACCTATAACTAATGTTTCGCAGTGATAGAAATAAACTTTCATTAGATCATACTATACAACTCCCTATTTAACGAACATAATACTACTTCAGTGATAAAATGACAAAAAGTGGTAAATTTTACTTCCGTTAATTTGAAATTTTGAACAGTCATTCTTAACAATTGGACATTACACCTATACAATATTGTGAACAGCGCCATCTAGGGACGAATAGTGGAACCACGTTGGTAACATCGTGTCTAACATCAATATGAGCGCAAATAGTGGCCGCAAGATGCCGACACTAGTATCATGTTTTAAGTGTAGAAAATTAGTTGACATAAAAAATACAGCAATGTGCTCCATCTGCAAAAACAGATGTGAACCGGATTGTGATGGTTATCCTATACAAACCTACCGTTTAATGAACCAAGAATCAAGAAAAAACTGGAAATGCAGAGCTTGTAGCCAGAAAAACCACAAAGATGAAAAAATATCAAGTTCCAGCGACATGTCTAACGTTACTCAGCGAAAGAAAAATAGCACCCTACTGGAACCGATCCTCTCAACCCCAGAAACTACACAGTATACAAATAAAGACCGGTGTATTGATAAGATTCAACTCGCAACCCAAGATACGTCTAATAAATCAGAGTCACAACTATTTACCGACCATGAAACCTCATATGAGTTATATGATACACCAAATAAAATGTCTAAGAGTATGGACTGTACTGTTACCGACCAACTGTGTATTTCTGAAATGAAGGAACAAATATCTGTACTTACTAGTAAACTGGAGAGCACGGAGAGCGAACTGGAAAATATTATACTGGAAAATAACAAGCTCAATAGACAGATACAAATGTTAAATGAAGAAATAAAAGTATTGAAGTCGCTTTGCAACTCGTCTACAATAATAGGTAATAGTCCATATAAAAGCGACAAGAACAAGAGACATTCTCTGTCGCGACGTAAAAGGTCTCCCACTATTTCCCCACTGGCTTCAACATCGAATCTTGAACCCCACAACGACATAGCAAGGTCACCACAACAACAAAAAATTGCACACCTACAACAACAATTGGAAGAATTAAAACGAGAAAACATGTCCCTTACAAGCCAAATAGAGAGCCTGATACTGAAAACCAATACACCTTTACCAGTTGAACGTGGACGACTACATACGGATAGCGGTAAATCGGCTCTAGGTAACAATATTACAAATACAAAACAGTCAGATATTTCACTAAACAAGATATGCCTGATAAGTTCAAACAATACAAATAATGTTCTATCAATCGCACTGGAGACATTTGTAGACAAGCAACTATGTCATTATCTCTCACCGAAATGTGGAGTTCTACAAATGATAAAAAATCTACATGAAAAACTACACTCTTTCACAAAAAATGATTATTGTGTAATCCTGATAGGAGAAGAGGATTTTAGATCAACAAATAATTATTTTAATCTGGTGCTAGAATTAAGAGATACCCTACTGAAAATACGTCATACGAATATTATACTGTGCCTCCCCACGTATAAATACAGCTATTACGCTACATTATTTAACTGGCGAGTAGAGATGTTTGGTGCCTTGCTCTACCTTGACGTAAATACATACCATTACGCTACGCTAGTCGACTCAAATTTAAATCTATCCTTTGATGGTTTGATGTTCTCGAAATATGATGGAAGGCTGAACAACGCGGGAATGAAGACTATTTTCAACGACATATTACTGACAATAAATGATCTCAAGACTGAGGCCAATAATACATCGATAATACATGAGCAAAATACTAGTAGTGAAATAAATAATACTGAGTTTTTTCTGTGATGACAACGTACAAATACTGCATCAGGCTTAAGTATAGGAATTAGAGAACCTACTAGGATAAGAAGTAAAACCTGTAAAACCTGTATAGATAATTTTTTGCACAATTTTCAAAAGCAATGTAAATCTCAAATTATCGAATTTTCGTTGTCTGATCACACGGCGCAATTAATAGAGTGCCCTATTAAAAAACAAGGTGAAATTAAGTTCTGGCGCATAAAGCAACGAAATTATAATATGGAGAACATCAATAAATTTAAGACATGTATTGAGAGTTTATCATTCGCGGAGATATATTCAACTGATGACCCAAATGTAGCATACGATGCATTCATAGACACGTTTAAACTCTTCTACAATTTATGTTTTCCATATAAAACTATAACAATAAAATCAACAAATAAAATGAAATGGGCATCGCGGGGTGTAAAATTGTGTAGTAAGAATAAAAGAAAGTTGTTATGGAATTATAGACTAAAGCCTAATAATGAAAACAAACGCAACTATAAAAACTATGCACGAAAATATAAAAATATAATTAGGCTAACACAGCGCTCTCAAAACATACATAACATAAAAGCATCTAAAAATGTAATCAAGACTACGTGGAAAATTATTAATCAGTCAAACCAAAATCTCTCCCATAACACGATCTCCAAACTGAGGATAAGTGACACCAAAATGGTTACAAGTCCACAAGAGATAGCTAATGCTTTCAGTGATTACTTTGTTGACAAAATTGTTCCAATTGCAAATCGTGGCACTAAAGTTACCAAGCACATAGACAGAAGAAATTACTCTATGTTTCTTGCACCCTGTAGCCCCTCAGATGTTGAAGCGATTATATCATCACTAAAAAATACAAATAGTGTAGGGTATGACGAAATATTGACCAAAGTAGTTAAATGCACAAGCCAAGTTATATCAACACATATAAGTCACATCATAAATTTAAGTATCTCCGCAGGTATCTATCCGGAAGGACTAAAAGTATCTGTGGTGAAACCACTCTTCAAAAAAGAAAAGCGAGAACTTATGGAGTGTTACAGACCCATCACACTCATACCCGTATTTTCAAAAGTTTTCGAAAAATTCATCCATAAACAACTTTATGGCTACTTAGAGAAACACAATATTCTAGTTAAAGAGCAAAACGGGTTTAGGCAGAAGAAGAGCATAAATAGAGCGATCTATGATATTTTATATGTTATAATGACACAAGTAGATATTAAGACACCAATTTGCGCTATCTTTTGTGATATGACTCAGGCGTTCGACTATGTGGATCATAAAATCTTACTTGCAAAACTTGAACATTACGGTTTACGGGGAAATGTTTTAAGTCTTATAGAATCGTATTTGACAAATCGCAAACAATTTGTAGAGATTAAACGCATAAATGAAACGAATAAAACAGAAGAAACATACACTTCTCATATGCGAACAGTAAAATATGGTGTGGGGCAGGGTACTGTCGTGGGCCCCCTGTTATTTATTTTATATATAAACGACTTGCCCAAAGTTACCACCCACCCTATAACATTATTTGCGGATGATAGTACAGTTGCTATAAAATGTAAAAATAAGAATGAATACGAATCTGACATAAACACTACTTTATTGAATATTATAAACTGGCTAGATAATAATAATTTGAAGATAAATATAAATAAAACTAAACTAATACAATTTACTCAGAGAATACCAACATTTAAAGATTTAGGAGTTAACTATAATAATATCGAAATTAGCGAGGTTACCACAACAAAATTTTTGGGACTAACTATTGACAACAATATAAATTGGAAAACACATACAAAAGAGCTATGTAAAAAAATCAGTAGTACAGCGTATGCACTATATAAACTTGCACCTGTGCTTAATACTGATGCCTTACTCACGGCATATCATGGAGTGACTGCGTCATACCTCAGATATGGTATAATATTTTGGGGCAATTCGACAAACAGGGAACTAGTTTTCAAAGCTCAGAAAAGGTGTATACGAGCAATGTTTAATCTTAAAATTCCAGAAAGCTGTGAACCATACTTTAGACAATATAAAATCCTGACGTTACCTTGCCTATACATTTTTGAAACCGTGACGTTTGTAAAATCAAATCCGGAACTTTTCGAGACTATGTCAGACACAAGTACTCGTAGCAGGAGGAAACACCCACAAATTAGATGGCGATTACAAAAGGCAAATACGGCACTACTACGTAAGAGTATATATGGAATGGCTCCAAAAATGTATAATAGGTTACCAGATGAATTCAAAAGCTTAAATAGTAATCTTTTCAAAAAACATTTGCATCACTTTCTAGTCAATAAAACTTATTACAAAATTAGTGATTTTCTCGAAGGTAAATAATGTGAATAGAAAATACAAATTTAACGAGATTGTAGCATTTATTTTTTTACTATTGTACACACGATGGATATATTATTGTAATTTTTTTATTTTTTTTATTTCTGTATTGACATGGCCCTTAGATTTAAGACATTCCATTTAATTATTTGACTTGTATGTAAAATACATGATTCCTTGATTGTTCTGTTTGTATTATAAAATTGTGCTATTCTTTATTATCCGAATTTATCAGTGGAACTATTTAATTTTGACTATATAATATTGTTATGAATGTCAATAAATACTAATTTTATGTTGATGCATGTACCTAATTCTACTAAGCACGAATTTGTTTGTGAATATTAAATAAAACATTATAAGCAAAATTTGCATGCCAGTAAGGTAGATCAAGGAGAACGCTATCACATGTTATGTTAACACCACTGTATACCTTTGATCAGCAAATAAATGATTTGATTGATTGATTGATTGATTGAAATATTTATGAAGCAACTAGCTGTGCCCCGCGGTTTCACCCGCATAAGTTTCGATCCCGTGGGAATATCAGATAAAAAGTAGCCTATAAGTGTCAGCTACCTCTATACAAAATTTTATCAAAATTGGTGAAGCCGTTTGAGCGTGAAGAACAAACATATAAACATACACACACACTCACAAACTTTCGCCTTTATAATATTAGCGTGATGAATATTGTAGCATTTGTACTGTTTGCCTTGTAGGGTGTGTGCCAAATACACGTATTTTCTTTCCATTTTTCGAGAACCTACTTGCATTTGATACCATAGCAAATTTATTATATAAAATACGAAATAAACCGAATAAAACAAGCTTGTTTTATATTTGTTTTTAATAAGCTCGTCCGCAAATTGTTAATACATGGGTACTTTGGCAACTTGTACTTGATGAATCACTGTCCAGTGAAATTAAGTAAATAGCATTCTACTCATATGAACACTTCACATTACCTACAAACTGTTTGAAAACAAATCACCGTAAACTTAAAAACAATACATGGCAAAAATAAAATAATATTAGGCTCAAGTATCAAGTCGTGTCAATTTACTCATAATTTCACCGCTTCGCGCATGTCGCTGTGTGTGTGAGCCGTGCACGTGTAGTAGTAAGACTCAATACCTAAAATTGAAGCGCGTCATTTCGTAAACGCGTCCTTAAATCTCTAATATCTTCTAAGATATTCATTTTAATGATTTATGGGGCAATTTTGATCTCCATGAAATGCACAACGTATTTAATGTATTTAATTGGATAAGGAATAATACTGTATTGTTTAAAATAGCTTAGTAAATAACCCATAATTTTTTTGTAATATGTAAAAGATAAAAACTGGCCAAGTGCGAGTAGGACTCGCACACGAAGGGTACCACAAGGCAAAAACGCCGAAAAAAACATGTTTGTTGTATGGGAGCCCCCCTTAAATATTTATTTTATTTTAATTTTATTATTTCTTATTAAAGTTAAAATACAACTGAGTATTTTGTGAATATTTCAAGTGCCTACCTGTTGCCATTTTTGATATCGAACAAAAAAGGGCAAAAAAATCGCGTTTGTTGTATGGGAGCCCCCCTTAAATATTTATTTTATTTTATTTTTAGTATTTGTTGATAAAGCGGCAACAGAAATACATCATCTGTGAAAATTTCAACTGTCTAGCTATCGCGGTTCTTGAGATACAGTCTGGTGACAGACAGACAGACAGACGGACAGACGGACAGACAGCGAAGTCTTAGTAATAGGGTCCCGTTTTTACCCTTTGGGTACGGAACCCTAAAAATGGTTACTGCGGGTTATCCTTAGGAGAAAAACATATAACATCGGGGACTTTTTTATTGATATTTTTAAGATATACAATTCCGTAGTACATTAATTTGATCTATCTCGTAAGGTTTAGCCGGCGTTTGCAATGTAAGCGCACAAAAATATGTTTGTTACGACATCACATTACAAATCTTTGAATTTCTCGGCTTTTCTCTAATACAACATGCATGTATTATACACATAAACCTTCGTCTTGAATCACTCTATCTATTAAAAAAAAAAACTGGCCAATCCGTACCACAAGGCAAAAACGCCAAAAAAAAACATGTTTGTTGTATGGGAGCCCCCCTTAAATATTTATTTTATTTTATTATTATTATTTATTATTAAAGTTAAAATACAACTGAGTATTTCGTGAATATTTCAAGTGCCTACCTGTTGCCATTTTTGATATCGAGCAAAAAAGGGCAAAAAAAATCGCGTTTGTTGTATGGGAGCCCCCCTTAAATATTGAATTTATTTTGTTTTTAGTGTTTGTTGTTATAGCGGCAACAGAAATACATAATTTCTGAAAATTTCAACTGTCTAGCTATCGCGGTTCTTGAGATACAGCCTGGTGACAGACAGACGGACAGACGGCCAGACGGACAGACAGCGAAGTCTTAGTAATAGGGTTCCGTTTTTACCCTTTGGGTACGGAACCCTAAAAACCGCATCAAAATCCGTTGCGGAGTTTTAAAGATCTAAGCATACATAGGGACAGACCAACGACCATACAGCCCATGGTCGATGGGACAGACAGACAGCGGGAAGCGACTTTGTTTTATAGTAAGTATGTAGTGAAGAGTCTGACTCCTCCTTTCGCCCCACCCAGAGCGGGAGGGGTAATTTTTTATGATTTCAGATCCTGAAAAAAAAGGCCTGTAACCTGTGTAATACCTGTAAGTTTCTAACACCGAAATGCTTCCTCATGTGCTGCGCTATATTAGCTCTCATTCTGAACGTGTCGCCGCATACGTCACACGTGTACGGCCTCTCTCCCGTATGCTCTGCGCGTTCGTGGTTCTATAAACACATAAATTGAAACATTTATAATCAGCCTATGTTCCTCTGGCGGCGTCAACACCGTCACAGCGATCCACGCGTCGCACTGACGTCACGCGCAAAATCCTGCATCGCGCAAGCAGAGTTTACCACGCGACTAGCATATACAAGGTTCACAATTGACTACTGCCGGTCGATTCTGTAAAAATCTCACCGTGAAAACTTAGGTGAAGTGAGTTTGTTTTTGCTAGGAACTGACACTATTGACAGCTCACTCCACGCTCACTGCACCTAAGTTTTCATGGTGAGATTTTTACAGAATAGCACCACTGAATAGATTTTTAGGTAGGAATTTTTTTTTTTCAAAAACAATATATTTTGCCATATTGATCGGTGATTGAACCAAACAAAATTAAATCTTATTTCAAAGCGATGAGACTCAATTTTAAATGCATAAAGTAATGTTAGGTTCAACACGATTTTGTTATTAATAATAGAAAGATAAACAAATCATATCTTGACTTGGCTCACGAGGTTGTCGACATGTGGGATGTGGACTCAGCGATCATTGTGCCGATAGTCGTGACAGCCAATGGGTTAATAGCCAAGAGCCTCGACCAACACCTAAGGAGGCTCTCGTTGGGCAGCTGGATCAAGGGCTTGATTCAGAAAGCGGTACTTCTGGACACGGCCCGCATTGTTAGGAAGTTCCTCTCTCTGGAGCCCTGACCGCCGGTAGCTTGGACACCTGTTCCCGATACCGGTGGGCTACTGCTGCTATTTTTAAATGTTTTCATATTTTTTATACTTATTCTAATATTTAAAAATATAATTTATAATATGTATAATTATAATGAAATAAAGGAGATAATAATATAGTGAGCTTTAAAAATAATAAGTTTTGGTGATTGTATTATGCTTTTAACTCGATACTCTATTTGGGGTGTATGAAGTCTTGCGTTAATTATGTTACACTAGCTACGCCCGCGGTTTCACCCACATAAGATTCGATCCCGTGGGAATATCGGGATAAAAGGTAGCCTATATGTTAATCCAGGCATCGCTTACCTCCATACATCGCCTTCACATATAATATAATTATACCACCTAGAATATAATTAGTCTACCACAACAGGTAAAAAGAATTAGAAATGAAGCAATGACAGGTAAATCAATTATGTGATAGATACATGGTGCTCACATATTTACAAAAATATTGTAAGAGAAGATGATTTTCCTAGAATTTTAACAAGTGTGTGAGTTACTGTTGTCACAGATTGTAAAAATCAATGTCATAAATTAAAAAAAAATATAAATTAAATTAGGAACCAGGTAGATTTTGTCTAGACTCTAGATTGTCCTATGGAGCAGGACCAGCATGTTTCCAAGCATTCTTATCTTGGATATAATCCTCTAATTTGTAATATCCTTGTTTACAAAGGTTTATCCATTACCAAGAAGGGTGTTTTCGGCGTTCTTTGCCTGGATTTGACGGATGCGAGTCCGACACGCACTTCATCATCATCATCATTTCAGCCGAAAGACGTCCACTGCTGGACATAGGCCTCCCCCAAGCACCTCCACTTCGACCGGTCCTGATGTGCTTCCCGCATCCAACGGGTTCCTGCGGCCTTCACAAGGTCGTCGGTCCACCTTGTGGGAGGCCTTCCAACGCTACGTCTTCCGGTACGCGGTCGCCACTCCAGAACCTTTCGGCAATTCTTCGGGCTATGTCGGTTACCTTGGTTTTCCTGCGGATCTCCTCATTCCTGATTCGATCACGCAGGGAAACTCCAAGCATAGCCCTCTCCATTGCCCTTTGGGTGACTTTTAGCCTTCTTATAAGGCCCATTGTGAGCGACCACGTTTCAGTGCCATAAGTCATCACTGGCAACACACACTGGTCAAAGACTTTCGTCTTGAGACACTGCGGACGAGAAGATATTGCGTAGCTTCCCGAACGCTGCCCAGCCGAGTTGGATTCGTTGATTGACCTCTTTCTCACGTACTTGACCAGTTTTTTATTACCTGTAACTGCAGCGGGTCTACAGCCCTGTAGGAACACTTGCTGCAAGCCAGACGTTTCCTGCGACCATGCACGCGTTGCTGATGATACCGCATGTGGCTAGGATTCACAAACTTTTTGCCGCATTCCTGTAATATACGTAAAATAACATCACGCATAGGTAGGTATATTCCTAGATGAGTAAAACAGAAGTGTCCCAAACTCAAACTAAGTTTATTTATTTATTATTTAAGTTTCAAAGTCAAAGTCAAAGTCAAAACATTTATTTCAAATAGGCACTTAAAAGGCACTTTTGACCGTCAAAAATTACGAAAAAATAGAATTGATTCTAGTCGCCCATTCCAAAAGGTAGTTTATTTATTATTTTATTTATTACTAGCTGGGCCCCGAGGTTTCACCCGAGTAAGTTTCGATTCCAAAAAAATTCTGGAGAGGGCCACCCTTATCATCTTCGAAATAAAAATAAATCGACTTCCGAAATTAAAGATATTTATCACTTTGTAGTGTTTTTTTTTGAAGTCGGTTGTTTTATTTTGTTAAAGGCGAGGTTATCTGGGCCTTAATAAAAAAAAACTGGCCAAGTGCGAGTCGGACTCGCACACGAAGGGTTTCGTACCACAAGGCGAAAACGCCAAAAAAAACACGTTTGTTGTATGGGAGCCCCCCTTATATATTCATTTTATTTTGTTTTTAGTATTTGTTGTTATAGCGGCAACAGAAATACATAATTTGTGAAAATTTCAACTGTCTAGCTATCGCGGTTCTTGAGATACAGCCTGGTGGCAGACAGACGGACAGACAGCGAAGTCTTAGTAATAGGGTCCCGTTTTTACCCTTTGGGTACGGAACCCTAAAAAGGCCTTTGAAACGTTACCTCTGCCTACCGTAAATGCAGCGCGAAGTATTTATTTACGACTAGCGCCTGCCCGCGCCTTCACCCGCTCACCACTGAGCCCCCACAGCTGACCCTTAGGTATGAACAGACGCCAGCACATCAAGCCACCCGAAACTGTCAAATTTTCCCAATCAACTTTGAACCTTATGCTCTAGCGATAAAGTTCAAAATCTATTAAAGAAAATTTGACAGATTGTAGTAGCTTGATGTGATGTACCTTAGAAAGACTAAGTACTCACTTCACAAGCATTCTGTGGTTCAAAATGTGTCTTAGCATGACACTTGAAGTTTTGCATGTTCCTCATCTGCTTGTTACATAGTGTGCATCTTACTGGACCTTCATTATCATACGGCACCGCTGCTAACGATAGCAGCTTGGCATCTTGCTCCTGAAAATAATAATAATAATAATAATAAACCATTTATTATCCGGCAACAAAGACCCATAGATACATACCTTAACCTAAGTATACATAATAATATAGTAACAATTTTGTTAGTAAATAAAACTTAATAACTATGTTAGTATCACTTAGTTGCACTAAGTCTTTGTGCGTTCTGGTGGCACTTGTCCGCGAAAGCGGCGGAATACCACATCCTGCGGCCAAAAGCTTTCTTCCATCACCAGGTGCAGGTAGCATGTTGGTATGCGCACCACGAACGCCTTGAAGTTGACGTTGCGGTGCGACTCCAGTAACTGCACCCTCGGTGTGTACCTCGTCTTCTGGCGCACGTACTCCACGATGTTCTCCGCCGTAGTGGTGTAGTGTAGGCGGGAGATGTACACCGGTGTGTTCGGCTTTGCGGCACGCAAGCTGACTTCGGGCTCCGTAGGAGCTTTGCCGCAGCGGTTCTTGTTCGTTCGTGACCGGCGCTTCCTCCTTTGCACCGTCACGAAAAATCCATACTAATATTATAAACGAAGAGATCGTAGACGTACTCTGCGTGATCGAATCAGGAATGAGGACATCCGCAGGAGAACCAAAGTAACCGACATAGCCCGAATAATTGCCAAACTTAAGTGGCAGTGGGCAGGGCACATTGCTCGCAGAACAGATGGCCGATGGGGCCGAAAGGTTCTGGAGTGACGACCGTGTACCGGAAGACGTAGCGTTGGAGGGCCTAACAAGGTGGACCGACGACCTTGTGAAGGCCGCAGGAACCCGTTGGATGCGGGAAGCACAGGACCGGTCGAAGTGGAGGTGCTTGGGGGAGGCCTATGTCCAGCAGTGGACGTCTTTCGGCTGAAATGATGATGATGAATATTATAAATGCGAAAGTGTGTCTGTCTGTCTGTCTGTTACCTCTTCACCAGTGCCCGATGAAGACTACTTGATGCCCTAAGCAATCCACGCCTGTAGGCCCTCCTATCTACTAGTCACCTCGTATTTTTCCAAAACATCGACGAGCGATTTGTAAAGATTGGCGCACATCTCTAGAGTTACTTTTGGGTCTTGTAATATCTTGCTGATAAACAGCCTTGCCATTCATGTGCTAGCAAATACTGTTTCGGTGCTGTTTCTGCCTTATGGTGCCCCCGAGACGTGATGCTCTAAGAATTGCTTAATTTGCTTATGGACTAATCCGGCTCTGCTCTTCACACTTAGATCTAAGCGGTGCCGGAGCACACAACAGCGAATTTCATATAAATCGGTTCAGCGGTCGACCGCTGAACCGATTTATATGAAATTCGGTATAGAGATAGTTTAAGTCCCGGGAAAGGACAAAGGATAGTTTTATCCCGATATTCCCGCGGGATCGAAACCTATGCGGGTGAAACCGCGTGGTGCTGCTAATATATCGCTCCTTGAAAACAAAAGTGGCACTATACCGAAGATGGCAATATTGAGTTACAACGAAGACTTCATAATTTACTGGCTTGTTTTCAGTACATAACTTAATAAGATAGTCAAACTGATAAATGAAATTAATTGCATTCTTTTATTCCAGTTATTTGGTAAGATATTTACCAAAATGCAGCATCAAAAACTTTAAATGGTAATACTGACAAATGTAAATGTATAACGCCACTTTTGTTTTCAAGATACGATATTATGAACGTAACTAGCCTGCCTTTTCCCAAGTATGTTGGGGTCGGCTTCCTGTCTAACCGTATGCAGCTGAATACCAGTATTTTACATGGAACAATTGCATATCTAGAAAAATTTGAGAATTGTTTGTGGACACAGGCCTGGAGCTCTTAGGATTTAATATCCTTCCCTTCCCGGGAGGGATATTAAATGGGGTGGAAGTCTGGAAGTGGGTAGAAAGAGAGGGATTAGAAACCTTAGGTAGTGGACGAACACAGGCTTTGAGCCACAGGGAATGGAATATTCCGGTGTATAGGGATTTTTTTACAATGTGAGTAATCGTGGGTCTCCTACCCAGAATAGTTATGATCATACCACGGCACGGGTGATAGTTTCACATCCACCACTTTAATTTGATTTAATAGATAGAATGATCTTTTTGATCTCTCCTGTTCCAATTGGTATGAAACTGAAAGATTAATAGGAGGACGCGCGATTAATGGGCGTTGCAACTTTGCCATCTGTAACTACTACTTTAAATAAATTTTTGGTTACTTTAATTTTGGTAAATATTTTAGGTCTTTTATTTACATAATCTATGCTAATATTTAAAATAATAATAATAATATGTACATTTATATGAGAAAAAAAAAGTAAAATAATCATAGGGCATCAAAAAATTCGTCTGCATCGCTGTCAACAGGAACAGTGCCCAAAAGGCTGGCAGCATTGCCACTTTGAATGGCAATGCTAATTCTTTGGCCAAGAAATAGGCCAGCCCTCTGGTCACGTGAAGAGTCGACTAACCGCTTGGCGATATCTTGAAAAACCAAGTGGGCACTCGGACCCCATGGCCCTAGTGTTTTAACCCCAAACGGTTCGAACATATAACTCCCAATCAGGTTGGAATATTTTCGCCGTTTGAGGTTTTCTGCACCTGCAGCAGCCGCTCCAGCACAGCCCACCGTGCTAGGATGTTGAGATGGCGCAAGGGTGTCGACACATTTTGGTTAGGTACAAAATGTTCGAAACCTGAATGATGTCCATTGTTGCACATAAAAAAAAAAAATAATTTATAAACTTATGTTAGCCTCCTTCTGTGCCTGGCCCTCCCGGGCCGGGGGCCCCCTCTGGCTGGGGGCCTGTGGCATTTTGCCCCAATGACACCCTATAGTTTCGCCACTGCCTATAATGTTCCCACTGCTGGGCCACAGGCCTCTTCTTGGAGTTACCGATATATTATCATCATAATTAGCCTATATAAAATCTTCCCACTACTGGATCACAGGCCTCTCATGGCCTCACCACGTAGGCCCAGTACAGATTGGTAGATGTCACATGTCTTCGAATTTTTGTTTCTAGGACATGCCGGTTTCCTCAAGATGTTTTCCTGCACCGTTTTGAGAGCAGTGGTGCAGTTACCAATATAATCATTACAATGTAAAAAAAATTACCTTACACAGAAGTTTCCTCTGCTCTCTCTCCAATAATTCCTTCTCTTTCAAATCCCAGTTAATTTGATTAAAATCTTTAGATTCATTTTTAATCATACTCTTAAAATCCTGGTCCAGACTGTCGCTAGATTCCAAGTCCTCAATACAAATATTTGTATCATTATCACTCTTAATAGAATCTAAATCATTCATTAAGAAGTTATTCATGAAATCAGAATCATTGCTTGATTCATAATCTTCAATTCTGACTGAGAATTCATTTTTAATTTCGTTACTATCTTTTTTGATGTCAAAACTCTTTTTTTTATGAACTTTTTTTAGTTTACGCTTGATCTTTTTACTTTTTGTTAGTTCTCTATTTAAATTCTGTGTTTCTTTTTTATTTTTCAGTTTTTTAATATCATTTTGAACAGTTGTACTGTCTGATGGATTCGATATTTGACTATCAATGTGGTCAGATTCGATTTTAATTGTTTTTAATGATTTTTTGAGTATTTCTTCTGCTTTTGAACTCGATTCTCTTAGTTTTAGAGCTCCGTTGACTAGAGATAGACATGACTCGCATATTAGCTGTGTGAGGCCATCATCTGACTCGATCTAAAAAAAAAAAAAAATTATTCATAAAATAATGTTGGTGCTCCATGGACCAATTGTAAATTGACCAATTGGTCTATGGGGAAAATAACATGTTTCCATCCTCCAAATACCGACTGGGCTATGGAGAACACTGGACGTAAACCAAAACTATGTTCCATTATAACATTATAAACCCTAAGTCAACACCAGTTTCCTATGCTTTTGGTTCAAAGAAGTTTTTGTTATATTTTTTGGTTCACATCAAACTGAATTCAAAAATATCACACTAATATTATACTTAAAGGCGAAAGTTTGTGAGTGTGTGAGTGTGTGGGGGTGTGGGGGTGTGTGTGTGTTTATATGTTTGTTACTTCTTCACGCCCAAACGGCTGGACCAATTTTGCTATAATTTTATATGGAGGTAGCTGACACCGTGGATTAACATAAGGCTACTTTTTATCCCGGTATTCGCACGGGATCGACATATACGCGGGTAAAGCCCCGGGGCGCAGCTAGTTATAAATAAATAAATAGGTACAATATAACAATAGCTAATTAAATATAGTTAATTCATTGGTTAATTCTAATAGAATCTCCAATGAAAAGATAGGAAAAACCTGTAATTTCCAAAGGGTTAAGCAGAAATGTATCTAACAGTACACCCACAGCTTCGCCAGTTTTTAAGTCCCATCCATGTTATAGGGGCGAGCCTATTGCCATCAACGGGCACAAATCTGGACTCCAGGCAGCTACTGAGACAATCCCAGACGGAACAACCAAGCTCTTTGCCCGAGCTGGGAATTGTACCCAGGACTTCATGCTTAACACATTGAAGGACACTGAACGCCTATAGACGTAATAACAATAAAACTTCTATTGTGTCTGGTTCAGTGTCCTTCAATGTGTTAATAGTACCGCTTGCGACCGCTAAACCAACGAGGCATTAGTTTATTTGAAACTAGCTGCGTCCCGTGGTTTCTCCCGTATAAGTCTGGATCCCGGGGGAATACAGGGCTAAAAAGTATTCTATGTACTAATCCAGGTCATGGTCTACCCATGTGCCAAATTTTATCCAAATCTGTTAAGCCGTTTTAGCGTGAAACCGTAACAAACATACAAAAAATTAAATCTATTTACATAATAATTTAATTATTTCAAAGTACATGAACAAATAAATGTACCTACTTAATACATTATTACACTAGAAATTAAGTGACCATCCCATTAGCGTTTCTTCTTTTCTATTTCCTCGTAGATAAAATCGATAATTTCAAATGTTTTTTTTTATCACTGCAAAAACAAATAAAAGTGTTTACCTTGATTCCACAAACCAAATACAGCTGTTTGCTGCGAAAACTTACAAGATTCTTATCAGGAAATATTTGTTTTAGATCGTTTTTAGATAAACACGTTCTACACATTGTCATTTTTATTCAATTCTAATGTACAATAGCGAAAAATAACGATAAAATCTACAAAAACTGAATTCGTACATAATATCGTAAATAAATTATCGTTTAAAAGATCGCTATCAGTTTATAACCCTAATATCAGCGAGTTGTTAATTAAAATTATCTTTAGACAACTTGTTGAGATTTTATCTTCGCATTTAATGTAGTTTAGAAATGATGTTATCTCAATATTTGATCGTGGATAATTCGCTGTTTCTGATTTCAAAAATGTTGCTGATTTCAAAGGCTATCGTTATTAATAATAAATAAAGCAAAGCTATCTTTGTGAATGAAAACTGGATTTTTATTTTGACGTATAAGGGTTGCTAACAAGATAAAAAGCAGTTCCTCACAGGGAAAAAAATAAGAAGGGATCCCAGATTCCCAGTACGAATTTTGAAAACTTCATTGTACATCGTCACTTCGAAAATAGTTCAAATGATATAGATTATAGATCGAGTATACGATTAATTTATAGGAAAATAAATTGTTTATAAACCATCTTATATACAATACCTATTCAAGATTCAAATTGGTGAGTGTTTTACATATTTTCCTTTGGATAGTGGGAGAATTTTTTGAAGGACTTTCAACACTGAGTAATTTCACTAGTGTTGTGCGTCGTATGCGACTTTAATCTATAAAACAAGTAAAAAAAATAAAATTGTATACTCCTAACACTTTAATAAAAGAATCATTAAAAACTGTAGGTATGTGTTTACCTAGGTCCAAAATCCATACACAGTTAAATTAAACTGATACAGATCTTTCAGTCATTGTACTCAAAGTAATGCATCGACTTTGAACATTGTTAAGAGTGCTGCAATTATTGACGGCACGGTTGGCGCAGTGGGCTGCGTGTCGCGGGTTCGATTCCTGCACGGAACAAATATTTGTATGAGCTACAAGTAGTTGTTCCGGGTCTGGCTGTTTGTGTATGCGTGTGTATGTGAGTTTAAATATTTGTAAACGTACCCACAATACAGGAAAAATTCCTAGTGTGGGGAAAAGTTAAAAAAAAAATTAAATATATTTTTCTTCCTGCGGAGCAATTGCGTAACACGTTATCAATCGGAATCAGTTTCATTTTGACAGTTCAACAACATTCATTGCGTTATTTACGTGTTGAGCAGAAACATTTTTCGAACTGAAGCAATGGATTAGCAATTTGCTTCAAAATGATTCAGATTCTGATTGATAGTGTGATCCGTAATTAGGGTACTGTAGTAAACTCTGATCAATTCATCAACACAACTCTCTAAGACCAAGTAATCCCCAAGAATGACTATTTCATGAAATCTTGACATTTTAGGATTATATTAACTTAACGAGTTGTATTACTGATTCTAATGATTATAATTCTATAAATACATATTTGTTACGGTCGTGAATCATATTTTAATCAACGTACAACTTAATACTGACCAGCAAATTGCAAAAAACGTAAGAAAATTTGAATTTCGCGAGCTACCTTAGTGCTTCCCCGTTAAAATTAATTATTATTTCTGATTCAGTTACAGTCATGTGTCGCCCAAGAGTCAAGTGACGAATTGACGATGCTGATTTTGATGGGGATTAGTTTTGCGAGCTACAGATTTTATGTTAGCCTGCAAGTTCCCACGTTGTTCCAAATCAGTCCAGGCGACACTTTTCAGAGTAATTTGTTTCTTTGCGTGGCGCAAAGAAACAAATTACATATACGTGCAGCCTGTGTGTGAATCACACCCAAAAATCAAATGAAGCTCTCCGCGCCCATTAGGTACCCCTAACAAACCATGATTGTCGTTTTATTTCTCTGATCTGGTATAATACAACCGCACAATTAATTTAATTAAATTCCTATATTAAAGTTTAAGACTTAGCTTATTATAAACTATCAAATTGTTCCAAAGATTTTTTTTTTGCATCAGTAACTGTTCAATGAAACTTTATTATTACTCGTAAAACGTGATAAGAAAGCAATTTGATCCGTTCCTATGAATGCAAAATATTTCTAGTACAAACATTACATGCAATTTTTCAATTTGGTTTATTCTATCACTGGTATCCCCCAACTCTCTCTAAAAATTTTTGTTTCGTGCTGCTTTCTAATATAAAATAAAGTCTATCTCCGCTAAATAAAATAACATTTAGAACTTTATTCATAATCTATCGATTCTAAATTCCACGAATATTTTTGCACATCAATTCTGTAAGACGGCATTCCCATCCCTAGACCAGGGTTGGATTTTGTACTATAATTATAGTATTTATACTATAATTTCGCCCTTTGTACTATATACTATCCACATCTAAGGATAGTACGTTAAAATACTATAATTTTAAGTTTGCTCCCGAATGCTTAGTTTTACGTCATATGAATAGATGTTTTCTGTGTCGATGGCCGGAGATTACCCGATTATCCTCTGCAGTACACTTCTCTCTTTCCACTAATCTCGTTCCTTCCATTCCATTCGAAATTCAATCAAAGTAACAACAATCGTTTGCGAATTTTTGTGTAAAATAATACGTTTTTTTGTGTTTTTATTAAGGAAAGTGGCAGTGATGGTCATGAAAATGACGATAGACCGGAAGTATCCACCCCAAAGAAAAAAATTCTGAGTAAAGTTTGCCTTAACTGATGTTGATTTTAATGACTATTATCTTAAATTAGAAATAATGAAAGTGTACTATAATTTTTGATAAATACTATCCTTTTCATTTTTTTGTGCTATCTTTTTCAACGTACCTAAATCCAACCCTGCCCTAGACTGAAATGTCATTGACACCATAGTCGGACTCGAATTCGATTGCGATTGCGACGGCCGCTCGCCGTGCAATAAAAAGCTTGTGTACGCGGCGCAAGCGATAATTACAGTTCATCCTTCAGAACATTTGGTCGCCACATGTGTTAGCTGTAATATTATCACTAAAACGCGACACAGATCAATTAAAAACAACGCTGTACGATAAAATTCGCCAACAAATCCCTTTTCGTGATTAATACATGCTTGTTAAACATAAATATATCGTGTTTTATACTGTTGTGTGAAGTTCTACTTCCGTGGTGTCTCGCGTGTGCATTTACGAGTGTATTGTTGGATCAGGAAGATGGTTATTGAGAAGATTTGCTGCTTGGGAGCTGGTTACGTTGGAGGGCCGACATGCAGTGTTATAGCGCTGAAGTGCCCTAATATTCAGGTAACAGTCTGCGACAAGAGTGAGGAGAGAATAAACCAGTGGAATTCTGAAAAATTACCCATTTATGAGCCAGGCTTAGACGATGTAGTGCAGCAATGTCGTGGTAGAAACCTGTTCTTCTCGACCGACATCGCGAAAAGTATTCGGGAAGCTGATCTAATATTTATATCTGTGAATACGCCCACCAAGACGTTTGGTAACGGTAAGGGAAGAGCTGCAGACTTGAAGTATGTGGAGAGTGCAGCCCGCATGATCGCAGATTTAGCGACAAGCAATAAAATTGTGGTTGAAAAGAGTACTGTGCCTGTTAAAGCAGCAGAAATTATCATGAAAATATTAAGGGCAAACACTAAGCCTGGTGTCGAGTATCAGATTCTGTCCAACCCTGAGTTTTTGGCTGAAGGAACAGCTATCGTTGACTTAGTTGAGGCCGAGAGGGTGTTAATCGGTGGCGAGGACACGCCTGAAGGTCAGAAAGCAATTCAAGCCCTGTGCTGGGTGTACGAGCACTGGATACCAGCGAAAAACATCCTTACAACAAACACATGGAGTTCCGAACTGTCTAAATTGGCAGCGAATGCATTCCTCGCTCAACGCATCTCAAGTATAAACTCCCTCTCAGCGGTATGTGAAGCTACCGGTGCTGATGTGTCAGAAGTAGCAAGAGCTGTGGGCAGAGACTCTCGAATTGGACCGAAGTTCCTTGAAGCGTCAATAGGATTTGGTGGCAGCTGCTTCCAAAAAGACATCCTCAACCTTATTTACTTGTGTGAATGCCTAAATTTGCCCGAAGTGGCAGCGTACTGGCAGCAAGTACTAAACTTAAATGACTATCAAAAAACTAGATTCACGAGAAAAGTCATAGAAGCGTTATTCAACACTGTCTCAGACAAAAAAATAGCTATACTAGGATTTTCGTTTAAAAAGAATACAGGAGATACTCGTGAATCACCTGCTATTCATGTATGTAAAACGCTGCTTGACGAAGGAGCAAAACTTCACATATATGACCCAAAAGTTGAGCAGGACCAGATCTTCTACGAGCTAACAAGTCCGTACTTAACATCAGAGCCAGAAGTTGTCAAGAGTAATGTGGAAATCCACGACACAGCAGTGTCAGCGTGTACGGGGGCCCACGCCTTAGTTCTATGTACTGAATGGGACGAGTTCAAGTCTCTAGACTTTAAGAAAATCTACGAAGTGATGATGAAACCGGCGTACATATTTGATGGGAGGAAGATCTTGAATCACGAGGCGCTACAGAACATCGGGTTCCATGTCCAGACGATTGGCAAGCGGTTAAGCAGAGTTGGCAGTATAAGAGCTCAAGGAAGTCAAACAATGCCTTAATGTGAGTATTTTTAATTACTTTACTATAATTTTTTGGCTAAAACCTGAGGACCAATTCCCATATTTTTAAGACACACATATTCTAACTTGTCAATTAAAATTTTAAAAAACCCCCGACACAAAAATTTATAAAATTAAATGTAAGTAATTGGAAAAGGATCAAATAATTTAAAAACCCCCAACTTGAAGAATCTAGGAGACTAAAACAGATGAATTCTTATGGCAGTCGGGGAACCGTTCTGTGGAACACTTTCTATGCTAAGAGGTCCCCCGATCAAACTTAGCTAAGAACAAGGTCTTGTTTTTATTTATGTTACGAGTCCTTTATGGCTGCTCTAGACCTCGTAGGAACTGAGAATTCAGCGATTTTGTGATTTTCGTCTTTTTTTTTTTTGCCCATGTTCCTCTGTATTAGAATCTGCAATTTGCTTTAAAAAAGAGGTAATAAGGTAGATCACCAACACAAAAAAAGACAACAATTAATTCCGTGGAATCTCGGAAATACTAAGATTTACGTGTAGAAGCCCGAAAGTCTGACAACCAGTCTTACCAAGGGGTATCGTATTACCCAGTAACTGGGTTGTGGAGGTCAGATAGGCAGTCGCTCCATGTAAAACACTGGTTAGACTGGAAGCCGACCCCAACATAGTTGGGAAAAGGCAGGCAGATGATGATGACTGCATTGCTTACTCATCATCCGGGCACAAATCAAGACTGCTACCTACAGAGAAATTCCGGATGGATAAACCTAACAACACTGCCCGATCTGGGAATGGAACCCAGGGCCTCATGTTCAGCTGTAGCGCATTGGAGGCAGGAACAGAACAGAACTGCTGAAGAGTTACCTACCTATTGAAGTACTGTTTTATAATAAAAATATGTATGTTTAGGATAAGGTATTTATAAATATGAATCTGCGTCGCCTGAAATAAATAAATCTACAATAATACACTCGAGGTCGGGCATTGTCATGCATAAATATAGCATCCTCACCTAAATTGACCATAAATGGACCAACGTGATCATTGAGGATTTCTTCCACATATCTTACGCTAGTTAAAGAGCCGTTTTCTATGATCACCAGCTTTGTGCGACTTTCAGAAGAAATTCCGGCCCACACAAGTACAGACCCACCACCGTAGGCTACTTTTTCTTCGATGCATGCTTGCTTGAATCTTTCCCCTGGTCTTCGATACACTCTGTGTCTTCCATCGTGCTTGTAGAGCATAAATTTTGATTCGTCGGAGAACATAACTTTTGACCAATCTTCAATACTCCAATTTACGTGGCTCTGGGCATATCTTAGTCTTGAAATACGATGCCCACGCTCCAGTTTAGGGCCGTTTGCAGGTCTAAGGGGTTTTAAGTTAGATTCAGCAAGCCGACGTCTTACTGTCCATGCACTTGGGTTACTTCCTCCGAGGCGTCGAAACTGATTTGTGAGTTCAGTTCCTGTAAAAAAGCGATTTCGAAGCATGGTGTTCACCAAGTATCGGTCTTCTCGTGCTGTGGTACACCTGGTTCTGCCCGTTCCTGGTCTGCGTAGGTTAGAACCAGTTTCTTCGTAACGTCGGAGAACTCTTTGTACTGTTGACAGCGACACACCGACAGTCCTGGCTGTATCGCGCTGACTCCGGCCGGTTTCCAGCATTGTAAGTATTCTGGTGTATTCTTCAGGCGTAAGCGACATAATTTCAGCTTGAATAATGAACATAGAGCACTATCAACATGGTTTATGTACCCACATGAATGACAGATTACAAACAAAAGCAAAACCAAATGCTGTAATTTCGTAGTTCCATCTTCGAAAGTGGCCCTTTTTCAAATTTGATTTTTTTATGATATAACTTTACAATAACTAAGAAGTTTTAATACCTTCATTTAAGGAGTATTACATTGTCTATTAAATACAATTTATTGCATTAACCTATCATTTTTAGTTTCCGAGATTTTTAACATTCTTTAAGTGACCCTGATTCATTGCTCTCGAGTGTATTATTTAAAAGAGGAAAGATTTGTTTGTTTGAATTGAATAGGCTCCGAAACTACTGGACCGATTTGAAAAATTATGTTTGTGTTGGATAGTCCATTTACCGAGGAAGGCTATAGGCTATATAACATCACCCTATAACCAATAGGAGCGGAGCATCAATGAAAAATGTTGCAAAAACGGGAAAAATGATTCCTGTTGAGAGCTTCCGTTGCGATTTATAAGAATCTTTTTGCATTTGACAGCGCAATAAGGAAGGCTATAGGCTGTTAAACATCACGATAGAACCCTTACGAGTTGAACAAAAAGAAAAAAAGTCAGAAGCTTTCGCTAAGCGAAAACGAAGTACTAGGACAGGCGGGCGATGTGATGCAAAGGGTGGGGGAACAAAAAATTTCACGAAAAAAAAAAAAACAATAAAAATGGTACTTAAACATAATTTATTTCGAAAACTACCTTTCAAGGGGAGATGGAGAGGGTGTTAAATTTGTTTGTACGAAACCCACGCGGGCGAAGTCGCGGGCAAAGTGCTAGTGATAAATAAATAGAAATAAAGTTCCTAAATAACTCCAAATTAACGAGACTTCATAGAGAGATCAGTCTGAAATACACAGACGATTCTGCGCCAGTTCATCTGACCGGATGCGTGTGCACATAATAATAATAAATCCTCTCAACCGAATTGCGGTCACGGCAGCCAATCTCGACGGAGATAAGCCAGGTACGTAGGAGATATTATAGTTAGGCTGCCATTACCTAAATTTGTGACCCCGGATAAAAACATCAAAAATCCCGGACATTTCGGTAAAATAAAATAAAAATTTCGGACTCGGAAAAAAATTACAATAAAATAAAAACATCGTATTTTTTGTCTTATTTATAGAATATCAATTTAAACCTCAACAATACAAATGAAACGCTTAAATTATTAATTAATTATACACTATTCTCTATGTGAGAGGTATTATGGCAACAAAAATAATTAGAAACTCTTCTTTTTGGAATCAATGAAAATTAAAAAAAAAGTACCTAAATCAAAAGCAAATAATGAATTGTCACGAGCGCACACATTTGCCGCGCGGCTAACTTTTAACTATGATTTATCGTCGTTGTCAAACCAAAATCTGCTATGTGCCGTTTTTTGAGGTTTCAAGATTTTGACCATAGCTTATAGGTCACTGCCTTATTTCTCATATAAAAGAACTGCTATGTACTTATGACCACTACTTGTGGAATTATGGCCTCAGAATAAAATGTGCTATGTACAGCAGCTAAAACTTTGTCAAAACTTCTTTTGTCAATATCTCAAAAGTATACTTTTTGCACATAGCAGGTTTTGGTTTGACAACGACGTTATGCTTTAATTTATTGCAAATCATTCACAGTCTGATTTCCCCTAACACAGAAAGTGTCCGGGTGTCACCCGGACACTTTTCAGGACCCCGCTCGGACGCGCCCCGGACGCCCACCAAACTAGGACAAATCCGGGGAAACCCGGGGAAGCCCTAATTATAGTGCACAATTACGTGCGTAGACACAGGTGCACCCTCTGTTGCACGATTCATAATATGAAGCATTAGAGAGTGGTTTACGATCGATTTTTTTTGCCTCCTTTCTGCAACAGTTTCTATTGTTATACTCCCGTGGGAATATCGGGATAAAAAGTAGCATTATGTTAATCCAGGGTGTCTGCTACCTCCATACAAAATTTTATCAAAATTGGTCCAGCCGTTTGAGCATGAAGAAGTAACAACACTCACACACTCACAAACTTTCGCCTTTATAATATTACGGTCCAAAAGATATAGCCCTGTGACAGACGGACGGATAGCGGAGCTAAGTAATAAGGGCTCGTTGGCACCTTTTGGGTACGGAACCCTAAAAATGTCAGTATCTCTGTGTTGTTGTTTACAAAACAATTAAAACAACGTTAGGTCATCTTGTCTTTATTGTTATTAGTATCTATAGATAACCATAAATAATGTTAGGTCATCTTATCTTTATTGTTAATCTATAGATAACCAAAACACAATAATAACACAAAAACAATATTGCCTTTAGGTTAATAGACCAAAGTAGATTACATTTTGATGTTATTCGTCGTTTCAGCCGATAGACGTCCACTGCTGGACATAGGCCTCCCCCAATTTTGGGAGGGTTTGCCATAATCGCCACGCTTGGCAGGCGAGTTGGCGATCACAGTATGGTATGGTGGTGGAATACATAGAGAACGCTGCTGCCCATTCTCCGGTACGATCCTTAGTCGCCTTTTACAACACCCACGGGAAGTAAGGGGTGGTGGTATTCTTTAAGTCCGGCACCACACAGACAATTTGATTTTATTACTTGGCAGTAAACGAGTGACTTACTTAGATACCGTATCAAAAAACTTTTAGACAAAAAAATTAAACCGCCGAAAAAATTTAAAGCGAAAAATAATAAACCTTTTTTATTTAACCTTAAGAACTAAGTTCATAAACTAATGTAACTATCCATTACATTTTGAGATCCCTCCGTGCCTCGGAAAGCACGTTAAGCCGTTGGTCCCGGCTGTCATTCGTGGATCTTTGACAGTCGTTACGTGTCGTCAGAAGCCCGAATAGTCTGACAACCAGTCTTACCAAGCGGTGTCGTGTTACCCAGTAACTGGGTTGTGGAGGTTAGATAGGCAGTCGCTCCATGTCATCATTTCAGCCGAAAGACGTCCACTGCTGGACATAGGCCTCCCCCAAGCACCTCCACTTCGAACGGTCCTGTGCTTCCCGCATCCAACGGGTTCCTGCGGCCTTCACAAGGTCATCGGTCCACCTTGTGGGAGGCCTTCCAACGCTACGTCTTCCGGTACGCGGTCGCCACTCCAGAACCTTTCGGCCACATCGGCCATCTGTTCTGCGAGCAATGTGCCCTGCCCACTGCCACTTAAGTTTGGCAATTCTTCGGGCTATGTCGGTTACCTTGGTTCTCCTCGCTCCATGTAAAGTACTGGTAATCAGTTGCGTCCGGTTAGACTGGAAACCGACCCCAACACAGTTGGGTAAAGGCTAGGCAGATGATGATGATGAATTGATGATATTAAAGATGGCGAGTCATTGCTTTCCATGTTGCTACCGAGAAATTCCCAAACGGAAAACCCAATGACTCTTAACTGATTTGCAGAATAAAAAAAAAAAAGATCTTATCGTATACAGGGTCAAATTAAATAAGCTAGCCAAACTCCGCAGACTGTATGATATGTAAACTTTTAAAACTAAAAAATATTAAATCATTTTTTGTGGGTTCATCGACCGCACACAATGTAGTGACTTGAAATATTAATTTAAAAACTCGGTTTTTTTTTTAAGGGAAAATGTCTTCAGGCGCGCTGGGCATTATTTGAGATGGGAAAAAACCATTGAACTCGCGCCACTGTTACCGTAAGCGACACCGCGCGTGTTTTGTTTATAAGACGATTAAAAAAGTCCTTTGTGCTCACTAGTACCTTTAGTAGTTCCTTTGAAGGAACTACTGAGCATTTTAGGATCAGTAGTTCCTTAGCAAAAGCTAAAGGAACTACTGAGACTAGATAGTTCCTTTAGCAGTTCCTTTGAAGGAACTACTGAGAACTTTTGGATCAGTAGTTCCTTTGCAAAAGCTAAAGGAACTACTGAGACTAGATAGTTCCTTTAGCAGTGCCTTTGAAGGAACTACTGAGAACTTTTGGATCAGTAGTTCCTTTGCAAAAGCTAAAGGAACTACTGAGACTAGATAGTTCCTTTAGCAGTGCCTTTGAAGAAACTACTGAGAACTTTTGGATCAGTAGTTCCTTAGCAAAAGCTAAAGGAACTACTGAGACTAGATAGTTCCTTTAGCAGTTCCTTTGAAGGAACTACTGAGACTAGATAGTTCCTTTAGCAGTTCCTTTGAAGGAACTACTGAGACTAGATAGTTCCTTTAGCTGTTCCTTTGAAGGAACTACTGATCCAAAAGTTCTCAGTAGTTCCTTCAAAGAAACTGCTAAAGGAACTATCTAGTCTCAGTAGTTCCTTTAGCTTTTGCTAAGGAACTACTGATCCTAAAATGCTCAGTAGTTCTTTCAAAGGAACTAGTGAGCACAAAGGAAAAAAATAACCTCTTCGGATGTGTTCGGCTGTCCTCGGGATGAACTCGTATTCAGTTTGTGTTTTGTGTTCTTTCTTCTTCTTGTTTTGTCGGGACTCCCGGAGCGCCACTGTTTTTTTTTTTTTGTAAATTCAGAGATGTGATGGGTTTCGTACTTTCGATGGGTTGTTCCCAAAGTACTCCAAAAAGAGTTCCCAAACTACTCCATGAAAAATATAATATTTTTAATTTGGTTTCATTCTACTCCATGATAACATTAAAATGTTCTCGAAGTGCTCCACCCCATTTTAATCAAAAAGCTAATTTAAAAATGTACCGGATTACTATAAAAGGGTAGCTGACGTACAGTTAGGCTCAAAAGCCGATAAAACAAAACAAAATACATTTTCTCAACTCAAACTTCAAGCAACAATACTACAAGCGGTTGTTGACCCCAAAAAAACGTCAAACCTTTTTAGGGTTCCGTACCCAAAGCGTAAAAACGGGACCCTATTACTAAGACTGTTTCTCACCAGGCTGTATCTCACGAACCGCGATAGCTAGTCAGTTGAAATTTTCACAGATGATGTATTTCTTTTGCCGCTATAACAACAAATACTAAAAACAGAATAAAATAAATTTTTAAGCGGGTCTCCCATACAACAAACGTGTTTTTTTTTTCGGCGTTTTTGCCTTGTGGTACGGAACCCTTCGTGTACGAGTGCGACTCGCACTTGGCCAGTTTTTTTATTTATCGTGCTCAGAATATCGATACAGCACATCTGCAGAGTTTCGCTAGTTAATTTAACTCGACCCTGAACACAAAAGAAGGTTATTTGTCCAGACGCTCACATTTTATAGTAATGACGGTAGTCAGTGATTCAAGTTTTCAAGAAACGTGCGCTCAATACAGACAGACGCACGATTTTGGCATAACTTCGGAGTTCGGTAACCGACAGGAAAGGAACTTACGTGTTTACATCAGTTAGGAGGTGCTCATGGACAGTCATCATGGCTAAATAGCGGTCGAATTCGTCCATTTATATTTATTTATCAAAATCTCCCTTACAACTATCATTACAGTTGTATACTAGTGGATGCAGTACCGGTTCCTTTTTCAGAACCGGGATTGGGTTTTCGGTACTAAACGTGGAACGGGTTTACCTGGGAAATACGGTACTTTCGGTACTTACGTACAAATGTCGCTATTAATTTATTGTATGAAGGGCACGTATGCGTGCACACTACATAATTATCTAAATCTGTTGAAAAATGAACTTATTACAAATGTGGGTTGGTGTAGTTAATAAAACTATGTATTATTCGTAAATCTATAATTGACCATAATCATCAGAACACAAGTACAACCGAATTTAAATGCTTTTTTGTGATCAAATTAGGAAAAATTATCAAATAGAACTTAAATTCGAGGTATATTTTTAATTAGAAATAAGCCTTTTTTTGTCACGTAATCACTTTGTAAATTTGTAATGCAAGGCAAATAAAATTGTATGGCCCGAAAATTCTCAGTATTATCAATTAAAAATGTGTTATATTAACATTATTGTATAAAAAAGTAGTTTATTGAATATGATTTGTTACTTTATATTGAAAAAAAGAAAGAAAATAATAAAGTACCGAAAGTATCGAAAGAACTGGGACTACGGGATGAAGACCCGGTACCGGATTACCATAAAAATCCCGGGTTATCCAGGTTTTTCCGAGACCGGGATTTCCCGGGTGCATGCCCTAGTGTATACCTAACTAGCAGCGCCCCGCGATTACACCCGCATAAGTGTCGATCCCGTTCGGAAGACACGTGGCGCCATCTATTATCATATTAATGTTATTGTTGTTTTCGTCGGAACAGCACTTTTTTCCGGGATGAAAGGTACCCTATGTCCGTTTCTGTACACCTGACAATGTAATGCAAAATTTCAGGATGATCGGTTCAGTGGTTTTAGGCGGGAAAAGGTAACAAACAAACTTACTTTCGTATTTATAATATTATTAGTTAGGATGCGATAGCGTGGTCCCAAAATTAACCTAACTACTTACAATTTAAAACTATGAAAAACGTAAAAAAAATAGTAGTAGTTATAATAACATCTAAAAATAATATTATGTACAAACGCCAGCATATCAAGCTACTACAATCTGTCAAATTTCTTTAATAGATTTTCAACTTTATCGCTAAAGCATAAGGCTCAAGTTTGGTTGGGAAAATTTGACAGTTTCGGGTAGCTTGATGTGCTGGCGTCTGTACTAAGTTCCGTAAAAACAACGTTTTTACTACTACGTTTTACGTTCTTTCTACTGATAGTGAGTTACGTAATTACTCCACTGTTTAATAAAAATTCTGAAAAAGAAAGTTTCGATTAAAGTAAATACCTACTCATCTCCTTGCCGCGGTTGGTCTGTTGATGGGTGACCATCTTTACATACCGAGACCCCTCCGTGCCTCGGAAAGCGCGTTAAGCCGTTGGTCCCGGCTGTCATTCGTGGATCTTTGACAGTCGTTACGGGTAGTCAGAAGCCCGAAAGTCTGACAACCAGTCTTACCAAGGGGTATCGTATTAACCAGTAACTGGGTTGAGGAGGTCAGATAGGCAGTCGCTCAATGTAAAATACTGGTATTCAGCTGCATCCGGTTAGACTGGAAGCCGACCCCAACATAGTTGGGAAAAGGCTAGGCAGATGATGACCTATTCACCTCCTTTTTTATCACCATGTAGAATTCTTCAAGACTTCATTTATTTGCCGCATGCCAGCCAATTTTAAATACGATAAGAATGTTCATGCAGATGTTACTCCAAATAAATACAACTTGTGGCGCCATCTACATCACTACGCATCACACTAACGTCAAGTTCTGCATCGCGCAAGCGTTTACCGCGCAACTGGCATATGTACAACGTCCCGAGTTCCCGCTATCGATCTAGGCTAGATTTAAATTCGCCTCTAAAGAATCCGATCCAGCCTGTCCCTTGCTGCCTACCCCCAGCGATGCCCTAAGCCGAAGTCCATACCCCACCCTGTGGGTGCCCTTAGCGTGTTGTGAGCTCTTTCTGGAGGCCTTAATTTATTGAGACACCCACAGGCAAGACCGGTTAAGCAGACGACAACTTCCTAGGTTAAAGTGCAATGTGCCATTTAAAAAAAAGTCAGTTGTCGGACAGTACCAGATACCCGTCCTTTTCTATGGAGGTTGAGTGAACACCATTAAAGTAAAGTTTGTTAGTGAGGAACACCTCATACCTCTATAAACTAAACTTTGCATTTTGCATATCGGACCATGCAAAATGAAACAGTTCAAACCATCATTTGTCTACCCAACCATGTTGGAGTCGGCTTCCAGTCTAACTGGATGCAGCTGGATACCAGTATTTTACATGGACGCGACTGCCTATCTGACCTCCACAACCCAGTCATTGGTTAATACGATACCAAGTGGCAAGACTGGTCGTCAGACTTCAAATACTATTGTGAAACGATTTGACACAGGTATTTCCCTATTTCTTCACTATAGATAAGAGCCTGTTATTAAAATATTGATTACCCATTTAGTGATTTATATCTTTAAGTCCCACTTCTAGTCATTATTTTGAGAGCACTATCTACACGTGTAAAGCACCTGCTTTGGTTCGCACCTAAGACCTCTGGGTCATGACTGCTCTCAAAACGGTGAAGGAAAACATCGTGAGGAAACCGGCATGTCCTAGAACCAAACTTTCGAAGACATGTGACATCTACCAACCCGCACTAGGCCCGCGTGGTAGACTGCAGCCCACTCCCGGGCTGCAGTCTATCACGAGGCCTGTGTTCCGACCAGCCAGGTTGAACGCATCCCAGAGGGTCATGGCCCTCCGGCTAGTCCGGGGATACCGCACGGTCTCCGGGGAGGCAGCGAGCCTCCTTTCCGGGTTGCCGCCATGGGATGTGGAGGCAAAAGTCCTCGCCCACATACGGGAGTGGCGTAACTCCGCTGCCGTGAGAAATCGCGGCGCAGCGGACAGAGCTCCGGCGGGATCTCATGGCGACATGGAGAGTGCGACTGTCGCAACCTAGTGCTGGGCACGCCACAATTGCGGCGATAAGTCCCCTCTTTGAGGAGTGGCTAGAGAGGCGCCATAAAGTAAACGGCGTCCTCACCTTCCGCCTTACACAGGTCCTCAGATGACACGGCTGCTTCGGGAGGTTCCTGTTCAGAATAAGGAGGGAGGAAACGTCCGGGTATCACCATTGTGTGGATCGCCCGGAGGACACGGTGGAGCATACGGTGGAGCCCAGCTTGGGCAGAGCACCGCCGTGTCCTCACAGCGTCGATCGGCGGCGGCGATCTCTCACGTCCGGCCCTATTCCAAGCCATGGTACGAAGCGAGAGTGCATGGGGGGCTATCGCCTCCTTCTGCGAAGCAGTAATGCTCGCGAAGGAGGAGGCGGAGCGCGTGAGGGAGAGGCAATCTTTGCGCCCTGACGCCCCGGGTCCGCTTGGGCCGATGCCTGCCAGGCTCGCGGGTATTTCGAAAGAGATATCGTGGCCCCTTGCACAGGTAACTGAAGGAACACGGATGGGTTTTAGTCAGTTAGAGTCTGACACTCCCTTCCGCTACGCCCAGAGCGGGAGGGGTCATTTGATGATCTCCCAACCAAAAAAAGGCCAGTGTCCCAGTAGTGGGAACAATAGAGGCTGATTCTGCTTTAGACACGAGGCTAGAGTTGGCCTGAAAAACTGTTCTCGTGGTAGGTTATGCCCCGCGCATAAAGAGTAGTAAGTTACTATGGAAACGAAGTCGCGACAGTAGGTAGTAATATTATACAATATCAAAAGATAATTACATCATTGGCTGCCGAGCCAAAATCTCGTTTTATTTTAGACTACATGTTCGTCGGATTGCATTAGCACATAATCTAGATCAAAACTAGAATATTTATTAACTAATACAGACTCGAGTCGTACTTCAAAAGGTCAGAGGTTTGTAGCTTCCGCCCGCGGCTTCGCCCGCGAGGTATGTCGATAAAAACTATCCTATGTCCTTTCCCGGGATGCAATCTATCTCTCTGCCAAATTTTATCGAAATCCGTTCAGTGGTTTAGGCGTGAAAAGGTAACATACAGACAGACAGATTTACTTTCGAATTTATAATATTAGTATGGAAGTATGGATAAACCACGTATCGCGTTACCCAGTAACTGGACTGTGGAGGTCAGATAGGCAGTCGCTCCATGTGCTAGAAAGACAGGCATATTTCTACGTATGTATTCCGTTAGTTGGGGACAGGTCAAACCTGGGGGCCCAAAAAGGCCACTTTGGCAGAATCATAAAAAGATAACATAATGGACAGTTAACTGTTAAGTTAATCGTATCAAATCCCATTATAAACCATTTTTACCCGACTGCGCGACGCAAAGGAGTGGTAATGTGTTCATCAGCCTATGTATGTATGTATGTATGTTTATATGTTCCTTTGAAGCACTATACAGACCAAACGCCTGGGCCGATTTTTATGATTCACACGTTAATCGATTCCTCTTAGTCCGGCGAGTGTCACTAAAGACATGACGTTAGTGAAAATTCAATATGGCGACTACTGGACGCCATATTAAATATTTTTTTTAGTTTTTTTTTTCAATACCTATCGAGTGGGATATCAAAATAAAGGGTTTTAAAAGGTGATTACAAAAATATATACAACATATATACTTAAAAGCAATTCGAAGGGACAAATCGCAAAAAAACACCTACCAAGAACTAAATTGTCTGCGAAATCTTTCAAATTTGTAAACTAAAAAGCTGGAAATAAAAAAAGTTATTTAAAAAAATAAAAAAACCCGACTGCGGTAAAAAACTTAAATTAAAAGAAACTGAAAAGCTAAAAACAAGCCCATTTTAAATTAAATAAAAGTTGTAAGCAGGCGGGACCCATTTGAATTTGAAAATACAATAAAAATGATGTGGGTCCCGCCTGCTTCAAACTTTTATTTAATTTAAAATGGGCTTGTTTTTAGCTTTTCAGTTTCTTTTAACTTAAGTTTTTTACCGCAGTCGGGTTTTTTTTTTTTTAAATAACTTTTTTTATTCAGTTATATTTTTTTGTCTGTCCTAAAATACCAATCAATCCAATCCCAATCTCTACCTACGTAGTGCAGCGCAAAAAAGAAAAACACGGCTGTCTTCGCCTATTATAATTCATAATGTTATCCTTTTCTGATTCTCCAAAGTGGCCTTTTTAGGCCCTCAGGGCTAGCTAGGTAGAGGTACTCCTTTTATCAAAATTCAATTTCAGACATTGGAATTGTTTTTTGAAACTATCTTAGAACAATTGTAACATCTTGCATCATCCTTTGGATTTTTTTGGTATTTTTGGTTTGGATACTGGTATTGCAGCTGCATTCGGTTAGACTGGAAGCCAACCCCAACATAGTTGAGGAAAGGCTAGGCAGAGGATGAGGTAATTTCAAGGCGGATCTAACAAACGCACTCAGACGTAATTTCCAAATTGCAAAGAAAGAAAAACTATTTACTGAATTTCACGCGCGGAACGATTTTTACGGTTACGTTACGTTGAAACTCGAGGTAATTTTGGCCTGATGCAGTTTTGAATTTCCGCTGAATTTCGGCGTTTGAGTGTGGTGTGTCGACCCTTTAAGGGGCTTACATGACCTAAAGCGCGGTCACTGTCGGACTGCATAGAAAAGAAAGAGAAGCGCGATGACACAAAACTGGTAACTTATTGTAAAATATGAAGAAATAATCTATTTACAAAAACGATTTAATAATAAATAATCCATCACTGAATGCAGTTTGGCATTAGAAATTTTATGGCATATTATAATTAAAATTGTTAATGAAGGAATACACTGCTTTTTTTATGCATTAATGTATGTTTAATTATGATTTGAGTTCCATCACTGTATTAAAATAAGACTAGAAAATATCATTTTTTTTTTTGCCAAAATATTTACGGTTTAAGAGATACACTGCTTCAAAAAACCAAGTTTTTGACCGTTTTCAAGGAATCTCCGCCTTAAGAGTAAACTAGTCGCGAGCTCGAAGTCACTGATGGTCATGGCCAAAAAGCACGTTGTCTCACCTGGCATCGTATCCGACAGAGCTAGTATCAGTGATGAGCAGTTAGACGCTAGTCTACACGAACAAAGTCTAGTTCTCACGCACAGAAACACCGTTCCGAACTTATAGACGCGTAAAAAAATTTGACAAGTGCTTTGGAAAAACGAGTTTTACGAAAAAACTACTGCATAAATCAATTACAAATTTATAGTTTATTGAACTCTTCGATAACTGAGCTTTGTCCGTACGACTTGGTTTTGAAGATTTTACAGTTGTTTTAATACTTATTTACACCCAAAGTTACTTTAAAAACAGCAAGAAAAACGAATCGTTGTTGGCTCATAACTTTATAATGGCTTTTTATTTTACTATTCTGTTTCCGTACAGACAAAATTAATAATAATTCAAAACGATATCATGTTTCACTTTGGATGCACAATGTCAAATAGTGGAGTAATACTCTCCCGAAATTTGTATGGAAAAAATATCGACTAGTGGCACCTTAAGACCTAACCTCTTAGTAATGCAGACACATGAGGCTTGTTTAACATTAGTTCAGTTAAATAATATAAATATTTACATGTCGTAGAAACGGAGCCATGTATTAAAATCAGTTCACATCCCACGGCCTAATGCAGAGAGTATACATAACATAGCATATACATATACATACATGACACCTGTTCTCAGGCAGGGGCCATCTTTATTTAATTTTGTAAATCATTAAACTTTTTTTTTGACTGTACTTACCTGTCAAAAAGGGTCAACCTAGATAATGTGGATAACACAGAGATTAAAACAGAAGACGAACTAGCAGGGGAAGGGCTGGATGGGGGGTTCCGGGGACCAGAGGTGTCCAGCCGTTTGAGCGTGAAGAAGTAACAAACATATAAACACACGCACACTCACAAGCTATCGCCTTTATAATATTAGTGTGATAGTGTGAATAGGTATACAGTACAGGGTGGTACGGTCAGCAACAAAAGCCGATTGACACTTCAGTTTTTTTTTAAATCTCAGTAATTGAGCAAAATATTTGTTCAAAATTGCAGCAGAAAGTACAATGCAATTTTGAACAAATATTTTACTCAATAACTAAGATTAAAAAAACTGAAGTGTTAATCGACTTTTGTTGCTGACCTATAGTACACTCACATTTCACCAGTTATGTTAAAGTCAACCGGGGACAAATCCAGCCTTCCAACAATTTTTTTTTTTTCGTTAAAATTTTTTGGAATTTTCAGTAGTAAGTGCAGAAACTCGAACAAAACTCCCTCTCACAGAGAGGAGGTCTGGGTCCCATCATTGGGAACGTTATAATCTAATTATACGTGCAGAAACTAATGAGAAATTCCAATTGGAAATACTGAATAACACCGCCCTGGGAATGGAACCTAGGACCTGGAAAAAGTGGCCATATTTTAATCCATACTTCCATACTAATATTATAAATTCGAAAGTAACTCTGTCTGTCTGTATGTTACCTTTTCACGCCTAAACCACTGAACGGATTTCGAAAAAATTTGGCAGAGACATAGATTGCATCCCGGGGAAGGACATAGGATAGTTTTTATCCCGATATTCCGACGGGATCGACACTTATGGGGGTGAAACCACGGGGCGTTGCTAGTTTGTTTTAGTCTCATTTTGATTTTAAGACCCCTCAGTGGCCGTGCCTCGAAAAGCGCGTTAAAAACAATTGGTCCCGGCTGTCATTCGTAGATCTTTGGCAGTCGTTACGGATAGTCGGAAGCCTGAAAGTCTGACAAGCAGTCTTGTAAGGAATATCGTGTTACCAAACAACTGGGTTATGAAGGTCAGATAGGCACACCTTCAAGAATACAATCGGGCCATAAACGGACGTTAGGTTCGCGTAGCTGACGTAACGCGACTCCGTCGTGCGTCGATGGGACGGCAATCCGACACGACCGGGGACGGGGAGAGATCAGGCGCAGGACCAACGGCTTTACGTGCTTTCCGAGGCACGGGGGTATTAAACCGCCAACTTCCAAATTCCGGACTGTTACTAAGAAATTCCTAATGGAAAACCCAATAACACTTTGTCCGAGGATCGAACCCAGGACGCCACGATCAGCAGCTGCGAGATCAACGAGGCAGCTCTTCAGCTTTATTATTAGCATCTGCCTGCCTTTTCCCAACTATGTTGGGGTCGGCTTCCAGTCTAACCGGATTCAGCTGAATACCAGTATTTTACATGGAGCGAATGCCTATCTGACCTCCACAACCCAGTTACTAGGTAATACGAATCGTTGAGCTGAGCTGCACGATTTCTGACAAATGCGTGCACTGACTGGACAGGTCTTCTCGATCTGTGTGGTTCTTTCCTCAAAAGACCATCTCAGACATCGATCTACATGGTCTTCATATAACCTGACCAAGATTATGTCTGGACTTTAAAAGAGACTGCGACCTCTGAGTTTGTTTCGGCCTTTCTTCTCAGAGTAGTCTATCTAGTTTAAAAAAAATATTATTGACGTGCAAAAGTGTTTGTGCAAACCTACTTACAAAATAAAATCATTTATCATTTACGATACCCTTTGGTAAGACTGGTTGTCAGATTTTTGGACATCTCACTACCCGGAACGACTGTCAAAGATCCACGAATGACAGCCGGGGCCAACGACATAACGTGTTTTCCGAGGCACGGAGACGTCTCAGTATGTTGAGATGGTCACCCATCCACAGGCCAACTGCGGCAAGCGTAACTTAACCTGATGGATCGACCTGTGCGGCTGTTATTTAGTCACGGGCCCCTCCCTATTAGTATCCACATTAATATTACAAATTCGAAAGTAACTCTGTCTGTCTGTATGTTACCTTTTAACGCCTAAACTACTGAACGGATTTCGATAAAATTTGGCAGAGAGATGGATTGCATCCCGGGGAAGTACATACAATAGTTTTTATCGACATACCTCGCGGGCGAAGCTGCGGGCGGAAGCTAGTATATAATAGACAACAAATTGATCATATTCATGAGTATCACTCCAAATATTTTACAGCACTATTGTTAGACGTAAGTATTCCGTACTTACCCAGCGCAAGAGTACCATGATATCAGTGTTGTACTCGAGTGCTATACCGGTTCCTTATCTGTTCGGCCTATGGTAACGTATGCTATAAGAGTTGCGTCCACGCTGATGTCATTTAAAACAACAATACACCATAAAAATATTTTTTCCAAAAAAATAAGCAACCGAGTTCCAAAACTGACACTACAATGTGAAAGTCAGTGTCGTTGGGTTCGCGTTTTCGTTGTTTGCCACCGACTTTATTTTTCACTTAGTAGTGCCTTTTTTGGAAGTCGGTTGTTTTTTTTTGTATTTTTTTTTCACTTTTTAATTGTACTACTCCACATAAATTCGTATAAATATGCCACGTAAATATCAGTGACAGGAAGTCATTATAACATCATCAATATAAACTAGGTGGCAAAAATACGTATTGTTGAAGCTAACTCAAAAACTACCCAAGCAAAGTTAATGAAATTTATATGTGACCACCCCTGTAGCATACACTCCTCCATCTCACTAAAATAGTAGATTTTTTGCCAAGGGAGCAAACAACTACTTTGAAGGTGAGAGTTTCTTTGAATCCAGAGGGGAGCGAAGGATTATAGGTTTCTAAAGTAGAATCCTTCGCTCCGCTCTGGATTCAAAGTTCGTCACTCGAATCTCCCGAGCTGGACACTCTACTTTTTATCACCCCTATAAAAAAATAAGTAAGTATAACTTATGAACAAGAATGGTACGGTTATTTACTTATTTTTACACCACTAGCTCTTTTTTAGGGTTCCGTAGCCAAATGGCAAAAACGGAACCCTTATAGATTCGTCATGTCTGTCTGTCTGTCTGTCTGTCCGTCTGTCTGTCTGTCTGTCTGTCCGTCCGTATGTCACAGCCACTTTTCTCCGAAACTATAAGAGCTATACTGTTGAATCTTGGTAAGTAGATGTATTCCGTGAACCGCATTAAGATTTTCACACAAAAATAGAAAAAAAACAGTAAAATTTAGGGTTCCCCATACTTCGAACCGAAACTCAAAAATTTTTTTTTCATCAAACCCATACGTGTGGGGTATCTATGGGTAGGTCTTCAAAAATGATATTGAGGTTTCTAACATCATTTTTTTCTAAACGGAACAGTTTGCGCGAGAGACACTTCCAAAGTGGTAAAATGTGTGTCCCCCCCCCCTGTAACTTCTAAAATAAGAGAATGATAAATGTAAAAAAAATATATGTTGTACATTACCATGTAAACTACCACCGAAAATTGGTTTGAACGAGATCTAGTCAGTAGTTTTTTTTTAATACGTCATAAATCGTAAACCGCAGTTTACCATTCATTCAATTCACTCAAAAATTAAAAAAATAACATTTAATTTCATAAACATAAACCTTATGTATAAACCCGGATGTTACGGAACCCTCGGTGCGCGAGTCCGACTCGCTCTTGCCCGGTTTTGAATAGATGTGATAAAAAAACAATTGTCGAAATCGATACACAATTGCCGGCGATATCGCGTAACAGACATACAAAAAAAAATACAGTCGAATTGAGAACCTCCTCCTTATTTGAAGTCGGTTAAAAAATGGAACTCTCTGTCGAAACTTTTTTTTTCGTACAGAGAGGGTCTGTCCTGACGGTAAGCACATATGCGTCAGTTGTTTTATTGCTCATTCTCAATTTCGGGAGCTCAACGACCCGACGCCCATTACACATTGTATTTAATCAAGGCGGAGATTCCTTGAAAACGGTAAAAAAGTTGGTTTTTTAAAGCAGTGTATCTCTTAAACTGTAAATAATTTGATAAAAAAAAAAATAGGTTAATACAGTGATGGAACTCAAATCATAATTAAACATACATTAATGCATCAAAAAAATCTTCAAATACACCTCTTGATTGTCTTTAAAAGCAGTTTATCCCATCATTAACACTTTTAATAATAATTAAAAATATGCCATTAAATTTTTAATGCCAAACTGCATTCAGTGATGGATTATTTATTATTAAATAGTTTTTGTAAATAGATAATTTCTTCATATTTTACAATAAATTACCAGTTTTGTGTCATTGCGCTTCTCTTTCTTTTCTATGCAGTCCGACAGTGACCGCGCTTTAGGTCATGTAAGCCCCTTAATTAATGCCTCTCATTAGTCCAGATGTCCAGTAGTCGCAAGCGCGAGCTGTGCATGGGTCCAGCGTTCGATCCTTGGGTCAGGCAAAGTGTTATTGGGTTTTGCCAATAAACTCAAACTCTTACGGCCTTATTATAAAACAAGATTTATCTTTAGTCCCAGGTTTAAACCATCCAGCCATTTTTAAATTTCGAACTATAATCCGACGAAGCTAAAGTTCTTATTACAAAAACTGACGTTAAACCCGAGTCTAAGTTGTCAATTTTGCATTAAGAACTTTACGTTTGCCGGAATAAAGTTCAAAATAGAATAACTGGCTGGAAGGTTTAGGCTAGGTCTAAAATTAGATCTCGTTTTGTAATAAGACGGAAAGCATTTATTTCAATTAAACCATTTACAGGCATTTTTGAATTGTCAAAAAGTCGGTCAGTCAGATAATATGAAGCTAGTTGCCCATTCCAAAGCGTAGGTACCTATGGAGAAGAACGGGCAAGAAACTGCATGGACATTCTTATAAAATACTAGCTGCGCCACGCGGTTTCACCCGCATAGAATAGAATAGAATAGAATACTCTTTATTATGTACACCATATAAATTACAGACATAGAAATCTAGAAACTGTACAAAGGGTGACACAATGGGCGGTCTTATCGCTAAAAGCGATCTTTTAAAGACAACCTTTGGATGGATTAAAAAGGGAAAGGATAGACAAATACTGTAGGTAGTCTGTGGTGTACCATTTACATACATAAAGTATATTATACTAATATATATAAATATATACATATAATAATAAGCATGAAACATGAGCAATGAAAAAATAATGATGATGTTTAAGGAGATAGGAAGTGCTTTTTAACCATAATTTTAAAAGTGGACAAAGATTGAGCACGCCTTACCGACACGGGCAAGTCATTCCATAACCGTACTGCTTGAACTGTAAAAGATTTGTCGTAGAAACTGGTGGAATGCATCGGCATCTCTAGTCTCAGGTTTTCCGATGACCTCAGGTATCTATTATGTGTGTCATGAAGGAACTTGAAACGTTCTTTAAGATAAGTAGGGGTTTTAGGATTAAACAAAATACTGTAGAGCTGAAACAAGATATGAGAATTCCGGCGAAGACGTATGGGAAGCCACTTGAGCTTTGTACGAAATTCTGAAATGTGATCATATTTGCGCAGGCCAAATATAAATCTTATGCAAAAGTTTTGAAGTCGCTCAAGTTTATCTAGTTGTGCCTCAGTAAGATCTGGATAACTGACATCAGCGTAGTCAAGGATGGGAAGTAAAAGGGATTGTGCAAGCGCAGTTTTAGTGGCAGTTGGAAGAAAGTTCCTCAATCGTCTCAGTGACTTACCAGATGCAAAAATTTTCCTCCTGTAGCTGTGGACCCCAAGAAAGATTTTTGTCGATCCAAACCCCAAGGTTCTTAACCTTTTCGCTGAATGGAATAGCGGTTCCGTTAAATTGAACCTGGGGTAGTATATGACGTGTCGATCCCGTGGGAATATCGGGATAAAAAGTAGCCTATACAAAATTTTATCACAATTGGTCCAGCCGTTTGAGAGTGAAGAAGTAACAAACATAAACACACACACACCCTCACACTCATAAACTTTCGCCTTGATTAACACGCTTTTATTAGGTCGAACTGTATGTAACTAACTATGTAATGGAATCTAAGGTAACTAATTTAACCATCTTCCAAGGGTCGTAGCGTAATGAAAATTGGCAGCTGTATGTAGTTCTGATGACAATACAATAATATGATACTGTCGAACTGATCTGATGATGGAGCCGGAAGATATGAACTGGAACTTCATGATGGAAAATCGTATCATAGCTGTTTTGGATTTCTTAGAAAAGTCTTGTAAGCGTGTGTTTCTAGTGATTTTTAAACTATTAATTTTTATAATATTAGTGTGATATCAATAGGAAATTCAGGACATGGACATCTACACACTCCCTCTCACAGAGAGGAGGCATGTGTCCCATCAGTGGGAATATTTTGGGCTGATCATGATGATACGATGATGATGACGACCCGGAACTCATTAATTCGTACGAAACCACGGTCGGTTTAAAATTTCTATCACGACTAACCTTGCCAATTAACCAAGGTTAATTCGTGATCAATTATGGCTCCAGCAATCAATTATTTCGCTCTTCACATACTTTGATGTGTAGACAAATTAAATATTGAGGTCATGGGCGTTTCACTGACTGCGAGTTTCCTCTTCGACAGGAAAGAGGCGAAATATTTAAGCCATTTTTAGGGTTCCATACCCAAAGGGTAAAACGGGACCCTATTGCTAAGACTCCGCTGTCCGACTGTCCGTCTGTCACCAGGCTGTACCTCATGTACCGTGATAGACAGTTGAAATTTACACAAATTATGTATTTCTGTTGCCGCTATAACAACGAATAAGGTCAATGTGGGCAAATCCGTCATATATTTTTGAAAGTTGAAGTTGGTTGACTATAACTGGTACACTTAACTACTTTAATATAAATTAGATGGTTTTAAGCGATAAAGAATTTTGTTGTCTATAATATACATCCATTCGAAACAACAGAACATCCCTTCATATTTAACTAAAAATGTTTTTTTTAAAAACGGTCGTTAGACGGATTTTCCCGAGGATTGGGGCAAATCCATCTAGTAGCAAATTTTCCTAGAATTACGCCGTTATATCAAAGTATGCAATTTGTAAACAAGTAAAAGCACATGTTGAAGAAAAATGTTTTGTAACGTCATAAAAATACGGTTGAATTTACGTTTTATTCCCTAAAATCTTTTTTGGGGGCTAATCCGGCCTATTTTTGTAACCAGGGATTTTGAACCTTTTCAAGAAGTTTGAAAACTAATTTAAATGTACTTCAATAAAAATCAGTTTCCGAAAATAAATGGTTTTATTCATAGTGACATATTATTAGTGTTAAAAATGAAATAATATATTCAACGAATCATACCTACTGAAAGTTGTAGGGTTCTTGATTTTTTTCCTTAGGTAAGTATTACGTAACACCGTAAATCTTTAAATTTTAAAATATAACATTACAAATGAATATATTTTTTATTATAATTTAATGAATTATAATTTTAACTGATCTATCAGCAGTGAGAGCATAAACAAAAACAGTTACAAACGAAATAAAAAAAAAAATCCCTAATTATCAAACATAAATCTTTTAAGTTTTCAAAATACAATATTAGAAAATAAAATAGAAATAAAATATCTGAATTAATAAAACCGCGTTGAGTGTTGCGACAAGACTGATTTATTGATGGGTGACACATACTTAATAGGGTAGGTACTTGCAATGTAGTACAATGATCAATACATTAGATGGCGTTAGTGGTAATCAAGAGGTCCTTTATTTTGATATATTTCAACACCTCCACTTATCAAAATAATCTGACTACTGTAAAACATAAGTACAAAAAACAATCTAGGTACAGCCAACGTACCATAACTACATTTAAATGCCTCCACTTAACATAAAAATTGACAACAATGCAATAACAAAATATATTAGACAATATTTAAACAATACATTCAATGCCTAGTTTTTTAACATGATAATTGTGTTTTATGCTACTTAGACCTTTTGTTAACAAGTCGGCAGGCATTTCTGTAGTTGTCAAATGTACAATCTTTACTAAGTTATTAGCAACTACTTCCCTGACAAAATGGTGGCGTACATCTATATGTTTTGATCTCTTATGAAACAAAGGGTTTTCTGTCAATTTTTGAGCGCCTTGGTTATCATTGTACAAAACAATAGTATAATTACAATTTACAATTTCTAATAACAGATTTTTCAAATATACTGCTTCCTTACAGGCTTCACTAATTGCCATGTATTCGGCCTCTGTACTTGACAATGCTACTGTTGGTTGTTTTCTGCATTCATATGATATTACCGTACCAGACAATTTAAAACAGAAACCTGTATAGGATCTCCTATCAATAGTGTTCGAAGCCCAATCTGCATCTACAAAACCTTCTAAATTTTTACCATCATTTGTAAACATTAAACCATAAGATTTTGTTTTATGTAGATACTTTACAATTCTCTTTGCAGCTTTCCAATGAACTGCTGTATAACTATTATTAAATTGGCTTAAGTAACTGACACTATAACTGATGTCTGGGCGTGTAAGAACAGACAAATACATGAGGCTACCTAACAGTTGCTGATAAGGATATTGCTTGTGAACATTTTCTGATTTCTCTAGCTTTAAATTACATTCTATTGGAGTATCAACAAAGTTACAGTTAGACATTTTAAATTTGTTTAAAATGTTCTACAAAGTGCTCTTGATCTAAAGAAATGCATCCATTATCATACACTTTCACCCTCATCCCTAAGCATCTTTTAACTTGCCCTAAATCTTTAGTTTTGAAATTAGACATCAAACTATTTTTTAATTCATTTGTCAAAACTTCACTATTTGAAAGAATAAAAAAATCATCAACAAATACAGTTATCAAAATCTGTTCCTTTTTCACTTTCTTGCTAATAAACAAGGTTCTAATTTAGACTTAGTGTAACCCTGACTTAGCAAACAATCATTTACTCTTTTATTCCATTGCCTGGCAGATTGCTTCAGGCCATATATAGCGCGTTTTAATTTAAGTACACAGTTACTTTTACATTCTAAATTAGGTGGAACTTGCATGTATACATTTTCCTCCAGATAGCCATTCAAGAAAGCTGTGCTTACATCTAGATGGGTAATTTTAAATTTTAATTTGACACTTAAAGCGAATAACAACCTTAAAGTTGAGTGTCTTAATACAGGTGAATATGTTTCATTAAAGTCCACACCTTCTACTTGGGTGAAGCCCTTAGCCACTAAACGAGCCCTATATCTCACTTTGTTATCACTTTCAAATTTTCTTTTAAACACCCACTTGCACTTAACCACTCTATCTGCTTCCTTGTCTGACACTATTTCCCAGGCTTGGTTTTCTTCGAAAGCTTGTAACTCTTCTTTCATTGCCTGTTTCCACATTACACTCTCTGGACCTGTTGTTGCCTCCTCATAAGTGATTTCTTCTGCGCAAGCCCCCAAGTCGTCCACAACACAGAGGTTAGATATGCCATACCTCTCAACTGGTTTTCTGACACGCTTGCTTACTATGGGTACTTCATCTGCGCTCAAATCACTATCTTCTCCACACAATGTATGGTAGGAGTCATCTGATGTCAAACTTGAACTATTTGTGTCACATGTGAAAGTTGGATCATCCTCATATAAGACAGTATCATTTGTCTCCGCTGTTTCATCTAATTCTGACAGCTGATCCTCATCTTTATTTTCATCCTGTACTACAATCTTAGCCATCTCGCAATCTTTTTCATTCTTTTCCATTATAGTCACATCTCGGCTTGTAGTAACTTTTTTAGTTTCAAGATTGTACAATCTATATCCTTTTATATTCTCAGGATAGCCAACTAAAATAGATTTCACGGCTTTCTTATCCCATTTTTGTCTCTTAATCTTAGGCACATGAACCATTACAGGACTGCCAAATACTCTCACATGACTGAGGTCTGGCTTTCTCCCTGTCCATTTCTCAAATGGTGTCATCTCTCCTAGACCTGAAGCCGGCGACCTATTTTTTAATTAAACTGCCGTGTTGACTGCCTCAGCCCAGAAACTTTTATTAAGTTCAGCCTCAAAGAGCAAACATCTTGCGCGTTCAACCACTGTCCTATTGAACCTCTCACATAGGCCGTTTTGTTCGGGAGTGTAGGGATTTGTCTTTTGATGGACAATACCTTTTGATTTCAAGTAGTTTTCCATCTGTTGTGAGCAAAATTCACCTCCATTATCTGTCCTCAGACTTTTAATTTTATTTCCAGTTTGTTTTTCAACCATAGTTTGGAATTCTTTGAACAAAATATGTACTTGATTTTTTTCTTTAAAAAAATACACAAATGCCATTCGGCTGGCATCGTCCACGAAGAGCAGAAAATACTTTGCATGGCCTAAAGATTTTGTCTCCGTGGGTCCACATAAGTCTGAATGGACAACTTCTAATAATGTTTCACTTCTCTTGTTTGAAGATGAGAATGGTAAACGAGCCTGTTTCGCCTCACAACATACTTCACAGTTGGACTTGGTTATTTCTGCCTTCTCTGTGTAGGTAACTCCCTCCACAGCTCCATTTTTCATTTTCTCTAGGTCAATACTGTTGATATGCGCCAGTTTTCTATGCCATCGCCTTGCATCTGTGATGTGAATTGCTGCTGCTGCAAGCGCCTTGTCTGACTTTATTGTTTCCAATTTGTACACTCCATTTTGTACATTTGCTACTCCTATTAGCACATTCTGTTGATTACGGACGTAACAGGCATTTTTACAAAACGATACTTTGTTTCCGTTTGCAATCAACTGGCTTACTGATAACAAATTCGTAGTGAGGTTAGGAATGCACAAAATATCTCGAACAGGTATGTCAAACTGAGATTTATTCACACACGTCGTGATTCGTGTATCACCTATACACATTACTGGCATGGATGTTTTATTCGCAACAACTATTTCTTTTATCTCGTGTACTTGTCGGATTTCTGTTAAACTTTCTCGCTTCGCCGTCATATGAACACTTGCGCCACTGTCTATGTACCAATCGTCTGTGCTGAATTCTCCATTCAGGAAAGCAACACTAAAGGCACTTGCTTCTTTAATTTTTTCGGGGCACTGGTTTTTGTAATGTCCTAATTTCTTACAGTTATAACATTTGATTTGTTTACCAGTAGTTGACAGTTTTGACGTTTTGTTCGCTGATGACATTGACGTTTGTTTTGACTTGCCGTGTGCAGTGTTGCCATTTTTTGGTTTTCCCGACCAAAATGCCGATTCACCTCCACTGCTGCCAACATCAGAAGTCATATCGAGAAGTTTCGTCTTGATGACGTCAGAGCTTACCGTTATGCCAGAATGTTCCAGAGCCATAACCATCGGCGAAAATTTATCTGGTAGACCCGCTAACAGCAAAGATCCAATCCATTCATCGTTTATTTCAAACCCTGTACCTTTCAACCGTTGAGCAGTTTCCACTATTTGAGACACGTAACTTGTCATTGTTTCACAATTATCCAGGCGAATGTTTATCAATGTTCGTAATAAACTTATTCTTCTTGAAAATCCTGTGTCATCAAATAATTGCTTCAACTTATTCCATACCAACGTAATTGTAGTTTCGTTTCTGATGTGTACATACAACGATGGATCTATTGTCATGATTAGCTTCGCTTTCGCTTTTCTTTGTTCGGCTTCGGTGACCGTTGGTGATATGTTGTCCATATCTATGCCCTCCAACACAAGAAAATTTTTCACTGCAAATGACCAATCGTCATAGTTTTCACGTCCTTTCAATTTCGGCACGTTCACTATAAATCCCGCGGTAGACATTCCGGATTTACACAACGAAACTTTGTATTGTACAACGAATTACTTTGAAAAAAAAACGGGTCTGGGCCCATAACCTAATAAAACCACGTTGAGTGTTGCGACAAGACTGATTTATTGATGGGTGACACATACATAATAGGGTAGGTACTTGCAATGTAGTACAATGATCAATACATTAGATGGCGTTAGTGGTAATCAAGAGGTCCTTTATTTTGATATATTTCAACATGAATATGATCAATCAGTGATAGCATAAACAAAAAACAAAAGAGTCAAAAAACAAAAGAACAAACAATTTTTTTTAATCTAGCAAAAGAACACTGCGTCGTCTTCATCATTTAAATAGAAATCATTCGTTTTTTCCGAATCTTTTGACAAGTTAATTCTTTTTACCCGACTGCGGCGAAGCCCAAAAGGAGGGTTATGTGTTTGACCTGTATGTATGTATGTATGTATGTATGTATGTATGTATGTATGTCCGTTTCTTTGTTCCCTCGTAACTTCTAAACGAATGAACGGATTTTGATAAATTATACGTCATTAGATTTGTCTTGGTAGCGCGAGTGTCACTGGGTATATCAAAATTGAAAAAATATAAAATGGCCGATTTTTGGCGCAATATTTTGTCCTCAAAAAAATTTATTTTTTTCGAAACCTATCGAGTGGGGTATCAAAATAAAGGGTTTTTAAAGGTGATTACAAAAATATATACAACTTATATGGTTAAAAGTAATTCGAAGTGACAAATCGTAAAAAACACGTACCAAGAGCTAAATCGTCTGCGAAATGTTTCACATTTATTTTGTCAACTAAAAAGCTGGAAATAAAAAAGTTATTTAAAAAAAATAAAAAAAAACCCGACTGCGGTAAAAAACTGAAAAGCTAAAAACAAGCCCATTTTAAATTAAATAAAAGTTGGAAGCAGGCGGGACCCATATCATTTTCATTATATTTTCAAATTCAAATGGGTCCCGCCTGCTTCCAACTTTTATTTAATTTAAAATGGGCTTGTTTTTAGCTTTTCAGTTTTTTACCGCAGTCGGGTTTTTTTTTATTTTTTTTAAATAACTTTTTTACTATTGAATTCTGTGGCACCTCATCTCGATCTAAAATGAAGGATGAAAAAGGTTGACAATATCTGCAATGGGGTAATTCCGGTATATGACGATTTAGCCCCTTTGATATTAGACGGATTTTCCCACTTGACCATCTTGAGGTTACATATTTTTTTAAACTATTATTTCTGTATCTACTGGTTTTTATTCAAAACAAATAGAAAAATCCGTTGAAACACTTATTAAACTACATGATATGCATACTCAGAAAGTCGCAACTTGTAAAATTGAATATTTACCTTATAAGAAACGTCAGCACGCAAGACTTGAGTTCCGCTTACTCCATCTATGAATCATAGATAGAACTAAAAAGTGATCCTGTTTTATCGACCGAATCAGTAACAGCGTAACTATTCTGGAATGAGTACTAAATGCATGCATACGGAATAGCCCCGTAGACGGATTTGCCCACATTGACCTTACTAAAAACAAAATAAAATAAATATTTAAGGGGGCTCCCATACATTAAACGTGTTTTTTTAAGTCTTAGGAATAGGGTTCCGTTTTTACCCTTTGCGTACGGAACCCTAAAAAAGGGGGAGTCCGTGGCTAAATAATAACAGCCCACTGACCTGTATTGTACAGTACTTGTATGATAGAGGTCAGTGTAACAGCCGCACAGGTCGATCGATCAGGTTAAGCTACGCTTGCCGCGGTTGATCTGTGGATGGGTGACCGTCTTTACATACCAAGACCCCTCCGTGCCTCGGAAAGCACGTTGAGCCGTGTTGGTCCCGGCTGTCATTCGTGGATCTTTGACAGTCGTTACGGGTAGTCAGAAGAAGCCCGAAAGTCTGACAAGTGACAACCAGTCTTTCCAAGGGGTATCGTATTACCCGGTAACTGGGTTGTGAGGTCAGATAGGCAGTCGCTCCATGTAAAATACTGGTATTCAGCTGCATCCGGTTAGACTGGAAGCCGACCCCAACATAGTTGGGAAAAGGCAGTCAGATGATGATGGTCTGCAAGGAGAATAGTTGGGAAAAGGCTAGGCATAGGGATTTGATTGTGTCTGTGTTTGTACAGACGCCAAGACATTAAGCTACCTGAAACTGTAAAATTTTCCCAATCAACCTTAAACCTAATGTTTTAGCGATAAAGTTGGAAATCTATTAAAGAAATTTGACAGATTTGTAGTAGCTTGATGTGCTGTCTGTGTGGTGCCGGACTTAAAGAATACCACCACCCCATACTTCCCGTGGGTGTCGTAAAAGGCGACTAAGGCGCGTACCGGAGAATGGGCAGCAGCGTTCTCTATGCATTCCACCACCATACCATACTGCGATCGCCAACCCGCCTGCCAAGCGTGGCGATTATGGCAAACCCCCCGTTTTAGGGGAGGCCTATGTCCAGCAGTGGACGTCTTTCGGCTGAAATGATGATGATGATGTGCTGGCGCAGTACATACTTGCACTTCCGCGAATCGTCTGTAATATGTATGTAGGTCAATAGTTTTTGAAACTGTTGTTACAACACACATCCGTGAGAGTGTTTATTTGTATTATGTTCTGAGTATAAACTGAAGTAAGAATACCTGCTATTGCGTAAGAAACCACAGAAAAGACTTTGCGTAAAGCATCGCTCAAAATGTGTCGAAAAAATAATTTTTGAATTTCTGTCGACGAATTTTGGGGACTGTCCATTTTTTACGTAAGAAGATTTGAGGGAGGAGTGGGTTCGAACAAGTCTTATTTATTCTTACGTAGGGGTGGGAGGGGTATAGATTGGTCTTACATAATTATGATCAGAAAAGTAAACAAATATTCTAAGTTTCTTTATTTATTTCATATTTTTTCTTTGCAATTTTGGTAGATTCTGATCTTACATAAGATTGAAAGGGGGGAGGTGGCTCATCCAAATCTTGGATGCTTGGATGCTTGACGTAGCTTGGGCTCAGAAAATTGTCTTCCTAACTAATGTTATAAATTCGAAAGTAAGAAAAGTAAACCACTGAACCGATCATCCTGAAGTTTTGCATATAAGGTATGTTGGGGTAAGATCGTTGCTGGGGTAAGACCGTAGGAATCAAATTATTTGCCTGCAAAATTACATTTTGCTCTGATCTTCGTCGTAGCAGAAAAAAACATTGCCACATTAGGTGGGAATTTGATTCATTCGGTCTTATACCATTGGCGATCTTACCCCAACATACTTTACGTTGTCAGATGTACAGAAACGGACATAGGGTACCTTTCATCCCGAAAAAAAGTGCTGTTCCCGAGGAAAACAACAATAACGTCATTATGATAATAGATGGCGCCACGTGTCTTTCGAACGGGATCGACACTTATGAGGGTGAAACCGCGGGCGCTGCTAGTACGTAATAAGCGAACAGAACCTTGTGAAAGAAAAAAATTTTTTGTCCTATTCAGCGCTTCTCCTCCACTTTTATTATGCGCACAGCCAAGGTGTGGAACTTAATCTGTCTGCCTTCAAAGCAAAAGTGAACAGGCATCTTCTGGGCACGCTCGTACCATTATAGACCTCATCCATCGCTTTCCATCAGGCGAGATCGATGTGAAGAGCTGCCGGTCGATTCTGTAAAAATCTCACCGTGAAACTTAGGTGAAGTGAGTTTGTTTTTGCTAGGAATTGACACTATTGACAGCTCACTCCACGCTCACTTCACCTAAGTTTTCACGGTGAGATTTTTACAGAATAGCACCGCTGGACAATCTTGCAATAATAAAAAAAAACTGGCCAAGTGCGAGTCGGACTCGCACACGAAGGGTTCCGTACCACAAGGCAAAAACGCCGAAAAAAACATGTTTGTTGTATGGGAGCCCCCCTTAAATATTTATTTTATTTTAATTTTATTATTTATTATTAAAGTTAAAATACAACTGAGTATTTTGTGAATATTTCAAGTGCCTACCTGTTGCCATTTTTGATATCGAGCAAAAAAGGGCAAAAAAATCGCGTTTGTTGTATGGGAGCCCCCCTTAAATATTTATTTTATTTTGTTTTTAGTATTTGTTGTTATAGCGGCAACAGAAATACATCATGTGTGAAAATTTCAACTGTCCAGCTATCGCGGTTCTTGAGATACAGCCTGGTGACAGACAGACGGACAGACGGACAGACGGACAGACAGCGAAGTCTTAGTAATAGGGTCCCGTTTTTACCCTTTGGGTACGGAACCCTAAAAAATATTAAGTATCATTAACTTAGTGCACACAAAGTAAATAAGTAGCACAACACACAAAAGCACAATTAAATGATAACAAATTGCATGAATAAGTAGAAGAAAATACAAGATAAAATATACAAAAAAAAAATTGGCCAAGTGCGAGTCGGACTCGCACACGAAGGTTTCCGTACCACAAGGCAAAAACGCCGAAAAAACATGTTTGTTGTATGGGAGCCCCCCTTAAATATTTATTTTATTTTATTATTTATTATTAAAGTTAAAATACAATTGAGTATTTTGTGAATATTTCAAGTGCCTACCTGTTGCCATTTTTGATATCGAGCAATAAAGGGCAAAAAAATCGCGTCTGTTGTATGGGAGCCCCCCTTAAATATTTATTTTATTTTGTTTTTAGTATTCGTTGTTATAGCGGCAACAGAAATACATACTTTGTACAAATTTCAAATGTCTAGCTATCGCGGTTCTTGAGATGCAGCCTGGTGACAGACAGACGGACAGACAGCGAAGTCTTAGTAATAGGGTTCCGTTTTTACCCTTTGGGTACGGAACCCTAAAAAAACAGTGGCACTCCGGGAGTGCCCACAGAAGTGAAAACAAAACACAAACAGAATACTTTGCTATCACCCACTGACATTATCGGGTATACATTAAAACCGAGTACATCCCGAGGACAGCCGAACACATACGAAGCGGGTATTTTTTTTTAATCGCCTTATAAACAAAACACGCGCGGTGTCGCTTACGGTAACAGTGGCGCCAGTCCAATGGTTTTTTCCCAGCTCAAAAATAGTGACTATGACAGTGGCAGCGGTGGTGGTGTGTGGTTGTGGCAGTGGGCTGGCCGTGTCTGTTGAAAAACCAATCGGAAATCTTTTATTGTGTACAGACAGCAGCACATCAAGGTACTCGAAACTGTCAAATTATCCCGATCAACTTTGAACCTTATGCTTTAGCGATAAAGTTGAAAATCTATTAAAGAAATTTGACAGATTTTAGTAGCTTGATGTGCTGGCGTCTGCACAGTGTATTATTGACATAACGTTGTATCACTATATAAATAAACTAGCGGTCCGCCTAGGCTTCGCACGGGTAGATATGAATAAGATATAAGGATTATTCAATTACTGTTGCATATTTTAACATGGAAAAGTAGTTATTGTGACATAACTGTAACAGTTAGACATATGGTATTGCAAACTTTTTTATAGATATTGATGTCCTCTATAAAACTGTAGTACATCACTTTGCTCTATTGTCAATAGTTTCCGCAGCGTACGCGTTATAAGGTTTCTTTTTTTGGTATTTTTTTCACACCTTGGGTTACATTATCGAAGTTTTCATACGGATCCCTAACTTTTTTGAAAATATTCTATCGCCTATGTCTATAACGGATAATGTAGGATTCTAATGGTGAAAGAATTTTTCAAATCGGTCCAGTAGTTTCGGAGCCTATTCAATACAAACAAACAAACAAACCTTTCCTCTTTATAATATTAGTGTAGATTAATCAGCTGATAATGTCCCCACACTGCTGTGGATTCCCCATACTGGGACACAAACCTCCTCTCTTTGAGGGGGAGTGGACCTGGACACTAATCCACCATACTGGCCCAGTGCTGGTTCGTAGGTGTCACATCGCATGCTTAATGATGGTATACTGACTTTATAACTAAAAAAACCGGGCAAGAGCGAGTCGGACTCGCGCACCGAGGGTTCCGTAACATCCGGGTTTATGCATAAGGTTTATGTTTATGAAATTAAATGTTTTTATTTTTATTTTTGAGTTGATTGAATGAATGGTAAATTGCGGTTGACGATTTATGACGTAATAAAAAAAACTACTTACTAGATCTCGTTCAAACCAATTTTCGGTGGTAGTTTACATGGTAATGTACATCATATATTTTTTTTTAGTTTTATCGTTTTCTTATTTTAGACTACATCATATATTTTTTTTTAGTTTTATCGTTTTCTTATTTTAGAAGTTACAGGGGGGGGGGACACACATTTTACCACTTTGGAAGTGTCTCTCGCGCAAACTATTCAGTTTAGAAAAAAATGATATTAGAAACCTCAATATAATTTTTGAAGACCTACCCATAGATACCCCACATGTATGGATTTGATGAAAAAAAAATTTTGAGTTTCGGTTCTAAGTATGGGGAACCCTAAAATTTATTGTTTTTTTCTATTTTTGTGTGAATATCTTAATGCGGTTCACAGAATACATCTACTTACCAAGTTTCAACAGTATAGTTCTTATAGTTTCGGAGAAAAGTGGCTGTGACATACGGACGGACAGACAGACAGACAGACATGACGAATCTATAAGGGTTCCGTTTTTGCCATTTGGCTACGGAACCCTAAAAAGACGATTTTTGGGAAATCGCAAAAGACAATAATGCTATGAGGACTTATCGTACTTGTTGACGCATAAAATTAAAACTGATTTGATTTGATTATTAATTAATCGTGAATGCTTGTATTTTTAACGTATGAAGCAAAAACGTTGACCTACTAATGGGTCAATGTTCCATTAAGCATGGTCTTCGAATTTTTGGTTCTAGGACATGCCGGTTTCCTCACGATGTTTTCCTTCACCGTTTTGAGAGCAGTGGTGATGTAATATGTTGCACAAAGTGGAGTGCATGCCAGGTTTTGAACCCACGACCTACAAGTCGGGGCCGTCGCCGCGTCGCACATCAAGCTACTACAATCTGTCAAACTTCTTTAATGGATTTTCAACTTTATCGCTAAAGCATAAGGTTCAAAGTTGATTGGGAAATATTGACAGTTTCGAGTAGCTTAATGTGCTGGCGTCTGAACATAAATGTAGTTCAAATCATTTTATCTTGTAACTTATATATTTAGTAATATCCTGTAATTGATAGATAACACAATGTTCTACGTTAAAATAAATTGTTTAGCGATGAACTATTTTTAGAGTTCCGTACCCAAAGGGTAAAAACGGAACCCTATTACTAAGACTTCGCTGTCTGTCTGTCTGTCCGTCTGTCTGTCACCAGGCTGTATCTCAAGAACCGCGATAGCTAGACTGTTGAAATTTTCACAAAGTATGTATTTCTGTTGCCGCTATAACAACAAATACTAAAAACAAAATAAAATAAATATTTAAGGGGTGCTCCCATACAACAAACGCGTTTTTTTTGCCCGTTTTTGCTCGATATCAAAAATGGCAACAGGTAGGCACTTGAAATATTCACAAAATACTCAGTTGTGTTAATAATAAATAGTAAAATTAAAATAAAATAAATATTTAAGGGGGGCTCCAATACAACAAACATGTTTTTTTTGGCGTTTTTGCCTTGTGGTACGGAACCCTTCGTGTGCGAGTCCGACTCGCACTTGGCCAGTTTTTTTTATGAGTTGAGCTGACCCGGCAAACGTTGTTTTGCCATAATAAATTATTTCTAGCTGCCCGCCGTTACTTCGTTCGCGTGGTGTCTTACCCCCTTACCCTACCCTTACCCTACTCCTACTTCTACCCTATTTCTACATTACTCCTACCCTACTACTACCCTACTCCTAACCTACTCCTACCCTACTCCTAGCCTACTCCTACACTACTCCTAACCTACACCTAAAAGTAAAAAAAAAGATAAAAAGTATCCTATGTCCGTCTCCTGGTTCTAAGCTAGCTCCCACCAATTTTCAATATGTCTGGTCAGACTTTCGGGCTTCTGACTACCCGTGACGACGATTTTCTCAAAAACTACATAACCAATTCTGATGTTTTTTAGGGTTCCGTACCCAAAGGGTAAAAACGGGACCCTATTAAGTACTAAGACTCCACTGTCCGTCCGTCTGTCTGTCTGTCACCAGGCTGTATCTCATGAACCGTGATTAAACTAGACAGTTACATTTTTTACAGATGGATGTATTTCTGTTGCCGCTATAACCACAAATACTAAAAATAGAATAAAATACATATTTAAGGGGGGCTTCCATACAACAAACGTGTTTTTTTCGGCGTTTTTGCCTTGTGGTACGGAACCCTTCGTGTGCGAGTCCGACTCGCACTTGGCCGGTGTTTTTTCATCAAATATCCTAATTTGTTTTTCTCTTTTATATTTACAGGTACTGAATCGAAGTTAAGAAGAAAAAATAATACCAGGGAGCGCGGTAGAGGCGAACCAAGATCTAATGCTATGGAATTTATTCATTATATCTCATTATAAGATAGATAATGTTAGGCGCTTTGCAGATGGAGCCACTATTGCAGCAACTGGCAACTATAGTCGGACTTTTAATTAGCTGCAGTAAAACAATTTACTAAAACAGTCCTTGCCTGTTCGAGTAACTTCTTACTGTTAAGGAGTTGTACCTTCCATCATCAGCCCAGCTACCTGAGATGGTGACAAATACACAAGATACTTCATAAAATATGCGAAAAACAATAAGTGAGCCTATAAAACTTGAGGGTTGCCCCCGATTTCTCTAAGATCCCATCATCAGATCCTAACATGGTGTCAGTGGGACCACCTCAGAACTATCTACTTTCGAACAAAAAGAGAATTTTGAAAATCCGTCCACAATTGGCGGAGTAATCAATGAACAAACAAACAAAAAAAAAAAAAAAAAAACATCCGAACATAGTACCTCCTCCTTTTTGTTAAGTCGGTAAAAATGACAGCTTATGTGTTACTTAAATGACTGAAATTGGCGTCTTTTTGTTTTTTCGCGACCATCCACCAAATCTTGTTTTTCTAGTACAGAATAGTGTAACAAACGAAACTTATTCGACATACATAACTCTAAACTCAGTCCGAAATTAGTTATTAACAAGTGTCATTTTACTGCAGCTAAACTACTATAGATGTCGGACTATAGATGTTTACATACATCTCCGGCTATTTTGGTAAGGCTTATTCCATATACCCACCCTAAAACAGTCCGAGAATCCACCCTAAGCCTATAAATTTCGTTTGTCCAACTAGGCCTGAAGGGGATTCTTGGACATGCGTTTCTGCGTCCACCTTAGGGTGGCTGTTTTATAGTGGATAAACGTAATAGGGCTTTGGTTGTAGCAACTGGAAACTTTTAAAGGAAAATTTCAAAATGTTGATAGTTGCCTGAAGTAAAGTTACCTCAACCAAAGTTGCCTCAACTTAAGTTGCCTCAACTAAAGGTGCTTGAATTAAAGTTGTCTCAACTAAAGTGGCCTCAACTAAAGTTACCTCAACTAAAGTTGTCTCGACTAAAGTTGCCTCAACTTAAGTTGCCTCAACTTAAGTTGCCTCAACTTAAGTTGCCTCAACTAAAGCTGCTCCATCTGCAAAGCGCCTTACGATTGATATATTATGTGGATGTACTACAGGTACATCTTTGCCTAACCCCTCGTGGTTTATAGGCGTGATGATGTTATAATTAATGCAGTGCTGCCGAGAACTTCTTGCGAAATTAATTTATTTTGGACGAAAAAATATTAATTTTCTATTGCAGTATTTTTGACGCGCGCTTTACTTGTGGTTAACAAGTGTACAAACAGGCTGTGTGAGCGCAGGAGCTTTCGGTACCGTCCGAGACAGTGGCGAAGTCGGTATTGACGCTACTCGTCTTCATGCACACATTCACAGCGTGTTTGTACACTTGGTTAACACAAGTAAAGCGCGCATCGCTTCGTGAGATGAAAATATTGTACTCTTAAAAATGACTCTTGTCTTTTTAAAATTGTGTTAAAAACTTTTTAAATATAAAATGTTAGGTTAAGTGAAGTACATAACCTTTTTATAGAATTAGATATAAGAATGTCATTTTCTCATTCAAATGACTGAAAATCTTGAAAATTAATCAATTATTTTGAGTTCTCGGCATCACATATGCTCTGATTATTGAGGAACTATACCTTTGAAGGAACCCAATGAGAGCAGTGGTGGCCCTGTGGTAACAGCCGCGACTTACGAGTTGTAGGTCGTAGGTTCGAACCAAGACAGGCGCTTTACTTTGTGTAAATTATTCCATCACCACAGCTCTCAAAACGGTGAAGGAAAACATCGTGAGGAAACCGGCATGTCCTAGAACCATAAATTCGAAGACATGTGACATCTACCAACCGCACACCCGCATAATGATTTAGAAAATAGGAAATATTGCAATTTCACAATAAAGTGCCAATTAGTACGGTTTTCGCTCTGTTATTTGATAAAACTCCATTATTTTGCTATCGCGGCTATATACCTAATTAAAATTAGTTCCTATAAATTATATTTGAGCGTAAATTATATAGATTAGGCACTCTATTGTGTATTTAAATTGTATAAATTAAAGTGCCTCAAATGGCTACCTCGTTGCGCAGACGAATTTGATATATCAGTAATTTGCTAGCCTTTCGCCAACTATGTCGGGGTCGGATTCCAGTCTAACCGGATGCAGCTGAATACCAGTCTGACCTCCACAACCCAGTTACTAGGTAACACGGTACCCCTTGGTAAGACTGGTTGTCAGACTTTCAAGCTTCTGACTCTCCGTAACGACGATCAAAATTATCTTTCAAGCATTCATTAGTTCCTCAAATAATCAGAGATATTTGTAATACTTTTAAGTGCTTATAGTATAATTGAAATACAATTAATAGCATTAACTTATAAACGGACATTATTTCGAAGAAAACATCTATATAGACAAAGGAATCAGACAAGAAGAATATGCTTTAAGATGGTTTGGTCAGGTTGAGAGGATGAATGGAACTCTACTAACAAAAGGTATTTAATGCAAGGCAGATGTGAGTGGAAACTCCGGGAGGGGACGTGAAAGCTTAGGCGAGTGGCCTAAGGTCCTGGTGTGGTGGTTCAAGGGATGGGGCTCTCCCTCAATGTAAAGAAGCAAAATCAATGTTATAGTTTTTTTTTCTATTAGCAGTTCCCGCGTACATTTACAAAATTTAACACCTGACTGCTTCTGTCCTTATGTTAGGATCCTCCTGTGCTCATGGCCCTCGGGCCGGGAGCCCCCTCTGGCTGGGGGCCCAATGCCACCCTAAAGTTAGGCCACTGGCTTAGACGAAGTGAGCTGCCAACAATGTCAATCCCTACCATCGATTAGAATGACACTTCACCAAAGTTGTCACGATGAGATTTTTACAAAAACGATCGGTTGTTTTGTTTGGAAAATTTTGTGGGTAGACAAACATTTATATCTACTTTCGAATTGCTCCATAATCGGGCTATAATATTCCCACTGCTGGGACTCAGGCCCCTTCTCTGTGAGTGGGAGTGGGCCATAATCCACAACGCGGGCCCAGTGCGTTCCATAAAGTTAAGTAATGCGTTGCCAAACCAGACATTTGCACCATACTTTTAAACCTAGAATAAGTCTTATCCCGAGAATAAATTTTGAATTTTTTACAGTTTACCTTAAGAAATGTCAGACGTCAAATTTATTTCACAAATAAAATATATATCTGACTTTGGTGAAATCAGCCCTAAACGACTTTTAACTTTAAGCAACGTTTCGGGGTTCGACATAAAGTTGACTTAAAATTAAGGGTACTACAGGACCTAAACGCAAAACACGCAAGTTTTAAAAACAATAAAAGTATATGATCGACTACAGTAAACAAAATCAGAAAAATATATGATATTCTTCAGGATATATGCTAGTTAGATAGTACGTTGAAAACAATAACTAATTTGATTCGATAGAAAAAAATCATGAAGATACCTCTAAAAACTTTATTTTTACAATAAAAAACATACTAATATACAAACAATCATTCTGATTTTTTGTCAGATTATTCTACAAGCAACATACTAAAGCACTATTGTTTTAATTTTTTAGCACTAGTGTTTTCACAGTTGCAGTCCGACAGTGACCGCGCTTTAGGTCATGTAATCCCTAAGTCACATTAATGTAAAACCGTTTTATACATTGTACATTGTTAGCAATTATTCCATTCTTAATTTGTAACCATTTTGTTATTTTTAAGCTGTATTACTTACTGCCATTTTAAGTAAAATAGTCTATTTGAGGCTATAAAGAATAGGCTAAAAAAATTGTCAGAAAAATCAAAAATTTTATCAAAAAACCTGTTATTTTTTATTTTATTTTTTACTTAACGTGCTGTTTATAATGTATGCACGATATTACCCAAGGAATTACGAGCACGTTAGAATTATCATGGGAGGAAATTTAATCTTTTGAAATATTAAAAAGCTCCTAATTAAATGCTTACCAGAAAACCTATTGTGCTACCAAAAAGCATACAAATGATCACAAAAAAAAGCTACCCTAATTTATTTACTGAAAAATTTTTTTTGGGAAGGCGAAATAGATATTTTGGTGAGCGTTGAAAATGTAACCGTACAATGTGGTGATGAAAATACTACAGTAATTGAGAACACATCCATACTAATATTATAAATTCGAAAGTAACTCTGTCTTTCTGTCTGTTTGTTACCTTTCCACGCCTAAACCACTGAACGGATTTCAATAAAATTTGGCAGAGAGATAGATTGCATCCCGGGGAAGGCCATAGGATAGTTTTTATCCCGATATTCCCACGGGATCGACACCTATGCGGGTGAAACCGCGGGGCACTGCTAGTTAGATGTATGCAGTTTAATTTATTGTTGTATTGTCGCCTCCATCTTCTCTAAAAATGATGAACAAAAATGATAACATTCGCTAGTGGAGGCATCAAATTCTCATTACATAGTCCCTAGTTTTTGTTTAAACTTGTGTAGACTAACAACATTACTAACATCTTAATATTATTTCTTAAGGTCGGTACTGACCGGTGTTACGGGCCGTAATGTACCATTCGCAGCGAGCATGTTACATTACGCCATGTTCTAAAACCCGCGTGTAACATGCTCGTTTCGAACTCTGCTCGCCCGTGCTCCCGATTCGTTGCCACTCGTAGTCAAGATGTCGGACGACGAAGTTGTGTTTGGGATCCCAAACACAACTTAAGAGACTATACTACCTCAGCTAAAATTCACTCTTTATCTCGCTCGCACGATACTGCTAGCGGACTGTGTGAGAGCGCGACAGAGTGCGGTGCTGGGTGAAAAGCAGCGCCAATCAAACTCAAACTCAAACTCAAAACTCAAAGCATTTATTTCAATTAAACCTTGTACAGGCACTTTTGAATTGTCAAAATTAAATAGTCTGTCAGTTAGTCAGAAAGTTGAAGCTAGTTGCCCATTCCAAAACGTAGATCTCTATGGAGAAGAACGGGCAAGAAACTCCATGGACACTCTTTTAAATCAAGTTATTACAAAATCCTGGGTACATTATTCTTGTTGCTTCTATATGTGAGAACAATGTAAAAAAAAAAAGACAAATGAAGAAACAATTCAAAACATAAGATTAAAAATAAGCCTTGGCAGTTAAGAGGTGACCAGTCTCAACCGACGGCACCCGTTCACGAACATGACGCGTGGATCAGCACCATCCAGCTCAACCATTTTGTAGGGAACCGAATAATCCAACACACGCGCCACCATCGGTGAGACATTTAAGTGAGCATGACACTAGTTTAGGTATTTGCTTTTTACGGTGAAAATAAAGGTAATTCAAAAAAACTAAATAACATAAGACCTGCTTTATAGTTAGTTCAGTTATTATGCGAAGTTTCATGATCTAATTTGAAGTATTTTTTGAATACCAGCGGCTTATTGTTCGGTTTGGAGGTAACTTTGGAATTTATTTTCTATCGAAAAAAAATTATGGAATCGTGTTTTCGACTAGTACTTAACATTAATCCTCAACTTTAGCATATATTTATTTCATAATTAATGCAGTGGTATTTTCGACATAACGGAGGATCATGATAAGCCATTTGAGGTAGTATAGGCCCTTAATCCAAATTAAAAAAAAAAAAACGGACAAAAAAAGATTCGCCTAAAAACCGACAGCGGGGTGGAGCACTCGCAGCGAGCAACGAGCCGCTCGTTGCTCGTTGCGAGCGCCTCGTTTCCCCGTACTGACTGCACGAACGCTCGCTGTGTAACACGTTACATTACGTCCCGTAACGCCGGTCAGTACCCGCCTTTAGTTTACAATTCTTGACCGGTTTTTCATAATAACTGTTTGGTAAAAAATATGTAATTAACCTTATAATTTTCCCACTGTTGGGACATCAGCCTCCTCTCTGTGAGGGGGAGGGGGCTGTAATCTACCACGCGGGCTCAATGCTGGTTGCTGGATGTTACCATGTCTTCGAATTTTTTGATTCTAGGACATGCCGATTTCCTCACGATGTTTTCCTTCACCGTTTTGAGAGCAGTGGTGATGAAATTATATACACAAAGTGCCTTCCTGGGTTCAAACTTACAACCAAACGCTCGTAAGGCACACTGCTCTCTTGACACTGAACCGTCACACTCGGGTCGGTGACGATGAATCGGGTATACTCGGCTCCAGTCGGTTGGTGACGCTGAATACGGTATACTCGGCTCCAGACGCAAGTTTTAAACTCTATCATCTTCTCGAACAGCCTTTGAGTTAGAAAATACACTATACGTATTTTCGGCAACATTCGGCTACCGAAGATACAAAAAGAAACCCTATATAACCGTCTTAGAGTTCAATGTTCGAAGTTCCATATAGCTGTTGCTTATCGCAAATGAGTTACAAGTGCATATAAAATACCTAACAACATAATTTTATGTGTACAACATCGTAAAAAAACACTTGATAGTCAATTTTATCGCGAAAAAATATATTTTTAATGAGACTGTTAAATTATAAATTGTGCAATAAAATGAAATTGCATCATTTGTTTTAAACATTAACAAACAACTTAAGCAATAATTATGATAATGACAGAAGATGCATCTGGTCGGCCATTTTGCATATTTCGTAACTGTCACACGGGCAGTGTGGAATGTCAAAATAATAAAATTAAGCAAACTTTTATTGCTTAATTTTATTATTTTGACATTTCATGTCGTCTATTCTCTAGCATAGACGACATAAACGTCTATGCTACAGAATAGACGACATAGAGAGTACTAATAATAAAGCTGAAGAGTCTGTTTGTTTGTTTGAACGCGCAAATCTCTGGAACTAACAGTCGGAATAAAAAAAAATTGCATTTGATAGCATAATTCTTGAGGAAGCCTATGGGCTATTTAACATCTCGTTATGACCCTTAGTCGCGGACGATGTCGCGGGCTGAAGCCAGTAATTAAATTAACAAGGAATGTAAAATTCAACAGTTATTATCAAAAACTGGTCGACCTTTTACTAGCTATATTTTTTACTAATACAAGAATTTATTTTATAATTTTAATTAGCATTTATTTTTATTCTCGTATTAATATTTCGAATTGCAATCTAGATTAAGTTCAAATCCTTTTAAAAGAGTATTACAAATAATTTAAATCATTTAATTTTATTGTTTTGTGGTAAGGACTTGGCGGTTGCACTGCTGTGCCGCTTATAATTATTTTCCTAAAATGTATTATTCCCTATTATTTTTAATAAATAAATATTTTATTTTATTATTTTTGGTTTTATTTTCACCCTCGCAGACTGAAAACAAAATCAATTTGCCTAGACTTTCCTAACTTTGTTGAGGTCTCCTTCCAGTCTAACCGGATGCAACTCATCATCTGCCTAGCCTTTTCCCAACTATGTTGGGGTCGGCTTCCAATCTAACCGGATGCAGCTGAATACCAGTATTTTACATGGAGCGACTGCCTATCTGACCACCACAACCCAGTTACTGGGTAATACGATACCCCTTGGTAAAACTGGTTGTCAGACTTTCGAGCTTCTGACTACCCGTAACAACTGTCAAAGATCCACGAATGACAGCCGGGACCAACGGCTTAACGTGCTTTCCGAGGCACGGAGGGGTCCCGGTATGTTAAGATGGTCACCCATCCACAGACCAACAGCGGCAAGCGTAGCTTAACCTGATGCAACTGAATACCAGAATATTTTACAGTATTTTTATCTGGCATCCACAAACACATCAACAGTTACTCTTATAGAGGTATGAGGAACAGGGTGCAAAGTTCACTCAATCTCCATAGTGCAGTGAGGATCCTCCGACGAGACTGGTGTTGTCTGGTGGGCGCTCGACTTCATTCGTCATCGACTTCACTCATCCGTGAACCCGCCGCGGCTATTGGTGCTAGTTGCGCGGTTAACTCTTCTTGCGAGATGCAGGATTTTGCGTGACGTCAGTATGACGAGTTGTTCGCATGTGGCCAAAGACTACAATATAATGCTGCATGTGGCGTTGAAGATATCCCTACACTGGCGCCGATTCTGTTGTTCACGAACTAAACTAAATTTATGTTCAGGCATCTTTTTTTTCTATGTCATTATGAAAAAGACAGAAGATAAATATTAGTTTAGTCCTGTCAAATTAGTCAGCGCCTGACGTAAATTGACGTATTTTTAAAAGCCAATTTTTTAATCTCGTCTAAATTGTCTATGGAGTATCGTAATTTGACAGGACTAAACTAATATTTATCTTCTGTCCTTTTCTTAATGAAATATAAAGAAAAAGATGCATGAACTTAAATTTAGTTTAGTTCGTGAACAACAGAATCGGCGCCACTGTGTAACAGAATACCACTTGGCAAGACTAATTGTCAGACTTGGGCTTCTGACAATAAATGATCCTTAGTAGTACCCTAATGATTACAACTTCTTTACGTAAACTATCAAAACTACAGTTCAAGCTTGTATCTCCCGAAGGGGTAGTTGGATTTGTAGGTAAGTATTGCCAGTTATAAAAATGTAACAGGGCGCGAGCCGATTGTCGTCAACCGGGCACAAATCCAGACTCAGGGCCGTTACTGAGAAATTCCAGATTCAAAAAGCCGAACTCAAACTCAAACTCAAACCATTTATTTCAATTAAACCATTTACAGGCACTTTTGAATTGTCAAGAAGTCGGTCAGTCAGAAAATATGAAGCTAGTTGCCCATTCCAAAGCGTAGGTACCTATGGAGAAGAACGGGCAAGAAACTCCATGGACACTCTTTTAAATTGTATTTTTACAAAAATATTCGTTACATCATTAATGTTGAATTTACAATTATATGTGAGAACGATGTAAAAAAATACGTACGCGTTAAGAGCGTCCAGAGTACAGCAAATAGTAAGAAGACAACAATCCAAAAATAAAATAATTAAAAATAAGCCTAGGCAGCTGAGTGATGACCAGCCCCAACTGACGGCGCCCGTTCACGAACATGACGCATGGATCAGCACCATTCAGCTCAACCATTTTGAAGGGAGCTAAATGATCCAATACACACGCCACCGTCAGCGAGACATTTGTGTGAGCATGACATACTATCAGCCGCCATGGCACATTCAAGTCAATGTAAGACATATTACCCGGTAAATGGTAAAGAAGGTATACTTACATAGAACTCACATCTGTGCTATGCAGTTATACAATGCAAAGGAAATTGAGTTTATATAATGCAAAGATAATCTTACAATCTTCAGCAGCTCCAACAGTATTTTCAAGTGTTAATCAATTAGTTGTGGTTGTGGAGCAGGACCAGCATTGAGCCAGGCATTTTTATCAGCGATGTAATCCCCTAACTTATAATATGCCTGACTGCATAGTGTGCGTTTTATACAAGACTTGAATTTTGTCTCATTCAGTTGAAGAATGTGGGGAGGTATTTTATTATAACATTTTAAACAGTACCCCATAAAAGATGAGTCTACTTTAGCCAGTCTGAAACCTGGTTGAACTAATAGGTCCCTATTCCTAGTACTATAATTATGTCTTTCACCTCTTTTACCAAAAAGATGTAAGTTTTTTCTTACATACATGATGTTTTCGTAGATATATTGACAAGGTACCGTCATGATGTTAATTTCCTTAAACAGTTCCCTTAGAGAATCACGCCTGCAGAGGTTATATATGGCTCTGATGGCTCTTTTCTGCAGAATAAAAATAGAATCAATGTCTGCAGCCCGTCCCCAAAGCAAAATACCGTAAGACATGATACTATGAAAGTAACTAAAATAGACCAGTCTCGCGGTATCTATATCAGTAAATTGGCGGATTTTTCTGACAGCATAAGCTGCTGAACTTAGCCGTCCTGCAAGAGATGTTAAATGAGGACCCCATTGTAGCCTTGAGTCGAGCGTGATCCCCAGGAAAACCGTTTCATCGACGAATTCTAGTTTCTCTTGATTCAATACTATCTCACAATCACTACTCTTTACATTTGGTAGAGAAAATCTTATGCACTTAGTTTTTTTCCCATTTAATACTAAATTATTAGCAGTGAACCAACTTTGGACCTGCAGTAAGGCGTTATTTACGTCGTCATAATTTGTAGCACGTCTATTTACCTTAAAAATTAAGGAAGTGTCATCAGCAAATAACACCATTTGTGGTTGATTTTTTAATAAATGGAGTAGATCATTAACATACACTAAAAAGAGGAAAGGACCCAATATCGAGCCTTGTGGCACACCCATTTTTACTGTTAAACCATGTGAATTGACACCATTTATTTGAACTTGCTGTTGTCTGTCATTTAAATAAGAACTAACTAAACTGAGCGCAAGTTTTCCAAGCCCATAATGCTCAAGTTTCAAAAGCAAGGTTTCGTGATCGACGCAATCAAATGCCTTAGAGAGGTCACAAAAGATTCCTATGGCGTCTTGGGCCTCTTCCCACGCGTTAAAAATGTGTTTTAATAAGGTTACACCGGCGTCGGTCGTACAACGTCCTTTGGTGAAACCATATTGTTGATCGTGAAGGATTTTATTCGTGTTAAAATGATTGAGCATCTGATTAAGCATTATCTTTTCAAACACCTTACTGCAAACCGGCAACACGGATACGGGTCTATAATTATTGGTGTCTTTAATGTCCCCAGATTTGAAAAGTGGTATTACCTTACTGAATTTCATTAAATCGGGGAAGACTCCTTGATCAACACACGAATTAAATACTAAGGCTAAATAAGGTGCAATAGTCTCAATTATGGAGGCACAGACTTTAATGGACATTCCCCAAAGATCTTCGGTCAATTTGATCTTAATTTGCTTAAAAGCTTTTATTACTGTTACGGGGTTAATATGTGTAAATTGAAATTCAACCGGGCAGGCTGGAACGTTTGCTCTTAATAAATCAATTGATACGTCGGATGAGGAATTTAAGGCTTCCGTCGTTTTTGATGGTATATTAGTAAAGAAATTTACAAACTCCTGAGCTACTTCTAAGTTAGAGCTTATGGCTCCACGTGAAGTCTCCAATGTGTAATCAGTGTTTCGTTTTTTATTTCTACTAGTTTCGTTATTTATAATTTTCCAAACTGTTTTTATTTTATTTTCAGCTGATTTGATTTTATTGCTAATGTACAGGGCTTTGGCTATTTTGCATGTATTTCTAAAAATTTTGGAATATGTAGCAACATACTTGCTGAAAGTTACAGTATTGATGTAAGGCTTAAGGCCATACAGCTCGAACAGTCTTTCCCTACTTATCCTAATACCTCTAGTTGCCCAGTCACTAAATATAAAATTAGGGCAAATGTTTTTTGTTTTCTTTTCAAAAGTTGTATTGAATTGAGTGTACACTACTGAAAAGAAATCCTCGTACAATTTATTTGCATCATCCCTATCATGGCCCAGATCATTTAACTTATTATTTAGGGTACTATTGAATCTATTTAGTTTACCAGTCGTTATTGGTCTAAATTGTATTTGCACTTTTTGCAAAGGTGTTTTAAACTTAAAAGATACCGTTTGTCCACTATGATCAGACGGCAGATAGTTGACGATGGCTTTATCTAAATAATCACAATCGCAAAAGACATTATCTATACAAGTAGCAGAAGTTGGAGTTATTCTAGTCGGTTCTGTAAAAACATTTGATAAATTGAACGATTTAAAAAGGCTTAATAATCTACTGCTATTAGAATTATTTTCCAAAATATTAATATTAAAATCACCACAAATAATTGCGGCTTTGTTAATGGATGCAAGTTTCGCTAAGACATCTTCCATTATTGACTCAAATACAGAAAAGTTCTGATAATTAGGAGGTCTGTAAACGCACACTACGACATGCTTATCTAGCTCAACACAGGACAGTTCGATGCAATGATCAATTGATAAACCCACTATGTCATTTCGTTGCTTAGATTTTAAACAATTTTTTATTAAGATTAGGGAACCTCCACGTAGCATAGATTTACGGTTAAAACAACTGCCCACACTATAGTTTTCAAAATTAATTAACATTTGGTAATCCTTTAACCAATGTTCAGTACAACAAACAATGTCAAACTTTGTTTTTTCTAAAAACATTTCAATTTCTAATAATTTGGAAGAAATGCCTTGAATATTTTGATGAAATAATGTCAAGGCATTCTGCTGATCTCCTTTTTGATATTTACTTATTTTAGAGCAAGAAGATACCTTGTTGTTGTTAGGTATAAGAATATTATTACTGGTACCTTCTGTTGTCTTACAAACTAGTTTAAATGATTATCCGGAGTTAATCCCAAGACTTCAATGTCATCACCAGGCAATGAGCTCATAGTGCGTGAGGGAAATGGAACCTCCTTCGTATAATTTGTATAAATATTTATAGCATTTGAGCTACATTCATTCAGGCAAACCACCTTATTATTAGTATTATTACTAACTGTTGTGGTGTTAATAATACAAGACTTCGACATAATACTTATGTCTGAGTTTATATAAAACGCTAATAGCCTTGCTATTATGTGTCTAAAGCTAACAGGCAGATACACAGTATCCCTAGTCGACTTTAAAGTTTCTACAAAACTGTTGGTGTCAAAATATACAAGCTTGTCACTGTAATGACTAACTAAAAAGTGCATATGCTTATTAAGCATATGAATATAATTGTTTTGTCTATTTGTTAATTTTTTAAAATATGGAAAAGCACACAATATTATTTTATTACAATTTAACTTTAACAACTCAGTTACACAGTCAGTTATTTCATATTTTTTTACCTTAGAACTGTTACCTACAAATACAGTAATGTTAGTTTTAGGATTAAATACATTTCCTGTTACTGATGCCATTATTTGTTTGTAGGTTGACCCTGGCATACAATTATTTTGAGTAGAGTAACTCAGGTTGTTACTAATTAATTTACCTAAACCTCTTCCTATACTATCCGAGAACATAACCGAATCATAACAATCATGACTACTGAAAGATGGACCAGTCTCAAGCTGTCCCAATTGAGAAAGATCTTGTACTATTTCAGATACATTCTGGTTAAGGATACACTCACTTTGCCCGACCCGGGAATCGAACCCAGGACTTAAACGTAACTGGCGAATTGTGAGTGTACTATAGGTACACCCCTGCTTGACCCTTCGTGAAATACTTACGATAGAAAAAAATCATTCTTTTTTTTACAATAAAATCAACCGTCAACATACAATCATTTTGATTTTTTGCTACAACATACTAAAACACTAGTGTTTTAATTTCCAAGTCCAAACAATAGATTTTTTGTAGGTAATTAAATAATTGCTTCATATTTTGCAATAAATTACCAGCGTTGTATTATCGCGCTTCTCTTTCTTTTCTATGCAGTCCGAGAGTGACCGCGCTTTAGGGCATGTAAGCCCCATTTATGTTAATTACTTACTTTTTTTTATTACGACTTTAATTATTTACTAACTCAAGAACCCAACTTTTTACAAAAAAACAAAGCTGGCAACTGGAAAAAGTTACGTCGCCATGGCAACGTGACAAACAACAAATGACTGTTTATAAACAACGGTGACGTTTTAGAAAAACATCTTTTAACTTAATTGTTTTTAGAAATAATAGAAAAATGTCTGGT